>JAEAOA010000912.1:595000-750000 GCA_016746295.1 Potamilus streckersoni
TTTTCCTGAAAACTAGAATTGTAAGTAAATTGCCAGTCAGTCCGAAAACGAGAAAAACGACTGAAAATAACTTCCATAGCCATTTTCCAGCCTCTTCCAAACCTTCTACTGAATCTGGTGTGGAATTCCTTTTCACCTTCTCCGTAGATAAAACAGTGAGAAGATTATAGATGTCAGACGTTGTAGTGGTTTTAAACAATGTCGTAGTATTCATTGTTATACAACTTATGGTGTATGGTGTCCTGTCGGCTTTATTTTTATGCTACAGAGTTCCTACAACTAGTTGCTACACCATGGTCCTAGCCGTCTTTGAAGCGTCTTAATCACCTATCTCTGATTTCCGGCTGTTCACGCAACATCGTATAGGCTCGAATTCCTTCAAAAGAAAGAGTGACGTCAGAACTCAAAGTCACTCCCACTGCTTACGTACAGCTAATCTTATGATCTGAAGAAGTTAAAAAGTTAGCAAACACTCACTGATAGATTTTTACATTTAATACATCTTCCATACATTTTGTGTTATTTATATATCCATAAATCCATCAGTTTGCATGTCACAAACAACAGCAAATAGACAGACAGGTTTAATAATACTTCATCCAATCACTTAGTATCGTCTGATTCACCTCGATGTCATATCAAGTTCTCCACAAGGCGAATGGATTATAACAGAAAAAGTAACTCTCGTGAATAGTATCAACTGATCGACAGAAAATTAGTTTTGTATTCGTGGACTTTGCTTCAGTGAATGTAGTAACTTTAACACTAAAATGTAATTTAACACTATATTAAAAAAGTGCAACATACACACACACACACACACAGACATGCAGATTAGAGGCAATAAGTCGAAACGGACATGGTAATTTGCAGTTTGAAGAAACTACAAGTACTTACTGCAAGAATTGAATTGCAGCATTAAATCACTGTTCTCCAACAATACTCAGAATCATTTTTGAGCAAATGATTATTAGTTTAGACAGATCTCCGACCAATGTGAACTCAACAGTAAAACAGATGCACTTATCACGATATCTAATTTATATAGACATTTACAAATTTGCATATCAATGTTTCTGTATTCAAGTATTGAAACTAGCTTGTTCTAGCTGTTAAGCAAACACCCTTACAGAAACTCCACAACCATAATGTACAATTGTATTTAAAAATGAATAAGACAGACAATTTGAATTGTGTCTTCTGCACACCAAGCACTTTAGATACCGATAGTGAGAAAGTTAAACAAACAGATGCATACGCTGATAGACAATATACTTGAATTGATTTAAACATATTGGGAAATGTCAGGAATTACAATCACAGAGAGAGAGAGAGAGAGAGAGAGAGAGAGAGAGACAGAGACAGAGACAGAGAGACAGAGAGAGACAGAGACAGAGAGAGAGAGAGAGAGAGAGAGAGAGAGAGAGAGAGAGAGAGAGAACCATTTTAAATTACTTCCTTCTCTCCACTAATTTTGAAATAGCGATTCAGATAGATAGTCGATAGGTAGATAAAAACGTATCTCGAACTACCTACCTCAGTATGTTTATTATTTTCGCCTTCAGATAGATAGAGATAAACAAACAGAAGCATAGATTTGTACGTTGATAGACAATATACTTGAATTGATTTCAGCATATTGGGAAATGTCATGATGTACAATCAGAGAGAGAGAGAGAGAGAGAGAGAGAGAGAGAGAGAGAGAGAGAGAGAGAGAGAGAGAGAGAGAGAGAGAGAGAGAGAGAGAGAGAGAGAGAGAGAAATAACCATTTTAAATTGCTTCCTTCTCTCCATTATTTTTGAAATAGCGATTTTTGATAGATAGTCGATAGGTAGACAAACACGTATCTCGAACTACCTCCCTCAGTATGTTTAGTATTTTCGCCTTCAGATAGATAGATAGATAAAATATAAGATAACTATCTTAAAAGTCATCTGTTAGCACATTTAGTGTTTTAGCAACAGATGGGTAAAATCCATGATAATTAGATAATACGGACAGAATAGATCTTTACTACATAAATATTTACTCTTCAAACTTTTATTTGAATGAGTTTCTCTCGTTTGTGTCTGTGCGTTTGTGTTCGTGCATGTATGTATGTGTGTGGGTGTAAAAGAGAGAGAGAGAGAGAGAGAGAGAGAGAGAGAGAGAGAGAGAGAGAGAGAGAGAGAGAGAGAGAGAGAGAGAGAGAGAGAGAGAGAGAGAGAAAGAGAGAGAGAATTTTGCGCCCAATATGATGGCATGGTCATACATTTCGACAAACGAGAATCCGATCAAAGTGAAAGTCTAAAATTCTTTCCAATATTGTATTGGCAAAGCTTATCTAGAACCCGCTAGAAAGTTTGTAAGCGGCACTGAACTAAAAGCTACAATTAAATATTTGCACCTTATTTTAACCAACTGAATGGAGACGATAGTTGTTAATATAATTTTAATAGCCGCATGATTAAGCAGATTAAATGACAAGTACTTGTCTTCGGCACGATGATCGAATGCTATAAATAACTGTCTCACTCTTGACATCGTTGCGATATGACTGAAAAACTGTTTAAGCTACCTTAAAAATCCATATCACACACACACACACACACACACGTATTTTTCATGAATGTTTGCTTACCCAGTTTAAATGATACTTGTTAATACTAGTTTTATAACCGCAGGCTTACTCGACTGAAACGGCCGAGAGGTCTAACGCGCTCTTCGTTACGAATCACTGCCATCTCACCTCTGTCTGCGTGAGTTCGAGTCTTAGATTCGGCGAATTGGGATAGGTGAGAAAGCTTGCCAATAGCTTATCAATGGGTTGGTGGTTCTTTCAGGGCATTTCCCGGTTTCTTCCTAGCAGCAGGGAGGGCGAATCCTACAAATTTTTGCGACAAAATCGATTAAAGCCTCAGAATGCCAAATGGAACCTTCCTACGAAATCTCATATTTTAACCAAAAAAAAATAAAGACCCCATTTTACAAATGGAGCTTTAGCGATTTTGTCGCAAATACATTGTCATAACCACCCTCGAAATTACTGCCATCTACGACGCAAATATGTTGTCATTTCACCCTCCCTGCTGCTGATTGATACAAATTATTTAACCAAATTATTTGTTAGCTTTTCACAAACAGACTAATCGATAATACTTCACCACGTAGATCAATCAAATTATTTGACTGATCGGTGAGTGTAAAATTAATTCTAGTTAGTAAATCATTTTGACATTGCATATAGACTGGATTAGTCGGATTCTCAACAATTAAAAATCCGGGGGGGGGTGCTGTTGGTGAAAATGAATAAAGAATGTAACCTTGTCGAGCTTGATTTGATTGTTCCATATTAATTTGATAACTTCCTTCGATTACATCACACGTTAAATTAAGTGCGATCACCGATGAAATATTCACATTGTTCGGTGAGATATGTCTACCGTCGCCGTCGGGAGAATTATTATAAGTGAGGATAATAGGCTTCGGCTGGCTATCTTTCCATGATTGATAAATTTTATTAAATCCTTCGTCGATGGCAGTTCTGAGTTTTTTCTTTAACTCGGGAACATTATATCCTGGTAATTTATAGTTTGGATTTTCATTTATATTTTGTTATAATCTTGAGCTGAGCTAGTTTTTGAAATCGGGCTATTTTCATCAGTGAAGAGATTAGTAATCCTCGAATTAAATATTTCCATGTCATCGATGATTTTATTACCCGCGGCGACTACACTAATTAACTCAGCTTGTGTGAGAAGACCGGATCTTAACGACGGTAATAACAACAAAAAATCATTATTCATTCTATCAAGGATGTGATTTTTAATATCTACAAATGTTGGACTTGTTTCATGTATTTCCAGAATTTCACCTTCCTGTGGGATATAATCATTATAAAGTGGAATTGTCCACTCATCTTCACCATATTCATTCTTACCTCGATATCGTTTTGTAAAGTTTATATCCTCGAATTTTTTATAAGTTTTTGATGGATTTTCAGGTCCTATTTCATCAGTGACGTAATCAGATTTTACAGGCTCGGGCGTGGAATTACCAGCACTTCTAGGTGGATCTTCGGGCCATCCTAATACTGTTCTTATTGAACTGTTATAAATATCTACAACATACCCAGGAGAGCCTATTTCAATTGTAGATGATAGTGTTGGTTCATGAACTGTTATCGCAATTTTTGATTCTTTTTTAGTAATGGATTTTATTCTACGTTGTAATTCATTATTAATTTGCTCAATTTGATAGGATCCAGTTGGTATTGAAACAACGTTCCAATCTGGAGTGTCATCTTTTTTATTCCTATATGCAAATACTAAAGAATTATTAGGTCTCTGACCACCAAATGGAACCGATCTGATATTAGGCCAACTATGATACACTCGTAATTTTGCCAACGCGATTTCCTTTACTGCAACAGGTGAAGGAAAATTCACACTGAATTTAGGGTTTGTTGACGATATTGATATCATGCTTGTTTTCCGCGGAGTGGTATTTTCTGCTATCCGCTGAAGTAGTTGAATCTCTTGCGACATTATTATTATTATTATTTACAATGTCTAATTTTGCAATAGATGAAAAACGCTAGCGTTTTTAATCGTAGTATCATAAATACGTATCATCGCGAAGAATTCGTCTTCGGTAATTATCGTATCATCAATCGATGATGACATCAACGAGGATAATTGTGAGTAACCGTTAGATACTGCTTGATGTTTTACTATATAGTCGTTAAGTTTTTCTTGAGAACACGATGATATTTTTTTTAGTAATAGCATTTGCAATTCCAGCAAATGTTGTCACCGCGGAAATAGCAATTGGGACAGCAATCGGAGCTACCATTGTTACTGAAGATAGTATAATACCAGCACCGGCCATTATACCGGATACTGAGTATACTGTAACATCAATTACGGTAATTCTCCTGCGATACTTTTTAATTTTTATTTCATATTCATCAATGAGTGTTTTGAGTTTTGTTAAGAACTCTTTGACGGTATCATAGCGATATTGCGATGACGGAATCATATTATTTTAAAATCTCAAGTGGTTTCTAATTGTTAAAAATTCTAATTTAGATCAGCTACAAACTCCATGTACCATACAAATGATGTCTTATTTAAATTAGGATCAGTGCTTGTTATTGTAAACCGTTTGTATTCATCCAGGTCAATAGTCGTTGAAATCACGTTGTTGTATCCATATGAAGTCGATGATGATATATTAAACTGATTCAGTGACACTATTGTTAATCGATAAATACCGGCTTTGACACAGTGAGAGTTATTGTATTCTTTTTAGGTTCCCAATCTAATGATCCAGAGAGAACTGTGTATATCATATTTATGATATTCCTCTCATGAGGAATCTTTATTTTTTCAAGTAGCGGAAGATTGTCTGTTTTAAATTTTGTAATATCCTCGATAGATTTTTTAATATTACTAATGTTATCTCTAATAATACTAAATCCAGCATCATTAATATTTTTAATATTGGATTTAATTTCAGCGAGAGATGGAGAGGTTACCGCTGGTGTTCCAAAAAATTTATTGATAATATTTCTACGAAGGGAAGTATATGTTGTTATATGTTTTTCAAGTTCTTCATTTAAATTTTTTTAATGCATCTGTGATTGTAGAAACAAGTACACCTGGTTTGAGTTTTCCATCATTTGAATATAACACTATTGTATCCTCAACGACGTCACGTCTTCGTATTAAGACATCATCCAATGAAACATTACTAGATTTCAATTTGCCCTGGCGATCTTGAAATACAACTATTTCCCCAGGATCTACACTTGACAAATTTAATGTCTCGGCGATTTCATCTTCGATTATTTTTTTTTACACTTTTGACAGCTAATTTACTATCGGTTTCTGTTTTTTTTTTTATTCTGATAAAGGTCGTCCCCAAATATCAATCATTATACAAAAACGCTACGTTTTTCTAAATCATAACGCTATCGTTTTTGCCATTGCCTGCTAGTATATTCATTAACAACAACTTGTGGTGGTTTCCTTGGAAATTTAGATATCTCTGCAAGGACATTTAATACTTCACGACCGCATATCGGTGGATCATTTAACTGTTGTGTTGGTAGCGTGGAATAAAAAAATGGAGATGACTTTGTTATTGTGGATACATATCGCATGAATTCTTTTGGTGGAGCTAATCCATATGAATCAAAATAGACGATTCCACGTGGATCAATTGCATATGCGACCCAATGAGTTCCTTTTCCGCTGCTGTTATCAAGATTGATAATACCCGTTTCATTTTTCATTGGTTTTGACGGTAATTGATCTCTCATGAAAACTCCTCTAAAGTTTTTTATTGATAATGATTTTACAGCATTAATTAAATCAAAATTGGACATTGGTGAAAATCCTAGGGATTTTTTCCACTAGTAAGCCGTTCCTGGTATTCTTAGGCCCGTGCCCTTGTACCAATTGTGTGGAGTTCCTGGTAGTCTTAGACCCTTTCCTTTTTTTATAGCCTTTCCCAGTAGCTTTTGTCAGGGCCATTCCTGCAGCAGTACCAACGGCTCCTAACGCTGCCGCCTTCGCAACCGCTGGGGCAGCCGCTGAAATCAATGCTGGAATAGCAGCTAACAGCGGGAATATACCACCTGATTTTATCATACTGGCGATTGCTGCTTTCGAAAAATCAATTTGAACTCCTCGTTTGTTCTTTAGCGCATCATTGAAATGTTTTATTTGACGATCTGTCAATGATAATTTATGTGCACCACCGGACATTTGAGTGGGTTTCAACGTTATTGTAGTTCCACATTATTTAGCCGACTTTGATTTCAATTTCTTGACCTGACCATCAATCAACTGGACATTAACAATACTATATGTCATTCTATTCTAAATGTAATTTACACTTTCAATTGATCTTATTGTGAAAATCCTAACTACATGTTTGGAAAATCAAAGGTTTTCCACTAGTGCATCAATAAGTCTCATTCGTCCGCCAACTCCTTCTAACAACATTGATTTATCACTGAGAATGACAGCAACTGCTCTATAATCGGCTATACCAGCAGGGCGTTGTACCCGAGCTTGGAAGTATATATCAACAACAGATTGTCTCATCATGTCAAGATGTTCCAATGAAAAGTAATAAATCGGATAGTGTTTTTCAAAATCAATTTGCGATATTTGCAAACCAGTATCAACATTTTGATCACGACCCATATACGACAATATTCTATGATATACACGTGCTATGTTGTTGTTCTCATAATTAAGCTGTACAATCTCTGCTGGCTCTTGTTGTCCGTTTATTCTCAACGAAACTTCACTTACCCCTAATTTATCAAATATCATATGACTAGATAATTGTCGACCCACTCGATTTGCATCCTGTAACGCTATAAAGATATGACGTGGAGCTGAAACACCTTGTTTTGATGCTAAGTGCCATGTAAATGTGCCATTTACATTATCCTGCTTCGTATCAGTCGTTGTTGTTAGCCAACTTAGCAATGATTTTCCACCTGTGTCCATAAACGATAGTAATTGTTGCTCTATTGTAACTGCTGGTGTCAAGACGGGTATCCATAGAACCAATTTATTTAAAATGACTTTACCATCATCAACACCATTAGCAAGCCAAATTTCATCATTGTCATTTTCTTTTCGCACTAACACGACTGTATGCTTTGCTCCATAGATGACTTTTCTGACATTTCTACAGAATCCGAATATATGATGTAACGGAATTGCACATGAAAACCGTCGATGTTGTCCTTTTAATGCTCCTTTTCGTGTTGCAAATCCTAGATTGAAATTATCATTGACCCTTTTTAAAATGTCGAATTCAGCGCCTGGTCTATCTTCACGGTCTGGATTAGCTGCGAGTTGTTGATCAACTTCTGCAGTAGCTTGCGCAGTTCGTACTTTAACAAATTGATAATGGTTCGGATGATCAGAAGTATCCTTAGCAAACATCATAGACGGACCAGCTGATCTTGCATAATCATCAGAATATCTCGCAAGTCCGATTATTGTTGGTGCAATATCAACATTTTGTTCTATTGATTCAATTTCTTTTCCATCAATGATATATCTTGCACTGTTAAATAGCGCCATAATGCCATTATTTACGAAACCAACTCGGATATTTTGGTCATTCCCATATGGCGTATCAGCTGCAACATTTGTTACAAGCTCTCCTTCTACTTCAATAACACGGCAACAAGTATCTACTTGTATCTTGAACTTGAAGTTCAACTCTCCCCCGTTGATTAGGCTCTCTTGCAGGATAGGCATAATACTGATAGTTAATTTTAGAATCATCTTTATTCACCGGTGCTGCCATATCAAACGCTGGATCAGCAATTTTTTTAAATGCCATTTATACTAAAACGTATCGTTTTTCTAAATGTAGTAATGCTATCATTTTCTTTTTCGTCTGACATTTTTACTATTTCCTCCAAGACCGCTTCCCGCTATCATACTTGCAATATTACTACTATCTGGTGAAGTCATTGCTAATGATGCTAGTTTTTGTTCCACTGCGTTATTTATCACTTTACTGACATTTGCAGGCATCATTGTTGTTGAAGGTAGCGGTGTTGAAACTATTTGTGGTGGTTTTCGTCCGAATCTAGATTTCACCAATGACGTTATTCTATTCTTTGCGGTAGAAAAGGCCGTTCCTGCAAGATCTCCAACAGCGTTAATTCCCTTATTACGAATAACATCAATGGCTTTCATCGCTAATTGTTTAGCAATTGGTGCTACTTTTGGGGCTATTCTTGTGAATAAACCCGCTATGGTATTTCCAGGGCCGTCTCCATAGTATGCCTTATAAACGGGCAATCTTGAGTTTACTACATACACGTTTGTTGGTTTATTGTGATTATAGTGTACTATCATCTTATTTGAAATAACTTTGTAATTTCTAAATGAGAGCAATTAGAAATTTCAATCGCTATAGTAACCACTAAATTCCCCTGGAATTCCGTCCATTAACTCATCCAAGAGTTCTCGATACGTATGAATATCAATTATCCCACCTTGGAATAATCGTCTGCAAATATCAAATGCTTCATTAGTTATTTCGACTGAGTTATTCCCAGCTCGCTTACCTCCCATAAGAACCTCAAGTCGTGATATATCATTAATGATATTACTAGGACACATATGAGAATCATGATGAGAACTTCCATAACCCTCTCCTGAAGAACTTTCTGGTTCGGAAACGTTTTGAATTTCTAGATCTGATTCGGAAACGTTTTGAATTTCTGGAGCTGGTTCGGAAACGTTTTGAATTTCTAGAGCTGATTCGGAAACGTTTTGAATTTTTGGAGATTGTCGACCTCGACCTCGACCTCGACCTCGACCTCGACCTCGTCCTCGACCTCGACCTCGACCTTGTTGTTGTTCTTTTCGTTGTTGTTGTTGTTGTTGTTGTTGATCTGAACCATACTTATTAACTCCCATTTTAAAAGCATTGTACTCCAATGTATCCTTATTTAAATTGCCGGTGATTTCTTGATTAATTTTAAATAACCAATCCACCCATTGATCTTTTTTTATTGTGTTTTTTTTATACTCGTCTTTTAAAAATTTCTCCCTAATATAATAACTTTTGACAGCAAGGTCACCAAATGGCACATAGTCTTCAAGTTTCAGCAATTGAAATTGTTTGATTTCTTCTATAGCTTCATCAGTGAATTTCTCGCTAAAAGGAACACTTTTTTTAGTGGAACCTTTTTCAATAGAATCACTAGCATCTTCAACAGGGTTATCATCAGTATCAATATTACCCATTTGTTGTATTTCTCGCTGAGTTTGTAACTCACCTGAAAGCTGTTTTATTCCCTCGTGAGTTTTTTCAGTTTCTGTAGCAATCTTTCCTAATACATCAATAATAGGTACTGCTCCCTCTTTAGGGATGTCGCCGTATATAGCACGTTCTGTTGCAAGTTTCATATCTTTAGTGGCTTTAGTTACAGGGGCAAAAAGTTGTTCGCTCCCAATAGAAAAGTCAGTCTGCGCTTGCTGTCTAAGTTGTAGTTTATCTCGCACGTCATCTCGAATTGGTATAAACTTTTTCAGTAATGCTAACCTCTCACGGGCTAGTCTGGTAGTTAATGCTTCTGATGTCATTATTGGAAATGCTAACATTGTGGGTTTCAATACTTGCATTTTCAGACTCATCAATCAAACGTCTTATAGATTTCACTTTCAAAGCAATCTCTGACCGAACTTGGTACTGTTCCCCGAGTTTCTTTCTAATGGCTTCAACTATACTAAATAGCCGAATGAATAAATTAATATCATTGTTATACAAAGAAGCATTAACCGCTTTTTGGATTCTTTTTATCAGTGAATACATTTTAGGTAGAACATATCTTCCATGTTTCAATTGTATATCAATTTGTTCAAATTCATTCAAAAGTCTGTCTTCATTCAAAAATTCAGAAAGTACGATTCCTTGATTTCTTAAATTTGATATTTCTGTGATGATAGATGTAATATCTTGAAATTCCATTTATTGAATATTATTACTAATGTATTTGTATCTTTAAAATATTTGTATCAAAGATATTCATATACAAAAAAAATAAAAAAAACATATACAATGCCCTGTCCTCATTCATTCAGGCAAGAAAGGGCACATACATATAAAATATACAATACCTAACCCCCAATCGAGTTCAAGGGCGGGTTATATGGGTATTAGACGTGAAATCCAGGTGATTTCTTTACAAACATTGAACATATAACATGAAGCCTCATTTAGAAACCACTTTCACGCCAAACGACGTCAAAGAGGCCCAGAGGGGGGACAGCACATTCTTGGAACTCATTTAGTGCCTTCGCATTAAATAAGCCCAAGAGCCACAAACATAGATCTCCCAATTGGAAGCTCTAACGTAACAAATGCTATATTAGGTCTTCCGGAAGATATGTTGTGGAGGGGGACAGTACATTACATATAGGATGATTATATATACAATGCGATTATATAGGATGATATTATATATACTAGGGACAGTACATTACATATAGGATGGTTATATATACAATGAAATGATAGGATGGTATGATAGGGACAGTACATTACATATAGGATGGTTATATATACAATGAAATGATAGGATGGTATGATAGGGACAGTACGTTACATATAGGATGGTTATATATACAATGAAATGATAGGATGGTATGATAGGGACAGTACATTACATATAGGATGGTTATACAATGAAATGATAGGATGGTATGATAGGGACAGTACAGGACGATACAAACATGAAACGACGGGGCGGACCTACACCCAATCTACCAATCAAAAGCAACCCAAGAAATTAACCCTGGTTGCAGTTGAAAAAATTCAACCACACCATGTCAATGGCGTGGGAGTTTTGATTGGCAAATTGGGCTTCGTTTATAGCCCCAAACTTATTACGGCTCATATTATATATAAAGTGACTAATACTGCAGTGTCAATGTGTAGGTGTGTATTTATTTTCCTAGCATTTCATAATGAATATTGTGTAGTAATTTCAATGGAAGCTAAATATTTAAATAAAACATTAAAACAAGAAATACAACTGTTAAATAATAGCAATTTTTTTATTAATTTCTATAATATTACGATTAAATAATCGTAGTAATAATGGATTTACATGACGAGATAACTCTGTCATGGGGATCCCTGTCAATTCAGGACCTGCTATTCGAAAATGATATTTTTCTGTGTCATTGGATAATTTTATTACATGTAGCCACACTAAAAAAAACTAAACTACATGTAGCGCGTTTTACTACCTTGACCTCACATACAATCTATTTTAATTTGTAATTACAAAGTAATTTCATTTTCATACAAAATCTAAACAGCGCTGTTAACGCTGTTAACGTACGTAATTGGGATTTTTAAAAAATCTATTAATAGAACCTTGACCTCGGCCATACATAACTCTGTCAAATTGTCTACCTACAGGTTTTTCCAACAAAACCCTAACTGCTGTTCTCAATACAGTCTTTAGAAACAAGAAACAATAACACAAAATCAAAATCCGTACAACCTGATACGTATATATACCGAGTTAACCATTAAATACGTACATGAGATCACACACATCATTAATTCAATCCAATTTCACATGTGTTCGCACGAATTACATATCCGGGAATCAATATCGAAAGTAGGATAGTCACGTGACGATCAGTAGTAATGAGAGAAATACGGAACAAAATTAAAAGAATAAAAGAATATATTTTATTAATAGTAATTATTGAGAGTCATTTTATGCGTATGAAAACTTTATTCTATGTCCATTTTTCTTTGAGATAGCTGTTTGATAAATCCCTTCAGCAACTCTTTGTACTGAAGGAATACATATTCCAAAATATTTTCCCGCAGCATTCATTGAATGAAAAACTCTTTCTTCATTCGTCGCTGTATCAAATGATTTAACTCCTCTGCGTCGTTTTGAGTATTTCCCTGTCTTTCCTCTTTTTGTATTCTCTCTTTGAGAAATACATTGTAAATTTTCAAGAGAATTATTTTGAATATTAGAATCAATGTGATCAATAACACAGCCATCTTAATCGGTCCCATATAACACTCAAAGACTGCCCTATGACAGAGATATCCTTTTCTTCCAGCAGTAAATTGCAAGTATCCCTGATTATTAACAAAACCAATTGGTTTTTTCAGTCTACAGTGTCTAACAACACCATTACGAGATATTTCATAATTAACGAGTATTGGATGTGGTCTGAATTCTTGCTCCATTTATATATAATAATACTATTTGTCTAATTCATCATTTGCTTTAATTATAAATCTATTAATGTAGTCTTGAGGGGTTTTTATGATTTTGTCTTTGACAGAGTCATGGTTAGGGTCAATGATAGCGTTTTTTTTATTCGTTTATCATAATAACGTTTCAATTCTCTAACCGCTTACCCCCACAATTGATACATAATTGTGATTTTCCTCTCACACCCACCCCACAATTTATGCATGGGGACGGGCCTGTCGAATTATTTCTGACACTCTGTAAGTGATATCCACAGAATTCACCTCTACACGATTTATTGCATGGGGTTACTGATCCAATCATAAGCCATTTGCAGTGATTCATTATATATAAACAAACTTTTCTATTTAAATACTTGTCTTATTTATATGAATGAAGAATTCAAGAGATTATCGACAATCAAGCCTTGGAAAAATATTAAATTCAATCTTGATAGAACTCTCGAAGATGTACCAAAAGAGAGAATAAATAATAGAAGTCTGATTAGAAAAATAAGAGATTGTGTTCATGAGTTTAAACAGGACGGTGCATCACACACCTGGTCAACATTTAAAATCGATGGTGTTGTTGATGCTAGAATGAATGATGAAACAGCAGCTATGATACTATCACAACTTGGCAATAAACGGTATTTTCTCAGAGTGAAATTCATTATCAATTTAGAATCGGGCGAATGGGTTATAAGAGACAAGTTTGAGTCAATTCTCAAAGATAGGACAACAGTCATTGTTAGCCGTGATTCCAGACCAGGGCTGTTAACTGGAATTGATAAACCATACTATGAAAAAGCGTATCCAGAAACAGCAATCGTTTATGGGATGTATCCGTTAAATAAGAAACCTGACATTGGAAAACTAGCACCAATGAACAGTCAACGTCAGTGGAAAAGCCACTCAACTGTGTGGCACAACGAGTCTTAGAACACTTTACAAATGCACTCCGTGGGAATAAATTAACCGATCTAAGACATAAAAAATAGATCAATGGGAGCTAACAGTGAAAGAGAACGGAGCAACTATTTCCGATATAGCTAGATTGGAAAAGTCGTTGAGATTTCCGATAACCGTTTTAACGATAACTGGCGAAGTATTATACGAATCAAAATACAATAAAAACGGAGCTCCAATCAAAATTATTGATCATAACAAGCACGCATGGACATCCGCGGTTACAATATTCCCGCGAGAGAGAACAGTGAAGTATATCCCAGAAGAATTCACAAGGATGGTATTCTCACTGAAGAAAGATTATTCGATGCTATTGCTAGTTTGTGTAAAAACGACCCTGTATCAGTATGGCTACTTCATAGTTTTGAAGATGAAGAATGTCAATTCAATCAATTTGTGAAACCTAACGGTGAATTATATCGTAGTGAAAGTCTACATAATAGGATGAAAAATCTAGCAATAAGTCTCAGTGAAAACGCTAGCGTTTTTAATGGAAAATCCGAAGATTACGAACAGTTACTTACAAATTGTTTTACAATCCATCGGTTGCAGCTCATTTTGCAAGAAAGAAAAATAATTGGAAACCAACACGAAAAGAGTTTTTACAGGATGTTCAATCCAGCTGTTTGGAATATTATCATGGCGGTCTATGGAACGTTAAATACAATCGTGAAAGTATGATATCAGTTGATATCGTTGCTTGTTATCCAGGAAGTTTTCTAGGATATGGATTCGCTGGTGAGTATTTTAAACGGTTTGGACATCCCACACATGATAATGACTCGCGTTGCTATTAATGGACCACTGCCTGATTTTGATTTGACCGGTTTTGCTTGCGTAGTATCATTTGAATTCGCTGAAGGACTTCATCCGTGTTGTTATGTTTGGATTGGTAGACACATGGCTGAAAGGATGTGGTTACCAATAGTGTTATTGCGATATATGATTGATTGTAAAATGTTAGTTTCGTTGATTGTCAGCGAAGCGATTATCTCATATCAAAAACAAACCAATGTCTGGTTACCAGAACCAGAATGTCTTGATAGTATAATCGATAAGTCTAGAAAACATATTGATGCTGACGAGGAGTACATCATTGAATGGTCAAAAAAGATATTTAATCAACGAAATAGTGAAGCAAAGGATCTTGGCCGAAGAATAATCGGTAAATTTACACAGGGTGGAAAAAAATTCAACTTTAAAAAACAATCCTCACGATTGATTATAGATGATGCCGAATACGACTTCGTTATTAAAGATGCAGTAGAGAAAAATAGATACGCAAATTGTAAAACAGCCTTTTTGTCCAATAAAACAAAGTTAGGTAGAATTGTTACTTACAGTGATGGAGAAAGCTCTGCATATCTACATTTGAGAGCTTCTATGCTGGGTTATGCATCTATCAATTTATTTGCAATGATAAATAGATTTCCTAGTATAGCAGTCAGAGTTGCAATTGATTCAATGTATGTCGATAAAAAATATATCAAAGAGATAACTAAATTTACTAGTAGCGAAGAGACTTGGGGAACATGGCGAATTAAACGTGAAATACAATGCAATTATTCTGAATCAGCAGACCTTGAGATTAAAAGCAGTTACCTGAAGAACGATAATTCTATCAGTGAAAAATCCGAAGGATTTTCTATGTCTAAAGCACCACCGATATCAGATCCAATTTGTAGATATAAAACAGTTTATTTAAACGGTTGTGGTGGATCTGGAAAGACAACACGTGCGATAGAATTATATCGAGAGAGAACGTCCATGATTGTACTCACACCAACCCATAGACTAGCGAGAGAGATCAAACAACGAAATGTTGAAGCTTGCACGTATCATAGTTTTTTTCGATACAAGGGTGATGCTTGGACTCCTGAGCGAATGGGTGAGAAATTTATTCCAGCGGTTATTATTTGGGATGAAGCATGTACTGTTTCAGAAGATGTATTAAAAATGTTTCTTGATTGGTTATTGCAAAATAATACAAAAATTATATTGTGCGGCGATCATGGTCAACCACCACCATTTGTTGGTAGAAGTCCACATAATTGGTTAAAAGGATTTGTTGATTATTACGAAGAAAATTGATACTGACTATAGAGCACTCGATGAGCAGTTACGTGAGTTTAAAAAACTAATTAGATTACAACCCGATAGAATTCAATGTGAAGTAGCGCGTGAAATAATTTCTGAAACACCTTTGAATGATTTTTGGGAAACATGGAAACAAATGATTTTGTAGTAGCAAGTAGAAAGATAGTCAGAGACGCACTTCAGAAAAAGTTGTTTGAGCTACACAAGAAAAAATTCCCAACGTTTCCAGTGCCGTTGTGTTATAGACCATTGGATACACGAAAGCAGAATATTTGAAGTTGAAATTCCAGGCCAGACGGAGAAACAGATTCTAGTGTTAAATGATATTGTGCTAGTTGATATCAATACTGTAGAAGATGCATTATGCGCTGATAAATCACCATGGACGCTTGGTTATGTAACAACAATACACTCGTCACAAGGATTGACCATCACGGATACAATTGTTTGGATAGTTGATAATCGCATTGAATGGTCAAATTTAGTCTATCTCGCAGTGTCCAGAGTACGACGAATAAATCAACTACGAAGGATTGTTTTCGATGATGATTTTAATGCAAACGATGATAACACTGATATTAGCATCTTAATAAAAAAAACTCTCTGGTTACAAACAGCAGGACAAAAAAAAAACAACGAGAATTTGATATTGATGCTGAAGTAATAATCGCATTAAAAGAACAACAGAATAATCACTGCGCCAGTTGCAATTGTATAATGCACTGGCAGTATTCGGAATAAAGACCCTCGACAATTCACCGTAGACAGAAAAAATAACAGTCTTGGTCATGTCAGAAACAATGTGATGTTGACCTGTCTTGAGTGTAATAGACGTAACGGAGCTAGTTAAGACCATGTGGCGGTAATTGAGTATCGTCCGGAATAACTTGTAGTTGTTCGCGTGTAAAACCACGCTGAGGTGCAGTTGAATCCAATCTGTAGATTGGAGGTCTACCAGTGATCGCGTTATGGTTGAAATTTTATGCGTAGTAACACTCCATATAGGATCAGTAGCTCTTCTTTTACACCTTCAAGCTCTCCTGGTTCGTATAAATATCTCACAGTAACATCACCGAGAAGTGGCTGAGTGCTAACCCGCTGTGGTTGTTCGGGAATATATTTTTTTTTATTGCAATATTTGGTTTCATATTAAATAGTTCGAGTAATCTCGTTATTTAACGCTGCAACTACACTCGGTAACCTTTGGACCCATTCACGAGATCGTTTTTCTTGGATGAATTCTTTTGCATATTGATATCCAAATAACCGTTCTGCAAGAGTTCGATTAAATCGTTCTACAATTGCCTGATCACGATGTAACGCAGTATGTCCCCGTCGTATTGTAACATTATGAGTTTTCATTGTTGATAGAACAGCACCTTGAAACTCTTTGCCAGGATCAACTTGTAATAGATTTGGCCATCTTAGAGGACCTCGTCTATAAATCCTTTCAAATGCAGAAGCGACTTCAGAAGCTGACTTTGTTTTCAATGGTTCTGCTTTGTTTAAATCGACTCGCAATATCAACTACAGTTAGCGCGTATTTGTAACCATGGTCATGTGGTAAAAACAATAAATCAGCCTGATGAACTTCATTGGGTACGGTAACATCAAAATGAGAATAATTAATTTGTTTAGGCGGTGGTAGATAAATTTGCCATATAGCTTGTTTGGATAACCAATCTTTTGCAGTGGATTTTTTCACTTTTGCAGCGTTAGCGAGTTTACTAATTGCTGCTTTACCCCTCCAGTATCCTTTCGGAGAATAATAAAAAGATTCCATACTATAAAAAAACACTGGTGTTTTTAATTACCAGCACCTAACACTAATTTGCCTTTCATAGCTGATTTGACCAACCATGAAGCCAATTTTTCTTTGAAGGATTTATCGGGAATAGCATTTAACGCATGAATTAATTTTACATCCGCGATATGTCTTTGTTGCAAATTATTGCTTTTATATGCAACATCATGAGCATGACATGCCTTATCAATAGCATTTATCGGATACTCACCAGGCCGGGGCTGATTTTGATCATCAAGTCTGATATCTAATCTCGTTCCGGGACCACAGTAGCTATATCCTGGAAGGTGTTTTTCTCCGGGGTATTTTGCCCATGGGGTTCCGGGGAGTTTTCCAAGTTTTGCGGCACAACCACCCCCGAGTTGCTTTTTTTTAAAAATCGAAATTTTTTTGTACCACATGTTACACACTTACCAGTTAGCGCTAGTCTATTGTTTTTAGTTGTAATGGTTGTCTGATCGGTTGTATCAGTACGCTGTTTACACTTAACACAATATAGATCCATAATTTATATATAGAGTTATGAATATAATTGATTTTTTCAGCGACTAAAAGAAGAGAACCGGTAAAACACCACGCAGCGCTTCCGAATTCTGTCCGTGCCATTATAATCGGACCATCTGGATCGGGCAAAACACAATTGCTGCTTAATTTGATAATGCGATTTATGAAGTGGGATAAATTATATTTAGTTGCCCCATCCGTAGATGATCAACGGTGCTATGAAGTGCTAAAAGATTATAATGAAAATGCATCAGAAATTAAAGGTGAAAGTGTAATTGACTTTATTACTGATATTAATGATGCACCATCAGTAGATGATCCTCGATGGAGACATAAACAATCTGTAGTGTACGATGATGTAATGTTAGATAATCAAAAGAACCCTGCTAGAGTATTTTCCCGAGGTAGGCATAAAAACACTGACGTGATATATGTCACTCAACGATATACTCAAATTCCAAAAGTGATTCGCGATAACTGTAATTTTCTTGCTGTATTCAATGGCGTTGATACACATACGCTACGAAATATTTGGCAGACATGGTGTTCCGATATGGACTTCAATGGATTTAAAAATTACTTTGGTCATGCTCAGTCTGTCCCATATGGATTTATAACAATAAATTTACACGACCCTCGGTCACGATATCGTATTGGACTTGATCAAATATTTGGTTAAATAATTTGTATTAATCAGCAGCAGGGAGGGTGAAATGACAACATATTTGCGACGTAGTTGGCAGCAATTTCGAGGGTGGTTATGACAATGTATTTGCGACAAAATCGCTAAGGCTCCATTTGTAAAATGGGGTCTTTATTTTTTCTTTGGTTAAAATATGAGATTTCGTAGGAAGGTTCCATTTGGCATTCTGAGGCTTTAATCGATTTTGTCGCAAAAATTTGTAGGATTCGCCCTCCCTGCTGCTTTCCTTCCTCCACCATTAATACTGGCCGCCATGTATAGTCTATCGTGTGCTGAAAAACGGTGTTAAGATCCACAAAAACAACAACAACTGGACTGAAATGACAGAATAGTATTTACTACAATGTAAAATTCACATATACCGCTTGCGTTCTTTATATTTGTACCTTTTTGAAACAAAATTTCCTTTACTTGCTTACTTTCTGTCGCACACCATTCTATTTCAAAATGTTACTCATCTGCTGTACATTCAGCCAAAAAGGTCTAAAGAGATGGGAATCGAATACCTGTTTATCGCAATAAAGGTCTTTGTTGTCCTGTGCAGATTTGCAGAGGGATGGGCATTTTCTCGTCAGTTGTGAAAATTCATTTAGTTTAATGATATTCAATGTGCTTTTTGGTCAGTGAATATAACAAGTTTTAAAGAAATTAATGGAAAATAATTGACCTTACCTTGATGATTTTGAATGTTATATCTTAAAAAAAAGTCACGATCGCTAATTGAGTTCCAGTTTGTAATGGTGAATATGGATCGTTGGGGAGAGGGGTGTGTGCACATTTTGCACATTTCCATTTATATTCTTCTTGTCTCTCTGTGAATTTCTATGTAAAGCATCATCCCCATTTCCATTATTTTTTATCGTTATTATTATTTTTTCGAATATGCTTTCCAACACAATTTAAAATCATAAAATTACAAAAAATACAAATCATGGACTCCTTCTGGGAATCGAAGACGTGATATTTTTATGGACTTTTAAACATGTGAACAAGTGACCTTTCACTATATTTACTGAAGGTGGTTTCAGTAAAGTAAATCTTCACAGCGTTTATTTAAATTCTCGTTTATTAAATATGTTTGTACTGATAACGCATGCATTGATGCATATTTGTTGTGGTGGAATGCGCTGAAATGTTCCAGATGACAGAAATCGTTTTATTTATGACGTGTACTCGAGTTGAGCAGGACACAATTGGATACGTTGCGTGGTTTTACAATCATATCCATTATAAAGACGCCTATTGAGTTTTACAAACGTAATCCGTAGCTCATCAGTTACGCATTGGGCAGACAACGTTCCTTTAAAATTCCAAAGAAAACGCTATCCTGTGAATGCATAATCCAAACAGAAAGGTTACCATATGTTATTCAATTGCCTACTCTTATGTTGTGCAATTGCGTACTCTAATTTAAAACGTCAATCAAAGAGACTTATTATTTTTTAAAATTATTATCTCGATATATTAATTAATTATTTTCTCTGAACGTTTAAGATATTTATTATTTTAAATTATATTTGGAGTATATCTGTTTTGATTACTTCCTAAGGTAGATTATTTTTATTTAATCATTTATTACTAGTTTAAATGCCTATAATAGAAAGGGAAATAAAAATGTAAAGAAATATTCAGTATATATTATATATATAATATATAATATATAATATACATATAATATATATAATATATATACATATAATATATATATATATATATATAATATATAATATATAATATATATATATGTGTGTGTGTGTGTGTGTGTGTGTGTGTGTGTACTGGAGAACAAACTAGCCAACTTAGCACTTATGTAGCATTAGTCTGCCAGCCGTCGATATGAAGGCCAAATTTGCGTTTTCTTTAGATAAATCGTAAGATTGTGAAAGCAGGTGATGCGATGGCGAAGGGAAGATTGAATTTTTCTAGTGACCGGCTGAGATTTAGAAAAGCTAAAGAACGTGTATCGTGGTTTTGAAGCTATCTATACAGCCTTAAATATTTAAATTCGCTTTTTATTTTAGCATAAATTAACGGCGATGACATCAATGGATTTTAACATTTCACATCTGATTTATTAGAATGCAATTTCAAAAAATGAAAGTGTGCATACTTTTTATTTCTGTTGTAAATATCACTTAGATAAAAGAAATTAAGATAACCTTGTGTCCTAATCATGACTTAGATGTTTGTGTCTGTTTTTCCCGGTGAAATATATTGCATTATTTAAAAGATTGGGATTCAATACTAGCTAACAACGTGACTGATATTTATCAGTTATAAATTTGTCTCAGTTAGCACCAGGAAGAATCGCAGTAAACACGTTTAATACCACAATTCCCTTTCTAATCTTTACTCGCCAAATGCGGACACATTCAGTCATAAATAATGACGGTCACAGATCCCTGGATTACTTATTCAACCTCACATAATAAAATATAACATCTGATGCTTCTTAAAAGGATCTGTTAAAAATAAATTGAAATAGTTGCTAGGAGCAGATTGTTGTAATTGACCTTCTATGGCTGCCAGAGAATTTGACTTAATATTTAGAACACATCAACCCATGAAACTTATATCGGTCTATGGCAGTATATGATCAATCTAGCCGGGTCCGACAATACTAATTTTTTTTGATCATTCGAAATAGAATTTCCTTTTGTTTGTTTTTCACCAACTTCCTTACCACCAAAACCACAACCCACGCAGCTGAAAAAAGTGAACACTTAAAACAATTTATATTTTCTCTACACTGATCGAATAAAAGAATGTTTTTGCCAGAGAACGAATATTTTGGCAACCCATAGTAGATAACTAGGCTGGTGTAGAAGGGGGTATCAGATAAAACGATTTTATCTGTTCTGTAGAGATGAAGAAGAGAGTACATTTTATTGAAAGGTGCGTGACTATGTATTCATTGTCTAACGCAATGTGCATTCCGCATATTGATGCTTGCAGAACGATATATCATAGTATAATACACATTGCCTTCTGACCTATGTATAGAAGATGGATTTCTGGCAGATCTTGCATCGGGATATTACGCTTTTTAGGCCATCTTAGCTTGGTTGTAAATATGATTCGTCTTGACGAAATGACA
Source organism: Potamilus streckersoni (assembly GCA_016746295.1). Lineage (NCBI taxonomy): Eukaryota > Metazoa > Mollusca > Bivalvia > Unionida > Unionidae > Potamilus > Potamilus streckersoni. Next base: position 616,941 of record JAEAOA010000912.1, read on the forward strand.
GTGTTCGGAAGCACGTTGGAGCAGTTTTTTGAAAGACAAACACGTATTTTTACCTGTTTTCCATATGCCAGTTTAAGGTTGAAACCCAGCAAATGTATACTGTGTGCGCGAAAGTTTCGGCATCTTGGTCATACCATTTCAGCGGCAGGAGTTGTCACTGATCCTGAGAAAGTAGCAGTCGATATAAAATGGTCGACTCCAAAATCAATTACCTCGGTGCAGAGGTTCCTTCGGTTTTATAGCTATTACCGGCAGTACGTAGGACACATTGCTGAAATTGCAGATCCTTTGCACCATCTAACGACAAAGAACTCTGTTTTATGCTGGACAGAATAACATCAGTCGGCATTCTCCGCACCTGTGCTGGTTGTACCGAACTTCAATCGCCCATTTATACAGGACACAGATGCGAGTGATGAAGCCATAAAGCAGTCCTTTCCCAAAACATCGATCGGAAGGAAAGAGTCGTAGCTTATGCTAGTCGTTGCCGAAGAGGACAGAACGCCAGTATTGTGTCACTCATCCCAAGTTTTTCTCAATAGTACATTTTGTTCAACACTTTAAGACATACATCTACGGCAGAAATTTCAACGTTCGCAATGGTCACTGTAGCCTGTGGTCGCTCATGAGCTTCAAAGAGCCCGAGGGACAGTTGGCCCGTTGGTTAGAGCTGTTGTCAGAATACGATTTTGTGATTGAACATCTTCCAGGATCTCAACATGCGAATACTGATTGTTCAAGTCATATACCTTGCAACTGGTGCAAATACTGTAGCAAACGTACAGTGTGGTTCTCTGCTATACGGCTGGAAAGTGGGATACATTTTGGAGAGATACAGAGACAACATGCCACGTTATTATGAGTTATTGGTTGGGTTGAGGCAGAGAAGTATCGAGTAATAATACAGACATTAAGGCCTTATAGGGTGCATTATGGGGCCGCCGGAGGGCATCTACGTGTCGACAAAACGCTCAGTAAATTATGCCAACGTTAATATTGGCCCGGTATAATGGATGATGTTCGTGACTACTATGTTACGTGTTCCGTGTGCGCTCAGCACAAAAGTCCAAACTAGAAACACCGAGCGAAACTTTTGGGCATAACGCCTGGAGAAGCCGGAGAGCTGGTTGCCCTAGTTATTTTGGATCCTCTTTCAAAGACGGACGAGAGAAATGCATACATCCTGGTAATCGGAGATCATTTCACTAAGTGGATTAAGGCGGTACCTGTGCCTAATATTGAAACCACCACGGGTGCAAGAGAGTTGATGGATAATTGTATTTGTAGATTTGGCATACCTCGTGTAGTGTTATCTAACCAAGGCCGACAATTTGAAAGTGCCGTTTTCAAAGAGCTTTGTGTCAAATTAGGGTTTAAGAAGATGCGAATGTCTCCTTATCATACACAGTGTAATGGAATGGTGGAACGGTATAACAGAACTTTATACCAGATGTTAGCAGCATACGTGGATGATAAACAAGAAAACTGGGACCAATGCCTTTCTCTTACAAGCATGGCCTTTCGTGCATCTGAGCGCACTTCCTTCGGTTTCACCCCGAACAAAGTGATGCTAGGTCGAGAAGTAATACTTCCTATGGATATTTTAGTTGGCAAAACCACAAAAGGAGGCCCCAAAGAGTCTGCCTCGATTTTTGGCGGAATACAGAAAGGCAATGTGGGAGGTCAACGAGGAAGCACGAACAAAAATAGGCACCTATATTCGGCATCAGAAAGTCGCCTATAATCTCAATGTTCATCGTCAGTCTTTAAGTGATGGTGATCAGGTATGGTTGTACCATACTTTAAGAAAGAAAGGGAAATCACCTAAATTGCAGGTCAAATGGACTGGACCCTGTCGGATTGTTAAGAAAGTAACGGATGTTACATATCTGATCGCCAGGACACATATTGTTCACATCAAAAGACTGATAGTGAACATCAGCACCCTGAAAGCCAAGACGAAATACATACACAATAACGGTGATGGCACCGAGAAGAACGAAGTATCGCCATATCCAGTTACGGTTCAAAGGGCCAGTTTAATGGCACGAAGAAACGCCACTGTGACATTATTTTGAACTGAGTTCAGTAATTGTTGTGCTATAATACTGACTGGTGATAGAAAGCATATGAATGGGTGGGTAATAATCGTTTCCCTGTAATTATTAATTTTGGTTGGGTATAGGATTGGGTATAGTCAAACGGATTGAGATACAAAGCCGCACAGTAACATCAAAATATTCTGTGCCCAATGGCTGTGTAAATATAGTTGATTCAAGGAAATCAATTGTCAAGACATAGTCTATTTTGTTATGTTCTTATGGATAAGTTGGATGCTTTGATCGTGTGCAATGTTAGACAAAATAAATTGTTTAAGAATTTGTTTGCTGCTTGAATACAGAGTTTGGTAAAATAGATCGATTTGTTTGGTTTGTGCTGTCACTTGAACAAACTTAAATTGAGAAAGGAAAGTGTTTGTGTTTTGTGTGATTGTTTGGGTGATAGTAGATTATGTTTTCTATCCCTGTACAAAGTACTTGTGAAAAGTTGAGAGATGGCAGTGTCAAGTATAGCATTGGTCTGTGGACGACAATTGTGTGGTCCCACCATTTGGGCGCTAAATTCATGGTTGACCTATTCTCGAGGTTCTTAAGAGACGTGTTTTCTCTGAAAAACGCATTCTCTAACCACGGTATTAAACAAGGATGTTCCTGTGTTGTATTGTCGTTGACCTGCTAGCGACTTACCAGTTGTAAATTGTTTCGTTCAGCGTATTTTAAAAATCGTTCGCTACGAGCTTGACAATAATAATGGTCCAGCTTGATTTCCATCATGCATAGTGTGAATTGCCTGCTTAGATGGAATTGTGTCCAGTTGGGAAATTCTGAAGGAAGGACAACTGATAGCACATGTCAATTAATTAGCAACATAAAGTAATGGTATTGCACACTAGTTGAATTAGTTATGTGATGATGTTCCAAACTTTTGCTTTTGCAGTGGATTCCCTTATGTCTATGTTCGGTGGCTGTAGTATGGGTTCATTAGTAATGAGTTATTTATAAGAAGATAGGATCGTCTAACCGAGACTGAGTCGAAAAATTTATTGTGAGCGGAGCACCAAATTTGATTTGAAGACGTGTTATTTCATTTCCTGTCTTAATCAAAAGAATGTTATCCGGCATTGAATAATGATTTCTTTTAGGACATTTTCGATGAATTTTTACCTGCATAATGACAATTTTTAAAAGCATGCAGCCTTTCAAAACAAGTCTGCAAAGAAATGTTCCACAGCACGAAAGATCGATTTAAACATAAAATACCAAGAGAGTGCCATCATTTGTCAAACTCAGTACACTTGGTACCTTAGTTACAGTCTATTTTTTGTAAGAATAAAATATTTTTTCCGAGATCGTTCCATACAATATTCACACTGTCAGAATATGATTTATCTATAGAAAGATAATGTGAATAAATAGTTACGTATGGGCTCGTTCAAAGGAACACAAAGAAAGAGTGAAGACATCAAGCTTTGTTAATTTTAACAAAAATAATTTATTTTCCTAGAAAAGATGAAATAAATGTAAGTGTGTTAAACAAGAATTACGATTTACGGAAACGATCCAAATTTTTGTTTTAAAGTTATAAAATATAAGTCTTGTAAACAGTTCCAAATAAACACATTCTGAAATTAAGTTCCAGTCCAAGATGGCGGATGATAACGTCAGACGAAGGCTAACAGAAAAATCAGAATTTACAAAGTATTTCACAGTATGTTTTGTTCCGTTCCAATTTAGAATATTTTAAGAAAATGTCTTTGTCCAAATCAATAATGTTGTTCTCTAGGAAAACAATTTATTCAGAAAATCGAAATACAATGAGCTCCACTAATAAAAAACATGTTGCTCAACGTAGACATAAGAAGAGACAACTTCTTCTAGCAGAAAATACCTTTTTGAACGTAATAGTAGCTGTGTAACTTTAAGATTGACTATCTTACAAAATACCTAAGAATATAAACGAAACTAATACGTCATTGAAATTGCACGTGCACGGAGGGAACGTGTAATTTCGCAATACATCTAGACATTAGAAAAGCCTAACCAAGTATCAACCAATCGTTATCATAGCTATTCCTAAATGTTTACTTGTAATAAATTTGCCATCATACACAGCACATGCTCAAATGAGTCACCTTTACGACTCAAGTATACACGACATTTTAACAACTTATTAGACCTATGTTAATATAATCTTCTTAATAATTACATTTAGTTAAATAAAATGAAATAGAAAGATTTATAAAAATTGAATCATTAACAAACACACACACACAAACACACACGCGATTCAACTACAGGGTAGTAACACTATACATTCTCGAATTTTCTCTCCACCGTTAGCACCATTTTTTCAAAAATGATTGTCTATAACGATCACATTGATTTTAAAATGTTACATTAAAATAGAGCAGAATATATGGTTTGCTCTTTAAAACATTAACTCAATCTAAGAAGCTCTAGACTCAATGTTTCTTTTCATTTATTTCGATGCATCAATCTTTCTGCATGCAAAGCCATTATCCACCTTGCTTTCTTTGCAACTTTAGGCTGTGAATACTGGCATGTGGAGCTGGGTTTTTCAATATTGAGTTCTATCAAGATTTAGGTCTTTGTGGGGTGATGATTTTTAAGTACGATTTTTTATGAAAGATTTACGTGTAGTATCTGTCCGTGATGATCTGTACTGTTTGCTGTTGAAACATTATGAGAGGGTATATGTTAAGAACTTTGATATATATATATATATATATATATATATATATATATATATATATATATATATATATATATATATATATATATATATATATATATATTGCCATTATGCTTGGAAATGTACTTAATCTAAAAACAATTGCTTTGATTGTTGAGTTGAACTTGTACACATTTGTAGACATTGAGATTTGTAGACATTATTGTGTTCGCTTATTACTTCCTTTTAAGAAGTAATCGTCAAGAATCCATCAAGACAGGTAGATGTGGTTGTTAGGTTAATGGTGGAGGGTGAGATTACCAGTTATCAGCAAGCTATGTTTGAAAATATGGCTTCCTACAAAAATTAAAATACAAGGTTAATAACGGTAAACCGAGATCTCTAAGCGACCGAGATCATTCTCTATTTGGGTTATTTTCTCGGTTACCTAATACTGAGAGCGATCCCTTACCTGCGCATACACCGAGTGCATATATTGGTTGACAACGTGTGAATGAGGTCAAGCGCGGTGTTAGGGGTGAAAGCTCATGTTGTCTAAAGGAGTATTATGATTTTTTATTCTTGTTGTATTAAGCGGAGAAGGATAAGAAAAGTGACAGAAAATATCGTGTCTCAACCAATATTTTACCGAGACCAAAGGATCATATAAATTTTTCGTGCTAAATCCGTGTGGGGTTGCTTGTGCGTGAAAGAAGCTTTTAAACTTTATCATTTTCATATCCCCTGAACACTAAGTCTAGTGGATGTTTCGTAGTGTGCGGATATCAACTCCGCTAAATACAACTAAATTATTGCAGTTTTATATGATCATTTCACGTATTTGCGTACATCGCGAAGTAACGTACATCAATCACATCGATGGTTTTGTATCTGCCTGGGTAAAATATCCGAGCTGGATTCGATTCTTTGTTCAGCATTACATCATCATAGACTACGAGATTATTAATATATCCATCGAGGTCATCTAAAGATGGAGCTTCATCAATACCGGTGATAAAATCAGTAATATCATGACCGTCTTCATCCGACAACTTCGCTTTTTCACTAAATTCATTCAGCACATTGTAGCATCGCTGATCATTTATAGATGGTGCCCATAAATACAACTTATCACACTTGAGCCATCTCATTATCAGATTAAGCAACAATTGCGTCTTATTAGACCCAGATGGACCTATGACACTTGCTTTGCTAGAATTAGGTAGCGCGTGATGATGTTCGACTGTCACCTGCTTTCGTGTCGCTGAGAATTCAATGATATTGATGTTGCTGAAATATAATAAATAATATGAATTTATATTTCGTTCGATGCAGAGTACCCACCTCCATCAGTGAATTAACAACATTAATAACAAACAAAACAAGCGTACTCTTACAGGCAAGAATGTAAAATGTGGTCCAAGCAAATACAGATTTATCTATAATGATAGAGGCGTTGATACCTCTTTTTCACTGGGAAAATTACAAGTATTTTCATGGGCTAATTATCCTGGCGAAAGTCATCTGTGGGATATAATTATTGTGGTCCTTGAAATCGCCTTGTATCCGACTTGACGAACGAGACCAACTAAGATATAGATAGCATCAAATAAATGCAATTGATCAAACGTGAGACGTTCTTGATGTCAGGCATAAAAAAAACGATCTGCACACGTTAAAGTCTGTTTAAAAAAATGTCTTAGAGAATAAGTAGCTAATTGGCTGGTAAATTCTTGGATAAAGGATAGTGTAGTGCAAAGGGGATGAAAATTAATAAAATAGTATAATGGAATCGATTTATTATAGCCCAGGAGCATATTGGAGGGGTAGAGTAAACATACTGATACCGCAGGAATCGCATATTATGTTGCTGAAAATTGGTTAGCAATAAAGGCAATTCATCAACCACCACCTAAACAATTCAGTACACACATTTTGATGACAGCGCTCAAAACGAAGTTCATGAGGCAGTTTGTTTTAACTACATGATATTATGAAAGCTGGTAAACGTTAATTGCTCATATACAAAATACGCGTTGACTGTCGTTGAAGTTTCAAGTAGATATAAAGAAGAAGAACTGCTATCAACAATGACAGCAACTAACGTTTCATCTGCGTTTGAACGAGTTAATCAATAAGGACCTTTGCGATGACAAACTCTGTTACAGGTTGATCCTGGCAAAGTATTTGCTCGTGCAGCAATGTCTCTGATAAAACTACATAACGTCAAAATCAAAAGAAAACACGCAGCAATTCATCGCGGTCAAGTAATTGTTGAACGATTTAACCGAACACTTGCTGAGTGATTGTTTGTATGTCAATATGCACAGGAAATATCCCTAAACAAAATTCAGGCGGATAAGAGATCTCATGAATAGGTTGCAAGGTTACCAAGTGTGCGAGCTGCTCTAAATAATGAAACCCATCAATTCCATCACAAAATACCTATCAGTACAACCACGTGGCTCTTTCTCAAAACAACCAGTGCTAGGAAATGTGACTGAAAGTTATTTATATGAACCTTGTAAAATTGAGACGATAAAGAAAGAACAACTGGTATTATTTAGAGTGTGACCACACATACAACTTGCAGCGTAGTAAAATCAACGGGTAGACTAGCAATCTCAGGGTAGATTCAACTGCTCCTTAAGTGGATTTTTAAACGAACAATTATAAGTAATTCTTGACAACACACAACTACCACTGCCTTCAATTATATGAAAGCAGGAAACCAGGTCCCCTACGTCGATTACAATGAAGACATGTCAATATCACATCTTCGCCTTTATTAATTATATCACAGTGAATTGTCGGGGGTCATTAGAAGAATTCTGCCACAACATTACTTTATTATAGCCAACACAGTGGTTATTTTGGTGTTGTTTAGCTTCATGATACATTTAATATAAAAGTCAAAGTCACGTTTACTATTTTTGTCAGATCGCTGATAAGCAGCCATGTTTTTCCTTGCCATATCGTCGCCACTGCTAGCAGTTGTGTCTTGAGTAATTTCATGGAATATAATAACCGTCCATAGCTATGACATTCCTCTGACTCTCCACACCGCGAGATAAACTAAGTTTGACCATTCGATCCGAGCATCGACAATCCAGATATTTGTATCGTAAATAGTCAATCCTTGGGACGAATGAATTGTTATAGCGTATTTGGAGTCCGCGGAGATTTAGCCATCGTAAATTTGCTCTCAACATCACTCACACGAAAACTCCAATATAGTTTAATACAAGCTTTTCTGTCTTTTGGTTCTACCAATCGTCCTGGAATCTGAATTTCAATATTTTGCTTACATGCATCTGCTGCTCGATAACATAATGGCACATGTAAATCTGAAACCTTTTCTTTATGTAACAGAAATAATTGTTGTTAATGTGTGCCACGAACTATCTTCCGACTTGCAACTATAAAATCAACAAACTCCAAACATCACTCATCACAGTCAATTACTTCACGCATTATTTCACTTTGAATTTATCTGGTTGCTCTCTGATTCACCTTTTATTCAACTTCTAAAGGTTCATCAATAGCTCTATGATCATGAATAATTAATCATAATAATCTACGAAAGTTTTTACCCTTTCATGCGGAAATGATCCAAGAAAAGATGGTATTTGACCACGATAGTAACACAAGATAACACCATTATTTCTCGTCAACAACCGATTAAGAAGCATTTTAATACCTCCACAGATGCCGTGAATATCTCATCCCAGATAATAATATTCTAAATATATTACTCACCCATTCGCTCAGGAGTCCATGTGTATCCTGCCCATCGGAAGAATCTGTGGTATCTATGAGATTTAACTCCTCGTAAGCTCATTTATCTGGTGAGTCGGAGTTGGTACAACCATATCAAATTTCTGATATAATTCAAACGCTTGTGTTGTTTTACCTGAACCTCCAGGTCCATTGAAATAAAATCGTATGTCTTGTCACATATCATATACCGCTGAAACTGATACACGTTTTGACATCTGTTTATCTTATAATATATTTCCTTCTATTCAACGTTGACGGATTCAGATTAACTGAATACATTTGTTTCGTTTTTTGTTCTCCATTCTCCCCATGATGAATTAGCGCCAATATATAATTCTTCTTGTAATTATGTGTATTTTATTGATATAAAATGAATCTGTGGCAACTCTAACCGCGGTATCAGGAAATATGTTTAACATCGATAAGGTTATCAAAATGTACTCGAGCATCGAAAAACTTAAATATGCAAACTCGTGAATCACCATCAGTCCAGGTCACAATTGTAATTAATTTAGTTCTGTCCAACCTAAAAAATAAATTGTGCTTTCTTATCACAACAATTATGGAATCAAGTTCAGCATCGTCGATAATTAATCGTATACACTGTCGTTTATGATCATATGATCCTCCTAAGTTACTTTCGAAGATTAATTTCGAGACCGTATTGAAGGATTTTCATCAATAGAATATTTATTCTGTTGTTGAAACCAGACATATTTCTGCAGACGATATGATTTGATTGCTGCACTTACAACCAACGATATCAATAGTTTTACATAAAGCCCAACCGCAAGATTTTTCATTTCATTGCGAATATATTCTGTACAATAAATATTTATATTACTCCGTATAAACTGATCCTAGTTCGCAGATTATAATCTTTGAAACAACCAGAGGGATACAACCCCACTCTTACTGATATTTCTCAAAAAAAAAATCAAACATATCACCGTTATAAAATATAGCAGTTCGATTTCTTGGACATATTGTTATGTCCTACGTCTGTACATGTGCGTAACGATCTATCATGTCTATTGGAGCTCCTTCCATTGTATACGTTGATTCGGATAAAACTTTTCCCGTTAACATCTTCAACGTTATTGGGAATTTTAATTTTATTTTCAGTTCAGCAACGTCTTTGATACACTCCGCTGTATCTTCCCGTTTGTCTAATATTTTACTTGCAAATTAGTTAGACCACTTCCTCTTTTCGCATTGGTAAAATGTTATACAACGCGTTCAGCAACACAATTCAAGCCAAAATTTTCAAGGTAGGTCATTAACACTAGATTCAGCGGATATATCGCACAAACAACACCCGTGACAGGATATGCTCGCTCATAATAAAGTTTGTCAATACCAGTCAGTATTTCTAAATTGGAATTTTGTTTTAAATGACAATAGTTCCAGTGTGATGTAATCATACAGGATCCCGTTTGTCACGGATAATTCAGATGCCCTCTACCTCAACGATAGATTTTGGAAGAAATAAAAACAAAGAATAATCTTTCAGTATATACCAACAGATACTGAATCTACTTTAGCTAAATTTTGAATTCTGGATACAAGAGTAAAGACGATAAATCTGTCAAGTAATCAAGACCTCGAATTATTTTGTTTTCTTGTTGTTTTCTTCACACTGTAACAGATGAACCACGCCTCTCCTGCATATAATACAGGTAAGATATGTTTATATTTCCAGATTTATATTGTTCTCAAATGACGTCCTCAGTCATCATCTGGCATGATTTATATGGTGTTTGGAAGTTTAAATAAGTTAATTGAATGGTCCACATTCCAAATAACTTAACTATTGTAACATCATGTCATGTCTTGGTATATGCTGCCGGTTTTCCAAACACAATCATCTGCTATAGGTAATTCCATAAAGGTAAATTGTTCATAATTTAGTGTTTGTTTTTCTTTAAAACCAATACTTATTATATAATAGTTTACGAAAATATTAATGCAATTATTTCTGAGATTAAAAAATTAAATGATGATGATATAGAACTATCTGATCAAATGGATCAGAAAAAAAAATAACAAATGATTTTGAAATATACAGTAACGTAAATATAATATCTTTCAAAGAATTATGGCTAGATGTCCTTTCCAGAAGTCGTCGTATGTAATGACGTCATTAATGTGAGCATCACAATTATCTAGACCCGAAGTAATCATATTAATCAAGTGTTGTAATGTACATGGAGAACCCTTTATCCCAAATGGCTTTACCTTGTACTGGTAGAGTCCAGCTGGAGCCATAAACGCCAAAATTCTCTTAGAAGGTCAAATTTTGTGACGTACTATTTTATCAATGCAATCATTGATCCTTAGTAACGAAAATTAATCTGTCTTTGTTATGCTGTTCACCTTCCTATAATCAATGTACATGCGGAAAGTTTTATCGGGTTTCTGAACAAGTTATCATGGTGAGCTACAATCGCTTTTACTGGTCTCGCTGAAACTGTTCTCAAGCAAATACTAAATTTAGTTTTTTCAAGTATTACTGTTTAAGATTTTCATCCTGTATGTGTGTTGTTTTGCAGATTTTGGATCAACAATTTTAACATCGTGAACAATTTCGTTTGTACTCGTAATAATATCCAGAAACAAGTGCTCATATTTGAATAATAACTTTAAGTTCATTTCTTTGTTCTTGCTGCAAATGTAAAATTTCCGAATTCTGAAAATTTGTTGCTCGAAGATCTAAGGTATCCAATTGAATTTCTTCACATAAATTTTCAGTTTGTGGGACAGGTATCACTAAACTAATTGTATGATTTAATGGACTATCTCTTTCAATATACTCCTTCAATATGTTAATGTGGCAAAGTTGTATTTGTTTTCACCTACCAGGAGTATTTGTGATGTAATTTAAACCATGTTTTTCTTTTCAACCCTATATAGACCGTTCTTCATGGCCTGAAGGGGATATTTTTGGAAAAGGCAAGATTCTATCACCAGGTTGAAAACTCATATTCCTTGAGTTTTTATTATATCTTAACTTCATTCTGCATTGAGTAAAGCGCAGATTTGATCTTGCGACCTCACATTTCTTTGACAATTTGTACTTAAAATCAGAAACATAGTCAAGAAGATTGAGCTCAGTATCTTCATTTCAAAGAAGCTTCTCTTTGAACAATGTCAAAGGTCCACGCACAGCATGTCCTCAAACTAGTGTAAAAGGACTGAAACCTAAAGATTCTTGAACGAAGTTCCTTGCAGCAAATAAAAGTAAATGAATGCCTTCATCCCAAATTTTGATAGTATCAAAGTAATAAGATCGGATCGTGTTATTTAAAGTCTGGTGAAATCTTTATAAGTCTTATTGGCTCTGAAAATGTTAGGCAGGGGATTTAAATTGTTTAATGTCCAATTCGTGTATAGTTTGCAGGAAAATTCCAGATATGCAATTTGACCCTTCACCCGATTAGACAGATTTTGGGAAGGTCATATTGAGTAAACAAAAATCTTTATTAAAGCTTTTGCTGTAGTTTTGATTTTAATGTTCATTAAAGATATTACCTCTAGTAATCTTGTTGACGCACACGTAATGGTCAAAAAAATATTGGTTGCCTGATTTGATCTTAGGTAAGGGACCAACACAGTATACCATAATTCTGCTAAATGGTCGTTAAATGCAAGAATTTGTTATAGATGAGCCTTAGGTATCTTCTGATTGTGTTTACATTCCATTTGACAAGTATGACAAGATCTACAAAGTTTGAAAACATCGCTTTTGACTTTTGGCTAATAAAAATGAATCAAGATCTTATTAGTCTTTTTTTAACCCTAAATGACCAGTCAAAGGTGTTTTGTTGGCCAAACTATTTCCTGTCTGTAAGATTTCGGAACTACAAAACTCTGATAGTACACTGACCACTCGTCATTAGCAGGTTCCTCTCGAGGCCTCCATTTTCTCATAAGAATTCCTTTTTAATGACATAACATACATGTACTTCAGTTGCTTCAGTTTCACTAACGGCCTTCTGAAACGAACAAGAGATCTCAGGATCTTTTTCCAGTTCTATGCCAAGTGATTGTCGTTCATCACACTAAGATGAAAGAGAAGGAGTATTTGAAAGAGGATCTCTTTGATCAACACCACCCGACTGATCAAAATTACAAATGACAGTGACCTCATCAAAAGCGTGATAAATACATGTGTCAGCTAAAAGAATATCTTCCGTATGAAAATCATTCTCAAGCGCTTTATTTGACCTACCTCTTGTAACTGCACAAGCTGGATATTGCTATGGATATTTTTTTTCAATTGGATCAAGTTTCTGATCCAAAAAAGGCTTGTTAGTAATAAATGGATTAAACGCAAACTTGTTTCCAGCTAAGCCGTTGCCTAGCAGTAAATGAATGCTCTCTACGGGTAGGATATATAATATATCGACTACCATAGGTCCTGAAACTAAATCTGGTACTGAATGGATAGGAATATAAACAAAGCCGCACGCTACACCCTGAATGTGAAAACACTCTAATTGAAACAGGAACTCTCATAATTCGTCATCAGAAAATCAGATTGTGGTATATTAGACCCAACAACTGTATTGCTTTCAATACATAACCGTGACCTTAATATCTTAGAATTTAGAGCATTTGGAATAGGTCTATCCTGATTCTAATGCTTATATTTCGTTTTGAAGCAATAATAAATGACGTATCCTTTGTGCTGCAATAGGTACACGTAGGCAGAGACAAGGATTTTGAATCAAGTCTCTCAGAGACTTCATTTTTAGAATTTCTGCCAGACTGAGTTTTACAGAGACTCATATTCGGCAGAAATACCTTCCTAACAGTAGACTGCTGAGTGAATGTTTTGCTTACAACAGGAACTTTACGAGTTCAGGAGTACTCCGCAGCAGCAAGAGCATCATTTTGCAAAGATGCAATCTATGATCTTCAAAATAATTCTTAATATCATTATGAACAAAGGTTTTGAATTCTACAAGCAAAACAAGTTGTTCTAGACTTTCATAATGAACTTTCTTGGCTAAGCACCATCACTTAAATAACTGTTCTTTTTCTCTAGCAAATTCAACATAAGTCTGCCCAGCTTCTTGTTTACATCTTCTGAATTTTCGCCAATAAACCTCAGGGACTAACGCATAACCCCTTTATACGCACTCCTTAACCAAATCATAATCCGTAATATGTTGTACTGACTGGAAATGGTAAATATCACTAGCTTTACCAACTACTACAAACTTTAGTAGCTGAGTCCAATACCCCATTGGTCATTTCAAATTTTCTGCAGCTTTTTCAAAACGAGGAAAATATTTGTCTACTTTTTTTTCTCCAAAAAGATGAACTGCCCTAATATTGTTTTGCAATGTCAAAACTTGAATGTGCATGTGAAGTGGAATCGTACTTACCACTTACCAGCTCAATTTCTTTCATTCAAAGTTGAAATTCTCTGTTCCTTCAAGATGTTGAATGACTCTCCAGAAAATATTAAGATTGCGTATTGAAAACCCGAATGCCTCATTTCAAGTCTCGCGAGATTGGGCATGTAGTATCTTACTACACTATTTTGATCATATAGACCAATTTATCTCGAGTTAAGAACCAATCATAAAATGGTTGTTTACACACATAGATCACGCAAAGAAAGTATGTCCCTGATAATGACAAATCATTTTAACTTCCTGCTGATACCGTTTCCAGTGGAAGACAGACTAAATGAACATTCTCCCGTAACACATATTCATCTTGAGGAAACAAACTTTGTTATAAAAATATATTTCATTATTCAAAAAGAATCCAGACTCCGAGACAAATATTCATTGCAATTAAATACAATTAACAAAAATTAAATAAAACTAATTTTATACCTTACACACAAGCAAATAAATGCCAATTCAATCCTGACGTTTTCCTTGCAATTACCTTTCAAGTAAACATCTATTAGCTTCGTCTCCGTACTATGTGCCAAGATAAATTTGAGGCGATGTATCTATAGAGCGGTCAATGGAGGGTACGAATGCTCAAGCAGGTCTTTATACCATTGACGTAACACTGTTTCTTCTGAGATGAGACCTCAAGCGTAATCCATATACTCGTTCGATATTTCTTCTTGACTCATTATTAGGCATTGCTCGTGTTGAATTTGACTTGGATGGTAGTTTTGATATCCATAGCAATGTTTTTGGCAAAACTGTAATTGTGTTTGGCAATAAAAGCGACTAAATGTTGTTATTGGTCTGGCCATCAGGACGTTATAATGTCCCCTTTGTCTTTGTCTTTTTTTTGTGAGTGGTTCTGAATCTACGATATCCTCCCATTCCATTTTAAAGAGGTTTTACCATTCAAAGAGGATAAAGAGTATTCCATAGATTTTAATACTCTAGCATGACTTCTCCCCAACTGTTTATGTCTATATTGTTGTCGAATTCGGTATACAAGATTACGTTCAACGTGTTGGGTCTAATATTCTAGCATGACTTCGCCCCAACTGTTTATTGCTATTGTGTTTGTCGAATTCGGTATACAAGATGACGTTTAACGTGTATGGTAGAGCTTCAGAACACTGAAGTTACGCACGCATTTTACCACATTTTACATGGTTAATATGTTTTCCGTCTCTTATTAGGACTGGAGTGAAATCAATGGCCCACAAAGAGTAACCACCTGCATCATCGTCGTTCGAAATGCTGGTGTTGGTCCCTAACTGTCCATTGGATTCTTACAGGGACAAGTAGAATCTCAAATAATATATTCTTCTCGGCAAACTTAGTTTCTAAGGGTCTTACCATTGCAACTGATTTCGATCTTGGATCCTCTTTAGAGCTTTAACTCGAAAGGACGTTGACGATACCAATGATTAAAAGTTTAGGGTGCTGTCTTTGAAGCAGGTGATATTCGATCTTGGATACGAGGCCAGCGACAATCGTGAATGTTTTTACTTCTTCACGTCATATCGGATACTTGGTGGTCGTTCTGCTCAAATTGTGGCTCATGTAGTTCCCCACGTTATGTATCACTTACACTAGTCTCACGTAGAGTCTGGCTTATTGGATGATAGTTTTATACTCATTGGCATGGGCCATCAAATGTAAAACGGTACTGCAAATAATCAGTCTCACTCCGTTCAGCATATACTTTCATTCATTCACAAATGATTCATCAGTTTAAAACAACGTCCTTGCAGAAATTTCTTTCGACGGTCTTTAAAGCCCACATTGTGAGGATCTTCAGCTGCTGCCACAACTGTGTCGTTAAAACTTGTCCTCGCCTGGTGTGTCAGGTTTCCATACGACGCAAGCATGAATCTTTTTCGCATCTTTTCCGTACATTAAGTGTTTTTGGAGGTACTCTTGGCATGGGTATGTATCCATGCTGCTGCTGACCAGTTTGTTATTCAGGTACAATTCCACTTTGTTGAAAAAGGAATGCATGAAATTGTTGACAAAGCTACTCTAGCATCGGCTAAAAGATTCGCCTTATCTGTTTTAATCACTTTGACTTTCAGGTACAAGTAACTCATATACAAATCGATGTAATCACCCCCACCACTCTACTTTTTTCGAATTTGATTAGGGCTGATGTTGTCAAAGAACAGATTGAATGAAATTATTCCCGCTGGAATTTTTTCATCGCCATCATAGTGTGTCGCATGGTAAACAGATCAAGTTACGACTTGAAACATTAGCAAGACTCTCCTCTCGGTGCATAAGTTTTCTCTCTGTTATTTAATTGTCAAAAACGTACAAGTCTCAAGCGATTCATTTATTCTTGGTCTTTCTAGCTCTTTGCATGTGAAAACCTCTGGAGGGATATCGTCGTCGTCTCTTCAGTGTCCTTGCAGTGGTTTCAAGGAAGCAAGAATGTCAAACTGGGTAGCGTCCAGTTCATTTATATGAGTTTCTCTTCGGCCCAAATTATCTTTCCAGTTTAAAGCAAAGCATTTTTCCCCGCTCTAGAAAGTTTCTTTGTGATTTTGCTTGTCGATAATGCCATTGTGACGAAGTTATTTGCCTTGCGTCAAAGCGGAATCAATAATGGCGTGCAATTCTTGTGTTACCGTCGGTTTCAAAACATCGGCCATTGAATGTAATGCTGATTTAAGTATATCTTCTAAACCATGCCCTCGTTGTCGATCGACTACTTGGTAAACAGAATATATATCTTGCAAGCCGTTGGAGAATCGTTTTCGAAAATGGAGTTTCACTGTGACTTTTCCTTTGGAAAACGGAATATTGTGTCCTACATCTCCTTTTATACCAATGTTTACACTATCGAGATATGACTTACGGATTAATATTGAGGATGTACAAATTCGAAGAGAACATGAGATAGGTGTTTCCATCTTCATTGTCAATGCTAGTGGCCGAATCCGCTTAAAAGGAATGGTTCTAAGTAACTGAGCGAATGTGTGTCTCACTACGTTGTACTCCACAATTTCATAGTATACAAAGATCAAATTTTTCCTTTGTATCTGTTCTTCAGCGAAAGAAAACTTTCACAAAATTCAAGTTGTAGGTCATCAGATGCATGAATGAACCCTTAAGCATCTTGAGGTCTCTACCAAAAATGGTAATGTCAACCAATTTAAGACAAAATGTAATGGATAAGTCTTTGGTGCCCGAAAATTCATGAGTATCCAACGAGCAACTTTATGGCTTCAAAATCCAACTGGATAACCTGGAGTAATTTTGCCGTGAAACAGCACACAGTATTGTAGGGAAACAGATCCGTGGAATAGTTACCGGGTAAAATTAAAAAAACACGGTTATTCATTATTCCAGATTTCTCCTGCAACCGGGGTTAATAGTGATTATAGGAGTGTGAAAAAGAGGGTTATTGTTGTTTTGAAGTTTGTGAGGTTGACTGACTATGGTCGCAAAACTACCGTAGTTATCGTTAGAGTATGTCAGGGAAGAATGGAGGAGAAAGTAACCGAATTAACTGCTCAATAAGAAATAGACCACAAGTGTTTGTCTCCTTGTTGCAATCTCAAATTGGCAATGGAAGCATCAAAGAACCGATCACAAATACTCCACAAGGATTATGTAGAAAAGAGTATTGCGCTTTATGCTCACGTTCCCTATACCACACCTACAAGGATTGCTTTCGTACATCTCGCAGAGAAGACATCGGAGAAAAAGTAGTCACTGATGTTGTTGAGACTGTTCAAGGACATGATGGTCACTTCTGTTTTATAGTCGATGACTTGCGAAGCGACGATCCGTTCCAGGGTGGTTTGGCTTCTTTGACAGGTCGTTTTCCCACTTTACAGGTTCTTTGATCGAGAATGATTTCGATGTTGCTCACTTTTTCTTCTGTTTTGGTCACTCGCTGTTACTCGTTGTAAAACGTTCCTTCAAAAACATCCACGTTCATGCCTTCCAATTACTAAATGGGAGAATGACGATCAAGTATTCATAGGGTGACACAAAACAATTATGTGGTCCATTTGGGTATGTATCCTTTGCCGAAAGTGCCTTTGATTTTGCGAATGCGTACCCAATCTCTCGTCATCAACACTCCACCCTTGCTGGGGACAGCGTCAGTCGGAGTTGTACTCAAATGACATTCAAAGACAGTCACTTCGTTGTCGAGAGTAACATCCTATTGGGCACATTTGTTGCTCTGATGATAAATTTGGTTGTAAGCTTATACCAGTTGCTGTAAGGCGTCGATGTGTGTGTTGATCCATAAAAATATTTTAACATGAGTTCTTTCAAGGTACGTTGAAAACTTTCCACTATGCTGGCTTTGGTTACAGGATTCTGGGTGGTGAAAATGAATGTCTCATTTATTTAATTCATTTTGGAAATCTGGGTTCAGAAATTTAGTGCCATCGAAGAGGGGCAAGACCGCTATGTTTCAACTCCAGTTTTATGGATCGCACTAGCTCACTGCTCGATTTGGAACTCAATGGCGAATTCGGTAGAAAACGTTGACGACACAAAACAAATATTTCTTGCCACGAATGTAGGTGGCTAAATCAGCTTGTCGATGACCTCCAGTCGGGTGCGACTCTGGAGACGTTTTGTTGAATGTGTTTGTGTAAGGTCTACATGACTTGTTCTTTTAACCATCAAAGAACGTGTGGAAAATGGATACTGTTCAGTCTGGTCTTGGAGGCTGGATACAATTTCGTAACTCCTTCGGATCCCGCCGAATTGGCTGGGTTGCAGTAATTGGTGGCTAATAAATTCTCCGTAAGGCTTCTCTCACCTTAAGTCACCCACTCTTCATGCATGATACCTTGAGGTGGTGGTTTGTAAACGGCTGTACGTGTCCGATGTGCCACGGGAGTAGAAGTCATGGTGGGATAGATTTTGTCTTGCATTCGTTTTTCACATAATGTTTCAATTCCTTCGTTCTGACTTCTTTCGAAGGAGGAAGTGGGGTGTAAGGAAATGGATCAATAAGTTCTCAGCAATCTTACTTTGGATGGGAGCAGGAAGTTGGGTGTAGGGAAATGGGTCAACAAGTTCTCAACAATCTTGCTAGGGATGGGAGCCGCTTACTATATTTGAAAGACTTCTCTTCTTTCTCAGGCATCCGTAAGGATGCGTCTGCCTTGGTCACTTGTGGTAGTAGTGGCGATGGACTTGTCATCAGGATCTTAAATGTTTCAGTGTCGGTCAAGATGTTTCCTCCTAAGCTTTCTGACGAAAGAGTTGATGCAACACTTGGCTTTACCGTTTTTCTTTCTCACAAGTCCATTCATCCATCCATCCATCAACTATTGTAAATTGTATTGTAACTAGAACATCTTGGGAAGTAAGTGCGGGGTCCAATGACCTTTATGTTCGATTAAACGTTTGACAAATTCGCTTTTGCCTGAACCGCATGGTCCGCATGGTCCAACATGACGAAGATACAACTCCCAACTGGCACGATCTAAATTTTTGTCGATGACATTGAAAGTGGAGAAAGAGAGAACAGAGTCAGCAGAGGAAGCAATAGTGAACACACTGTCACGTTTGAAACAAAGACAGACAAGATAAGAGTTTTTATACTTTTTCAGGACACTTTTATTTCAAACAAATTTTAAAATTGAACACGAAATACAAAAATACATAAAAGCCAAATGGTTAATTACATCGATAAAATACGCATCACAACGATCAAATTGGAATATAAAAAGTCACAGTACAAACTTTTTTTCTGACGAAAGTCTCGTGTCGAAGGAACACTGGGTAATGTTCTTAGAGTATCTACACTTCGAACAGTCACACAGGGGTCATCCGTTTATCACCTTTCTTGTGTGTAAATGTCAATGAATTTCTGTCCTGAATGGAGTCGTTTTCCTTGGTGTTAACACAGGTTTAAAAGTTACTTTTCTCACTGGAAGTTTGGCAAATTTTAGTGATATTTTGCGGCTGTTATCCAAGCCTCGAAACTAATACTTTTCCCTTCACGAACATCTTGCCATTGGGCGTGTAAGTCACAAGATATCTACACATTTTTGTAAACATCTTCAGTAACTAAAAGTTGACAAATCTTTTTTTCCCGTAGAGGTAGGGAAATATCGAGATGGAAACGCAAGGCTTTTATGATTCTCTAGTGTGCATTTTAAGGTACCACCATCATGTTTTTCAGTGGTACTGTATTGTAACGATCCCAGATGGAATCAGCTGGTAAATTGAATCACAGAAAGGAAGTCACTAAGACATAAACCACACGTCGACCCAAATGCATTGGATACAGGGAAAAACGTGTTTGCTATCCTCCACAGTCTGAACAGTGTCATCGATTTTCTTCCACTGCAATTGTTGTGTCACTAAAACTATTGGCGTGGTAGCAAGTATTATACCCTCTTTTGCTACAGGTAAGAAATGTACATTTTTAACAACAGCTGTTTTATTTCAGTACCGTACCAATCTTATTTATTAAGTAACTGACAAACCACACACCACATAGAAGTTTCCTCTTGAACCAAGATTTATTTGTGTAAAATAATTTGGTTAACTTCTAACTCTTCCTTTGGAATTCGATTTAGTATGGTCACCTAGTATGAAAAATGAGTGGGATTGAAACGTCAATCATTAATGACTGACCAATGGCAATGGAACACTTTGAAATAATTCAGTATTCTTCTAACGTTAAGGTACCAGTTGTGCCAACATATGGGACATAACAGATGCAATTGTATTTTGACGATTTCTCGGTAAATGCGTTCACACACTCCTCAGGCAAACCACGATTGTTATCTTCTAAAATATCCATGAAGCGACTACTGAGGTAGTACCACTAAAGGAAGATATTGACAGTACGGAGACCATCAAGCATGTTCTTGGTAAGCTGACTCTTTCTTCTCTCACTGGTGAAGTGAAACACCGGAACTGAAACACTTTCAGTGGAAATTATCCCTCTCATCCAGAGAAATTTTGAGGTAGCACCGTTGTATAACGATGGCAATCTCCGTAACGTTCGATGCCCTCTTCACTCCGCGCTTCTTCCAAATGGTCTAACATCCAATGGTCTAACATCCAAATGGTCTAACATCCAATGGGCTAACATCCAATGGTCTAACATCCAAATGGTCAAACATCCAATGGGCTAACATCCAATGAGCTAACATCCAATGGTCTAACATCCAATGGTCTAACATCCAAATGGTCTAACATCCAATGGTCTAACATCCAAATGGTCTAACATCCAATGGGCTAACATCCAATGGGCGAAATCAGACAGGTCGTTTGGTCCCCGAAAGTACTTTTGACGTCCTTCGGGAATCTTGCTCCAGTGAGGGCCATGAATAAATATCTATTCTTTGGTGCACTTCTTGCACGCTCGATGAGCCACGCAGAAATTAGGAATGTAAATGTCAGTCTCTTGCATGCATTCTAAATGGAAAAACATGAGTTAGATTTCTTTTGATCATCTTCCTCCTCCTCCTCCTCCTCATGTTTTTGCTGATATTTTTAAATGAATCATTCGTGTTCCAAATCCACGATTTGGTGAGAAATGTGACATCGTTTCTGGGCAAATGTGTGCCATGGCACTATTGGTAAGTATGCCTTGTCCATAAGCAAAACAACATTTCAGTGGTTCACTATAATGTTTACGTTGTGAACATTGGGTCTTGAGATGTTGTTGGTAACATTTTGGGCTGATATTATTTCGCTGACAAGCTAAGCAACGCATTGGTTTTTCTCCATCTTCAAGATGATGTTCAGAGGCTAAACATTCTGGACATTTAGATCCACAATGCTTACGTTACCCTCACAATAGAAATGGTTTCCTATGAATGCCGTGCTACTGGTAATTATATATAATTGTTCATAGTGATGATAGATGTGAACATATAATCCGTCTTTGAATTGTTTGCCTCAAACAACAGTCCACGCACTTGTTGAAAGTATACTTTCAAGGGGCCAAGACGTCTTGCTATTTTGGATTTCAGGAATGCTACGATTTTTGTATGCCGGTTTTGTCATATTAATTAAACGGTCGGAAAAAGCTACGTAAATGTTTGACTTTGACCGCGGTCATTATTAATAACACTTGTTGACAGTCTTTACTGTGATGTGACCAGATTTTGAAATCTTCATAATGTATTGATGCTTGTACACGAGCTGACGTATTAGTTTGCTTTAAATACTCAATTACCTGCAAAATAGTCAATCATATTTGAGTGTCATATTTTAACATCTTAGAGAATCACATCATAACATTCTTTGGAGTTTTTAATACCTTAAGGATAAAGTATTTATGTGATAGGTCATTTTGTTGTACCAGGAGTTCTGCTTCTCTTCGTTGTTTTGATCGGTTCCATTTTCGAACGTTGTCTCAGGCTCTTTACCATTCTTCCATGTCGTTTCTGTCAGCATGTGTTCATCCCTCCACAATGGCACGAGCTAAACACATCTTGTCTTGAGTTTTTTAATTCGGACGAGACTGTACTGGGTTCTGCAAAGATTGTCCACCAAAAAAGCTTTTAACGTTATTCGGCCCTTTGGAAAGAGAAACGTGGGAGATTACAGTGTGGCTTTCCCATCGCTGATGTGAAACTTGTCGTTTTAGTGCTGTACGTGTGGAACCTTCTCGATGACTTTCAAAATTTGCAGTTCCAATGGGGTACGTAAGACTTTAGTGATATATGGAAAATGTCAAGTAACCGCCATTTCCGTTTCAGTGCGGTTAACAATGAATCCCAGAAATAGATGACGAACCCTTTTGATATTTTCAACGGTACGATTGGCCTTGAAATCGTTAAATTTCACCGTGTTTGTCTGAGATGTAGTCTAAATTTGCTAGAGGAGCGTTTATCCGTCTCTCGAATGTGTGGTAGAAGTATTGAGGTGTTACTAATGGTGAAGTTCGGATTGAGGTAGACTCTCTGGGTCTGGATTCTGGTTCACTCATGTCATCTTCAAAATCGTTTACATGGATTTGAGCCAAGACTTCAGCTACTGTGTGAGACGATAGGTCACATTTCTGCCTCTTACTTTATTCTCTTTTCTTCACGAATGATGCGATTGTTTCATCTTGATTACAAACTATCAAATTACTACATTTTAAATTCCATGGTACCATATATATATAAATGTAGGTTTCACCCATACAAAGTGTCAGTGTCTTCCTCTCAAAGTACTAATTTGACTCGGAAACCTACTAGAATAATGGAAGAACCAAAACAGGCCAGAGTTTTGCGAGGTGTCATACAAAGTTTTTTCAGAGAAGCCAACAAACTACTTCTCCTTTCAACATCAAAGTTAATATACTACCTATATTATGTCCGAAGATAGGTCATTGGTCTACAGAATGTCTGGACCGTCACAAAAATGCAAGACATGTGTCAAAAGAGTCAAATGTCCAGACGCATGTTATGATTGTCAAGTGAAAAGACATTGGTCTTCAGACTGCTTAAGAAATAACGAGAATAGGAGAAAGAGAGGGGTTCAAACAAGAAGAATAGGTGCCCACCACAAAGGAAGTACCCAGACACGTTCAGAAAGTGAAGAAAAGAAGACAATAAGAAAGTGAGGAAGAAGAGGAAAAACCCGTGAAAGTGAAGAAATTAAAATAAAGAACAGTGAAAGGAAAACGTCTATGAACGTTTTAATGTCATGTCCTTGTGAAATTGGATTGTACATTTAAAAGAGAATATAAAAGAAATAAAAACGTCAGTTTCTCATGGTATTGAATTTTATAACCATTACAAGCTGTTATGACCCGTTAGTTAAATTACATATGTTTAAATTTGATTTGTTTAACTCTTTCTATTTTACTTTTATTTCGTTTTTATTTATTTTTTCATATTTTACCGTAATTATTTTTAAGATTATTATGTTTGCAGGGTCTGACATTTTGTTAGAAACATCGTCTTTATTTAGAACGTAAATGTGACTCTTGTAAGCACGATTTTTTGACGGTTTTGTCATATTAATTAAACGGTCGGGAAAAAAGCTATGTAAATGTTTGACTTTGACCGCTGTCATTACTAATAACACTTGTTGACAGTCTTTACTGTGACGTGGCTAGATTTTGAAATCTTCAAAATTTATTGATGCTTGTACACGAGCTGACTTATTAGTTTGCTTTAAATACTCAGTTAACTGTGAAATAGTCAATAGTCAATTATATTTGAGAGTCATGTTTTAACATCTTAGAGTCACATCATAACGTGCTTCGAAGTTTTTAATACCTTAAGGATAAAGTATTTATGTGGTAGAAAGAGTTGTTTGTTCATACGTATGAAGATTAACGTGTCTTGTTATTGAGAATAGTTATACTTTATCTACCTTCTAAATAATAGTTATCTTCCCTGGAGAACTACACAACTTGCTTTAGATAAAGACTTTTTGCTGGAATGATTTCTAAATTGGAGCAGGACAATACAAATTGTGATTTGCAGTGAAAATTCTCTACATTTGAATTAGTCTTCGTCTGATATCATCATCCGCCATCTTGCAACGGGCTTGACATTCAGACTACGTCAATTTAGAACTGTTTTTGCACAGGACTTATGTATTTTGCACAACTTTAGGACGTATTTTTGGATCTTCTTCGCAAATCGTAAAAGCTTGTTGTCTTCGCTCTTTTCTTTATGTTGCGATACACAAGCCAAGATGTAACAAAGGACCTTCATTCACGAACCATAATGGAAAAAAGATGATGTAAGTTTTATTTGATTTTGGCAAACATTAGTAGTTTCTTTTCGAAAGAGGTGGAAGGTCCTGAAGAAGACCGTTGGATGTTTGTGGGGGGTTGGGGGAAAGTTCATCTTCAGACCCAGCTCAACGTGCAAGTGTGGCAACAAAAATTCCTTGATTCAACAAGTGGTGGACGCTGTATATTTCCTCGCAGGTGACAATGACTGTTTCCATTGATGTAGTGAGAATCTCTCACACGACTATCGCATTCGAAGACAAAACATCTTTACTTGTTTATCCAGCCTGCAGACCAAACAAGGGAGAAAAGTTTCAAATTTCCACAAAGCTTCCACTGATGATGGTCATTGTATATGCACCTCAAAAGTTGTTTCATGTTTCCATAAGTTTCCTTCATATGGACTTTATGACCAACTGCAATTGAACGCAAAACATCGCCATTATGCAGCAATACAGATTTACGACTCGTCTTCGAAAATGAACGATGTTGAGAGCTGCCATCACAACAGCAATGTTTTTGCAGGCTTACACGAAGAAGAATGGGACAGAATCAATTTAATGATCAGGGAACATGGAAACCCTAACATCACCTACCAAGAGATTGTACTGCCGTAATCTGGAGCCCAACATATCTGTCTTATTCTTGGATAGTTCCAAATACCTGACACGATCACTTAGTCCAGCTTGTGTTATAAGTTGCGATTCACAGGATATTGTTGCTCTGGGGCTTAACACCATTTTTCAGCACACGATATGCTATACATGGCGGCCATTATTAATGGTAGAGGAAGAAACCAGGAAATCCGCGGAAAGAACCACCGACACACGAGAAGCTTCTGGCAAGCTTTCTCACATATCCACATTCTCTGAATCTTTGACTCAACCCACGCAGACAGAGACTAGATGACAGTTATCCATAACGGAGAGCGCTTTAGACCACTCGGCCACTAGGGACCTTGTGATTCAGAGGAGGAGGATGGGATAAAATATGGGTCATGTGACATTGATCGATCAGGACTTGAATTTCATTAATTCTTTCTCATCGTACTCAACTGAGTATAACTTTGATGCATAAGGAATCGGCAGTTCTTCTCCATAGTATACTGGGCGTACACCTAATATAATGTTTGAATAATGCACAGTGCGCTTTTTCTTCTTTGATACACCTTACCCAACTGAAGGCACCATGCAGAAATAACAATTGCTGATGTGATTTTTTGGTTATATCCAAATCATTGGCACTGACAAATGCATAGATTTCGTTTTCCTGTTCATCCACTGGCGAAGACTTGTTACACAAGTGTTGGAGCATATGAGTTGGGCCCATTAATTAATTAATGTGTTGGGCCCATTAATTAATTAATGTGTTGGGCCCATTAATTAATTAATGTGTTGGGCCCATTAATTAATTAATGTGTTGGGCCCATTAATTAATTAATGTGTTGGGCCCATTAATTAATTAATGTGTTGGGCCCATTAATTAATTAATGTGTTGGGTCCATTAACTAATTAATGTGTTGGGTCCATTAACTATTTAATGTGTTGGGCCCATTAACTAATTAATGTGTTGGGCCCATTAATTAATTAATGTGTTGGGACCATTAACTAATTAATGTGTTGGGCCCATTAACTAATTAATGTGTTAGGCCCATTGATTAATTAATGTGTTGGGCCCATTAATTAATTAATGTGTCGGGCCCATTAATTAATTAATGTGTTGGACCCATTAATTAATTAATGTGTTGGGCCCATTAACTAATTAATGTGTTGGGCCCATTAATTAATTAATTAATGTGTTGGGCCCATTAACTAATTAATGTGTTGGGCCCATTAATTAATTAATGTGTTGGGCCCATTAACTAATTAATGTGTTGGGCCCATTAATTAATGTGTTGGGCCCATTAACTAATTAATGTGTTGGGCCCATTAATTAATTAATGTGTTGGGCCCATTAATTAATTAATGTGTTGGGCCCATTAATTATCCTGATCACAGTTTTTGAACCCAAAATAAAGTAGATAGGATTTGTTAATATATTGGTCATATTGCGCTTCTGTGAAACAAAAGTAACTTCACCGCAAACATAGAAGACGTTATCTCCATTTTGCAAATAATAAGTATGATTAATCTCTGATCACTTTGGCTAAAAAGAAATGTGTCCCTTTGCAATATTAAACACCGACAAATAAGAGAGCTTGACAATGTTTCATTCCTATAGCAGATGTATGGAAATTTGTTCAGCGGAGTAAACTAAGCTAATTTAAGATTACATCATTCATGACTTCTAGAATTAACATGATGCAATTCATATCATGTGTGACGCAATAACAACTTCAGATTGCATCAGTCATTGTTTCGCCTCAAAAGCAGGTGCTGTCCAATCTCAGTCATAGAAGTATTCATATAACCAGTCATACATAATTTTTGGTCATTTCTGGTTTAAACTGAAATCCTTCCCATTTACGCTCCTCTATTCCCAAATCATAGTTCATATATCCTGACCCAGTATCACATCTTTAATCCTAGAGCCAAGCATCATCTTCGTTCCAGGTGAACCGGATTTAGTAACGTTTGACAACATTTAGTTCGGAAAGATTTTAGCTGTGAAGCGTGTTACCTGCCCTTTATGCCGATTTATCCATGTTGACGTTCTTTTAGACCATCTCAATTATTTCTGCGAAACAAACATGCCGGCGCAGTAATTTATAGAATAACACATGTATTCTTTACCGGAAATTTATCCTCACAGAGAAATCGCAATTTATTCGGACCACCTCGACTACTACAACTAACGAAGAATATGCAACTAACAAAATTGTTGAGGCATTCACAAATTATCCGTAAATTATTGTTTCTTATTCATGGGGTCTCAATTGAAAATATGGGATTCTATTTGAGGTATGATTTACAGGCCTTACCTCAAAGTTGAGAATCTGTATCACTCAGTGGAAGTATATTAGAATAAAAGGTCACAATATATTTCGATTGGCAGATACCAGAGACTGAGACCGGTAGGCGCATTGTCCTCTACTTGATCTGTGTCAAACTCGTTATTATGTTGGTGAGTGCTATATGGAGAAAAGGCCTTTTTGCGAGGGTACCAAATCTTTTGTATACTACTGTGCTCATGTCTGGCATAGGCGAGTGCACGACTAATTCATTTCTCAGATTGGGATTCAATATTTTTCGAAAATACAAATCCAGCCACCAAACTGATTGAGAAAAATAATCTTGTTCTCCTCTTGAGTACTAATTAATGGCAATGAAATGTGTTTCATAAATTATTTACTGAGACCAAGGAAATAAAATCATCATTTGATTTCAGTTGTAAATTTATATGTTGACAAAGATAATAAACACACGTGACAACATGGTGAAGTATTAATGATATAAAACGTTTGTATCTCCATTTTTCTGGTTGAAATATATTGCATTTGTTAAACCTTTGACATTCAATACTGTGATTGCTAATGTCTTATGCATATCTGTCTCTGTTTGCACCAGGAAGAACCGACGTTACCACTTCTAATGCCGTAATTCTAATTCCATCTTTAACTCATCCGATCCGGACACTTTAAGTCATAAATTAGGACATTCATAGATCTCTAGATCAGTTACTAAATCTTACTAAATACTTTAATACTTTGTTGCATGTACAGGTCTGTATGTCTTTATATGTTTGTACAAGTATGTATATTTGTGTGTGTGTGTGTTTGTGTGTATATATATATATATATATATTTGGGGGTGGGGTGGGGTGGGGTGATATGATGTGATGCGATTATGATTTTTAACGTAGCTTTCAAAAAATTTTAGTCACATCGCTACGACGTCAGCAGTGAGGCATTTTATAGTGATGTGTAGAAAAGGGGGAATCACGTTGCCGTGGCAAGAGGGAGGGGTGTAAGAAAGTTCTAGACCGTTAGCAAATGCAACACGCTTTTGACACAACCTCTATAGTAATTATACTGATCCCTAATGACCATCCGTCACCCACCTACACCACCTATACCAGCTGACAACCACACGTGCAAACAAAATGTTTGAGTGAAAGGGAAGTTATCTGAAAGTCACTAACACACATAATTGCACACCCTTACAAAGAAAATAGATGATATAATGGGGATAGTTGAGGACCATTCATATACATTCACAAGCAAACACTCTTACAATAAAATACACATACTCAAAATACTGAAGGAAAATTGGACAGTGGATAGTTACACATACATACTTATGGACAAATGAACAAACAGAAAAGTGGGAGGGACGTTGATATTCAAGGGTCCTTCTTGTATATTTACTGGCAAATAAATGCACATCCTTACCTTCGAAAACCCACAAGGATTCAAACACATACGAAAGTAAATCAAGGATACATAGTTATTGTCACAAATAATTGCTGTTGAAGACAAATTACTCACTATTCATCACACATAAACACACGCAACCTATATGCAAGCACATGTCAGTTGGTAAGAATAGGTAGGAAAGAAGATAATCACCAATTCTTCCAACAAATCACATGCTTAAAAACAAAATAATGTTTAGGGAACAGGCTGCAAATAGGGGACCCTCACTTATATTCACAGACAGACTAGCACACGCCCATACTATCCGACACCCACACACCTGCATGCAAACAAGCTTGAAAGGGAACAAACGGCGTGTAGCTACTATAAAACATACAATTAAAGACAGCTTATTTACTATTCTATACCGTAGGCATACAGTCTCATGTGAGAACTGATATAAATTATATTTTCAAGGGGTAACATGATGCATTATTGCAATCCAACGCCCATTTTCTTACTTTTCAGCACCCACACACAAACATACTGTAAAGGGTAGGTAATATGAAAAAAATACCAAAAAGCAACAAGTTTTGTAGAATTAAAAGAATAATTTATTTCCCTTAAATAGAAAGTAAAATTCAAAAGAATTTACAGTAATATTATTTAAATCCGAACTAGTCCGAAAGGTTATCTCAAAGTGCTAAAAGTATAGTGTTTTCCGAATGAATTTTCAGTGATAATGTGCCAATAGCATGGATTAGTATTAATGTTCTAATAGGACTGATAAATCACCAAAATATAATTCAAAATCCCCCTGAATCATTTCATAATAATCCCAAGCAAATGACTTAGAATGAGCACTTGGTAATTCTAATGAAATAATTTAAATAAATAAAACCCTCTCATACATTAACTGAAACACAACTAAAAATTGATTCCTCAAAGGATTATTGTTTATATAGGAGTGACTAATTAGAACAGAATCAAATTCAATGTAAAAATTTAGGACACAAGTTGAAGACCAAGTTCAGGGTAATTTTCCCATGTAATTACGAACCAACTTGCCCTTATAACAGTCTTAATTTCTAAAAAATAAATATATATCGAACTCTACATCTTGAAACTTGCTTATCTTCTTGTGTCAATATTCTAAAAATGAAATCTAAAATTATAGATTAGAATTAGCTATATGTGTTGTTGAAAAAAACAATCGTTAGTCAGGTAGGTCCAACTAGTACTCTCAGCTATGGACAAATGTAAATTACACTATGGAAAATAAAAATAAACAGCATATTATCATAGACAAAAACCTACATTTGATGCAAATTAAATATAAATTACAAAACAAATGATGTAAAAGCAATGTAGGGCATTGAATGGGTAACAACAATAACGTTCGTCCTTAGAAGCAAATACATAGTTCTTTCTAAAACAGATAAGAGTAGAAAATGGGTATGTGTGATGACTGCAAGACACATTTCATTCAAATTCTAGACGACCCTGATGAAATGATCGCGTTATACGAAACATATTTAGTAAAGTCCAAGAGAAGCAAACTTCCTTGAAAACCAATAAACACAAGCCATTATCATTATTATCAACTACAGCAATTGCACCGGCGACGGCAAGCAAACATAAATACACCAAAAATAACATAGCATTCTATGACTACTACTAATACTACTACTACAACAACTACTTCTACTACCACTACCACTACCACTAATACTACTGCTGCTACTACTACTACTACTGCTACTACTAATACTACTACTACTACTACTACTACTACTACTACTACTACTACTAATAATAATAATAATAATAATAATAATAATAATAATAATAATAATAATAATAATAATAATTATAACAAATAATAATAATAATAATAATAATAATAATAATAATAACAATAATAATGACAGACGAAGAAGAAGAAGAAGAAGAAGAAGAAGAAGAAGAAGAAGAAGAAGAAGAAGAAGAAGAAGAAGAAGAAGAAGAAAACAGAAAACAAAGAATATTGTTTTATTTTCATTTACCTTTGCAATATTCCCATGAACACAAATCACAATGAAATTTTAAATAAATCATAACGTACATTTGTTTCTTGTGAGTATATTATTTTTTTCTTATATGGTTTGTCTGCTTCTTTTTTGTATCTTTTTCGTCTTCTTCAAATTTGGCTTCTTCCTCCTCTTTCTTTTCATTTGCTCGTTCTTTCTGATAACCAATATGCGTGACTGTGACTTAAAAATGTTCGTCTTTTCGTTTGTCTTGGGACCTTCGTGCTCCATTCATTAGACTGAATTTCGGACATTGCACGTGAAGATAACAAATTCCTTTAAGTAAAATGTGTTTGTTCTTTTGTTAGTCATACAATATATTGTTCTATGATGTTTGCATACTCGTAATATAAAGTATGCTTAACTGATTGTTAATATTAAAACGAGGTAAAATAAGATACAATAAGGAAGAATAAATGTAAATAGAAACAATTACAACTTTCATATATTCATGATTTAAATAAAATTTATATGATTATGTTTGATTTTCACTATTTCTCAAATAATAGTCCTCATTAACGTACCATGAACTTGTTAGTGCGTTTTTGAAGTCGTGAAATTTTAAAACATTTTACCGCTCATCTAACGATTTGGCATATGTTTATTCTAGTCAACGTCCCCATTAACTTAATCTCATCCAGACTGTGAAGCGCGCATGCGCTATATTAGATCCTTCGCTTTCTTGTTAATAACAAGAAACTATCTCATTTTAAATATACAGGGAATCTGTTTTACCTCGAAAGAAATATCTAGAGACGTGTCCGGGTTAGGTTTAGTTAACTCTTTGTTTATGTGGCAGCTATGGGTATGTAATGCAACAGCAAGTAGGGTAAACCCACGCTTATTGTTTCTATTTCAGATGTTCTCTGAAAGGTATCCTGAACTGGAGGTGTGGTCATCCCATTGCAGTTTGTAGTAGAAGGTCGCCAAATTTCTTGCAGTATTTTCAGCTGGTATCCACGATTCAGCACTCACTCAAATTGCTTTTTGACACTGGACGCAAAATGTTTGGCCGTGATTAGACGTTTTAGAACAAGGATTGCGTAACTATAACATCCGTTTCTTCGTGATAATGACAAGGTAGGATGGCACGGAATAATCCCGATGAAGGCATTACCTTATATTTGTTTAAACCGTCGTACTTGCGAAATGTTTGCACGTTGATATGTTCTGTCGAAGTCAGAACGTGTCTGGCAGGAATTTAGGCATACAATTACTCTTCCAAGGATGCCAAGACCAACCATATATGACTCTAATATGTACTGCTTGGCAATCGTCTTCTTCTTAAATCAGTTGTGTAGCATTAGTCCCTCCATCCGATCAAACTGTCACGTGGATTCAGATCTTTAATATCTACGGCATCCTACTTTTTGATGATAAGTCGAAATTCTGGATCTATTTTACATCAGTCTTAGTCCTTTTCCGACAATTTGGTCACTTGGTATTTTTTACTTTCTAAATTCTGGCTTCGTTAGTATGTTTTGTGATACAATTCTTTGACAAATATGTCTTCTAATAGAGGATGTATCAGTCTCGTTAAGGAAAACATATATCACATTCAAGAAATAAACATCACTGAAAATCGTGCACGATCTATTGGTTTTCTACGTCAATCAGATCCAAGCTCTTTTTAGCATGTTGTATCTTCTTGTCTTGAGCTTCACTCAAGTAATGTAACCAACGCAACGTTTTGGCTTAATATGGACAACTCTCAGGTTCTTAGATTTATGCAGGTGTAATAGTTAGTTTGTTCTCGGGCATAAGCTTTGTACAGTACTTTGTACTCTTTGATAATGGTTGAACTTTGCTTCAACGGATTTTTGCATCCATTACTCAGGTACAGTATAATTATCAGAATTTCCACAATAACGTAGTAGAATGTCCAAAAAGTTTTCAATATTTCATGTGGAAAATCTAAATGGTATGTAAAACAGGTTTTGTACAAAGTATAGAATGCTTCTTGCTGCTATGTTCTCACATAGTCGGAGAAGTAGTCAGAAATTTCTGACAAATGCAGGAACACAAAGTTTTCTTTTTCTTTCATTGGTACTATAAAATGTTGCAAATAGCCGATAGCTTTTTGTCATTCCAAACGTATTTTGCTTTCTGACAAAAAGCATTGCAAATTAAAATATAAACTCGTTGATGTGTACATTCTCCACTTTCACATACATAATCTGGGTGAGTGTTTGTGATTTGGTCCCTTGATCTGAATAATACTTCAAAAGAAATTGTCCCTCGTATCTCGAGGAACAATTAACCATGACTATCTATAACAGATTCCGTAACTATGTATTTTCTCCACCTCCTCTTCCTCCCTCCATGTGCATCCAGTGAGGTTTAACATACAATGAGCAATTTCACAAAGAGTACAAGAGCCACATAATATTTTTTCACGTCCTCCTGGAATCACACTACAATTTCCATGCAAATGAACTTAAGGTTATAGAATGCACTGAATCACAGAATGTTAGAAATGCAAATTACAGTCTCTTGAAAACATTAAAAGCCAAAAAGGTAAATCCACTTATTATATCTGTTTCTTATTTTGCTTTGGTCGACATTCAAAACATGTTTTCCTGGGGTTTTTTATGCAACTTTAATGGTATGACTCGATGACTTAGTCACAAACAATACATATGTTTTGGTGTACAGACATGTGTCCCAACATCCTATACTCATATGTACCATCAATCTGGCAAAACACATATCTTACTTTGATGGAAAATACGTTACTATTGACATTTGGTTCTTCAGAGACAAATTGCTTATTCCGCTTCCTGTTGGAGGTGAAACGAGAGAGAGAGAGAGAGAGAGAGAGAGAGAGAGAGAGAGAGAGAGAGAGAGAGAGAGAGAGAGAGAGAGAGAGAGAGAGAGAGAGAGAGAGAGAGAGAGAGAGAGAGAGAGAGCAAACTAGTTTGAAAAATGTTCTTAGAACTATTAACAATCACTTTGAAACAAAATAAATAACCTTACCAAATATCATAACTTCGTAAATTTAATTCTTTGTGTTAGGCACAAAATTATATCCAAAGATCGCGTGTCACCAATGAACTGACATTCACTTGCTGACGTTAAAACTTGCAAACTTATATAAAATCTAAACTTGAGTACCCTAAATTATCACACCTTGAATGTAATATTATTTTAAACTAAATACAATTCTTATGTCATAGTTCCATTTGTCACGCGATAACCAAATGTATTTACTAAATTAAATAAACTGCCTTTGAGTAAGGTCGGTAGGTGTACGACGTATAGTTTTAGCAAATTCTGTAAGAATATGCTGTTACGACCCTGTAGTTTAAGTGTGTGTGTGTCTGTGTGTCTGTGTGTGTGTGATAAGGAATCAAATATATATAAATATTCTATTTCATTTTATTTCATTAAATGTAATTATTAATATGATTATATAAATATCAGTCTAATATGTTGTTAAAAAATCGTGTTTACTTGAGTCGTAAAATGTGACTCATGTGAGCACGTGCTATGTATAATGGTAAATGCATTACAAGTAAACATTCAGGAATAGCTAAGAAAACGATTGGTTGATACTTGGTCGGGCTTTCCGAATGTCCAAATGTATTGTGAAATTGCATGCGTCCTCCATGCGCGTGTAATTTAAACAACGTATTAGCATCGTTTATATCCTTAGGTATTTTGTAAGACAGTCAGTGGACAGTCGTATAGAATCGGAGTTTATTGTAACATCTTAGAGTTATACAACTTCTATTACCTTACAAAAAGGTATGTTTGTGGTATAATAAGTTGTCTGTTCGTATGTCTACGTAGAACAGCATGTATCTTGTTAGTGGAGCTAATTTTACTTCGTTTTCCTGAATATTCGTTTACCTGGAGAACAATATTACTGATTTGGACAAAGACATTTTACAAAAATATTCTAAATTGGAAACGAGCAATCCAAGCTGTGCTTTATAGTGTAAATTCTGGATTTTTCTCTTAGCCTTCGTCTGACGTCATCATCTGCTATTTTGGACCTGAACTGAACTTCAGACTGTTTAGAACTTTTTACAGGACTTATGTTTATCATTAGAACAAACAATTGGATCATTTCCGTAAATCTTAAGTCTTATTTTACATAATTACATTTATTCCCTGTTTTCTAGAAAAATAAAGTATTATTTTTAAATTTACACAGCTTGTTGTCTTCACTATTTCTTTATTACTTTGAACGAACCGATACGTTACACTGCTAAATAACGAAAGCAAAGTTTCCACGACATAGAATATTTTTACAAACACATTTGCTGCTAGAGATTTAAAAGGTTAGAAAAATTATATAAATTTGACCTTGGTTTCATACTGGTAAAATCCTGACTGCGTCTATTAGTGAAACCATTATAAAATTATAAAACAGCAACATTTTCACTCAGCGTATGAAAATTAGTGATTGTTAAACTGAATTTTGATTTTGTGTCCAATAACGTATTCAATGAGGTACATTCGCTTGGTCGAACGTAGCAGGAAATATGCGATCAACGAAACAATGTGACCTTTATCACAACACCAAGAAATATGCAAGAAACTTGTTTGAAGCTGATCTCTAAAGATATATGCTGCTAGATGTGTGTGTGTGTGTGTGTGTTACAAGTAAAATGTAAACTCAAAGCAGCAATTATCCTTAATAAATATTCTTAGAAGGCATTAGTCGAACTTTCACAAAAACATCGCACTAAAATGATTACGACTGTTTTACAACCATAGAATGACGTCAAGGAAAGTATTGCGACTCCATGAAAATGATAAACAATAAGCTATATATCTCCTTAATACAATGGAATGGACGGAATGTAAGGCTTTACCTTAGTAACGAAAACACAATCCTACTAGCATCTTCCTTTATTATGGACGCTCTTAACCCTTAACCTTGGTACTTTCTTTTGCAAGATTCTGTCCCGGAGAATACATGAACAAACTGAGTGCACGAATACGTGCTAGCACCGATCAGCCGCCCCAAACAATTTATCTTTTTAAAATCATGTGATTTATTCTTTTTTTTCCCACCCAGAACTAATATTTGTCACAATGAAAACACATTTCTCTTGTTATGCAATGCAGCAACAATCGGAGAGCTTCTACTTCATAGCGCCATTAATCTCTTATCAAGCCTGAGTCTCGAATCCAGTCGAACAAATGTCGGCATGCACATCAGATGTCGACTCATCATTTGTTGATGTAGTCCTGGCTGAGGAATTGGGTGTTGTTGTCGGGGAATTCGTCGTGTATATTGCGATGAACTGTCGTTTTATTCTATGAGATAAAATAAAAATATTTCTCAATAGCATAAGTAGAATAATTACATGATGTTTGATGACTTTTAAATTATAGTGAGAGAAGGTAGAGCGTGTTTCAAAACCAACCTTTTATAGCGATATAATATGTTAAATTAAATCATGCACAAACTGTACACTAGCATTGACTAACAGCATTTTGCGCATGCTTCTTTAAGGATAATAATGAAAAGAGATGAGTACTCGTTCCTAACGCTCGTTATAGATTTTTTTTATGGACATGGGACATAGTCACTGTTAAAAGTTTTCAACTATTATTTTGTATACAAAGACAGCAAAAATAGTATTTCCTCGAATTTAAAAACAGCGATTTTCACAGGCGAAGAATATAGACACAATTAATCAGATCTGCAAGGAGTTAAGCGAAGTCTTTTGGAAAACATAACCAGTAAACCTCGTTCGCCATGGCGCACGGGTGGGCGGATGGATGGACGGGGCGGTTGTTCCAGACGCCAGAGGTCTTAGGACACAAAAACCTTTCATGGTCCTCATCGTTGCCCATAGCAGCATTTACCGTTAATCATACACTGCTGCTATGTTTTACCAACTTCATATTAGTACCCGAAGATTGAGCATGTAAAACAACGTATTAAAAGGTACATTCTTTGCACCTTTCACAATAGACATCGTGACACAACCGGAATTGCTTATCGCATTATCTTCCGGTGTTCTGTTCGTGCTTCAGTACGCAGAGTAAAATCTCGTAAGATTATAAATAGTACACGCATTTTAATTTATATTTCTTTCACATGTCCTCTTTCGTTTCAAGGAGCTATACTTAAACAAACACACACACACACACACACATACATACATACATACATACATACATACATACATACATACATACATACATACATACATACATACATACATACATACATACATACATACATACATACATACATACATACATGCATGCATGCATGCATGCATGGGGGGGAGATAATTTCTTTCACATGTCATCCTTTCATTTCCAAGGATCTATTTATAAAATTTCAGTTCAGTCAGATCAACGAATCATACATATGCCGTTTGCTAATTAGACTTTTGAAGAAACTTTTCCCAACGGTCAACGGGTAGGTGTCCGGTGAAAATACTGAACATTATTTATCATGTCACCTAAACACATGTGGAATATGTCAGTTATAAAATTTTTCAGGATTAATTTTCTGCCTTACTGAGGTCTTCCAACGAAATAAAATTAATGTTTGGGTTGAAAAGGCATTATTCTTTTCTCTAAAGCGACATGTGTCCTGGTGTAATATTTGAGTTGGAATAAAAACCGACATTAATTAATTTTTTGTTTTGTGTAACGAAGATAATGGTGTCCAATGGAATGATTGTAAAATGGTTCAGTAGGATGCCATATTTGCCCAATATGTTTATTTGACATGTACACACTAGATGTCAATCTAACGGTCTTACAAGTTTGGCATGTATAAACTAGTAGACCCTCTGCCTGTCTTACAAGTTTGTCATGTATACACCAGAAGTCCTTCTGCCTGTCTTACAAGTTTGTCATGTAAACACCAGAAGTCCTTCTGCCTGTCTTACAAGTTTGTCATGTAAACACCAGAAGTCCTTCTGCCTGTCTTACAAGTTTGTCATGTATACACCAGAAGTCCTTCTGCCTGTCTTACAAGTTTGTCATATATACATCAGAGGTCCTTCTGTCTGTCTTACAAGTGTGTCATGTATACACCAGAAGTCCTTCTGCCTGTCTTACAAGTTTGTCATGTAAACACCAAAAGTCCTTCTGCCTGTCTTAAAAGTTTGTCATTTATACATCAGAGGTCCTTATGCCTGTCTTACAAGTTTGTCATATATACATCAGAGGTCCTTCTGCCTGTCTTACAAGTTTGTCATTTATACATCAGAGGTCCTTTTGCCTGTCTTACAAGTTTGTCATGTATACACCAGAAGTCCTTCTGCCTGTCTTATAAGTTTGTCATGTATACGCCAGAAGTCCTTCTGTCTGTCTTACAAGTTTGTCATGTAAACACCAGAAGTCCTTCTGCCTGTCTTACAAGTTTGTCATATATACATCAGAGGTCATTCTGCCTGTCTTAAAACTTTGTCATATATACATCATAGGTCCATCTGCCGGTCTTACAAGTTTGTCATGAATACAGCAGAAGTCCTTCTGCCTGTCTTACAAGTTTGTCATGTAAACACCAGAAGTCCTTCTGCCTGTCTTACAAGTTTGTCATGTATACGCCAGAAGTACTTCTGCCTGTCTTACAAGTTTGTCATGTAAACACCAGAAGTCCTTCTGCCTGTCTTACAAGTTTGTCATATATACATCAGAGGTCATTCTGCCTCTCTTACAAGTTTGACACGTATGCTCTAGAAGTCATTCTGACAGTCTGGAGATTAAGTATATAAAATTCATAAATTGTCAAGAATCAACATCCCTTTTGTTTTTGAGACGACAGTGCAAACAAATGAACAAGTTGTAAATTGCAAAAGAAACATAAACCTGGATCAATTTAAAGCGTTCGGCCTGTGATTGATATGCCATATTAATGTACATGTCCTTTGAGAGAGATTTTGTGATTTTGGTCTCTATTGCAATAATCCGTCAAGCGCATTGCGTGGATTGCGCGTGAGTGTACGTTATGATGTTTAAAGAGATAAAATAAAGTGAAGCACTCGTTGGAATGAAACACATTATAATGAGTCTTAAAATAAGATACCAGAAATAGTACTCACACACTTGTACAGCCATATCCTTGTTAAATGTATCTTTTTTAATCACATTTTAAACCTTGCTTTTTGTATTAATCACAATAAAACAGTAATTTGGATAATTATTCGTAAATAGCCTATGAACAAAAAAGTATTTTCAGATAATTGTCCGAACATAGCCTAGAAACAAAAATAGTATTTTGAATAAGTATTCGTACATAGCCTAGGAATAAAAAAAGCATATTGGATAAGTATTCGTACATAGCCTAGGAAAAAAATGTATTTTGAATAAGTATTCGTACATAGCCTAGGAAAAAAATGTATTTTGAATAAGTATTCGTACATAGCCTAGAAAAAAATGTATTTTGAATAAGTATTCGTACATAGCCTAGAAATAAAAACAGTATTTTGGATAAGTATTCGTACATAGCCTAAAGAAAAAAATGTATTTTGAATAAGTATTCGTACATAGCCTAGGGAAAAAAATATATTTTGAATAAGTATTCGTACATAGCCTAGGAAAAAAATGTATTTTGAATAAGTATTCGTACATAGCCTAGGAATAAAAACAGTATTTTGGATAAGTATTCGTACATAGCCTAGGAATAAAAATGTATTTTGAATAAGTATTCGTACATAGCCTAGGAAAAAAATGTATTTTGAATAAGTATCCGTACATAGCCTAGGAATAAAAACAGTATTTTGGATAAGTATTCGTACATAGCCTAGGAATAAAAATGTATTTAGAATAAATATTCGTACATAGCCTAGGAATAAAAATGTATTTAGAATAAGTATTCGTACATAGCCTAGGAAAAAATGTATTTTGAATAAGTATTCGTACATAGCCTAGGAATAAAAACAGTATTTTTGATAAGTATTCGTACATAGCCTAGGAATAAAAATGAATTTTGAATAAGTATTCGTACATAGGCTAGGAAAAAAATGTATTTTGAATAAGTATTCGTACATAGCCTAGGAATAAAAACAGTATTTTGGATAAGTATTCGTACATAGCCTAGGAATAAAAATGTATTTAGAATAAATATTCGTACATAGCCTAGGAATAAAAATGTATTTAGAATAAGTATTCGTACATAGCCTAGGAAAAAATGTATTTTGAATAAGTATTCGTACATAGCCTAGGAATAAAAACAGTATTTTTGATAAGTATTCGTACATAGCCTAGGAATAAAAATGTATTTTGAATAAGTATTCGTACATAGGCTAGGAAAAAAATGTATTTTGAATAAGTATTCGTACATAGCTTAGGAATAAAAATGTATTTTGAATAAGTATTCGTACATAGTCTAGGAATAAAAATGTATTTTAAATAAGTATTCGTACATAGCCTAGGAATAAAAATGTATTTTGAATAAGTATTCGTACATAGCCTAGGAAAAAATGTATTTTGAATAAGTATTCGTACATAGCCTATGGAAAAAAAATGTATTTTGAATAAGTATTCGTACATAGCCTAGGAACAAAAACACTATTTTGAATAAGTATTCGTACATATCCTATGAAAAAATGTATTTTGAATAAGTATTCGTACATAGTCTAGGAAAAAAATGTATTTTGAATAAGTATTCGTACATAGCCTAGGAATAAAAACAGTATTTTGTGCCTGCTCAAGAACATACCTCATCAACCCAGCCTTGCTGATTCTATCGTGAGTCAGGAACGATAATAACCGTGTTTCATTCGAAAGAAGAAAACGAGGCAATTGATGATGATGATGATGATGATGATGATGATGATGATGATGATGATGATGATGAGAGTTACTCGTATTTTCGATAGGAAAATGCGGAGTAGAGAAAAGTGGTGAGGATAATTGTTGTAATTGCTGTCTACCTATTTGTTATGTTCATCATTATCATTTCTATAATAATAATAATAATAATAATAATAATAATAATAATAATAATAATAATAATAATAATAATAATAATAATAATAATATTTCCAAATTATTTCAAGAGTTATGGCATTATATTCTTCCTCTAAATCTCATTAGTACTGGCCGTGACAGAAAGTGAAAGTTCTACACCGTTTTTGTGTTTTACATTTTTCTCAAGGGCATTATAAAATAGCACTAGCTTCTGGGCAATATAGGAAAAAGGAGTTCATTTCAGGGCGAAATAGAGAAAAGCAGTTAGTTTTAGGGCAATATAGAGAAAAGTAGTTAGTTTCAGGGCTAAATAGGGAAAAGGTGTTAGTTTTAGGGCGAAATAGGGAAAATGAGTTAATTTCAAGACGATATATGGAAAAGGAGTTAGTTTGTGGGCGATACAGGGTGTAACGGGTCAATGCTTTTAAAATAAGTAATAGAAAAGAGTGCAGAAAATAAGCTTTGTAAAATTTAATAAATAATGTATTTCCCTAGAATTCAAAGTGAATAACGAGAAGAAAGATATTATGGTTTTACGAATTATATCCAAAAATAATTCAAGAATTAAAGAGACAAGTCATTGCAATAAAAGGTCCTGAATAAAACTCAGTTCAAGTCAAGAAGATATTTTAAATTGAAATCAATAATTTGAAGAAAGTAAAATTCAGCCCAAACTAGACATAACATAATACATTTTAAAGTCCCAGATGTTATATCACAACTGGTAAAATTCTGACATTCTTAAGATAATACAGTTCTCAGTTTGACCTCAGGTTACAAATTAGCTTTTTCTAAAAACTACCATTACCTAATGGAAAACAACTTCCTAGCATAATTTAATGAGCTCTGATTTTTTAAAACATAATACCCTATAATATTCACTTTGCAATCCCCAAAACCCTGACCCACAAACTAAAACTAACAGGCAAGCAATTAAATTAAATATACAGAACAAAGGAAAAGAGGTTAGCTTCTGAGTGGCACGTTGGGAAAATGGGTTGGTGTCTGAATAATTAGGTTGGGGAATGCTTGGCTTACTTTATACAACACATGACGCAACATGCTACATTTATATTAGAAACATTTCATCGTCGTCTACAACAGAAAATGCCAAAATGACAAGAATTGATTTGTATTTCTTCGCGTTGGTATTGATCAATAGAGCTGTGTTTATCTTCCTGTTAAATGTATGTTATGTAATACGAGGAAAATTATCAGTAGTTAATTGGCTCGTCTTTGAGTACAATTTTTCTCACTCAACATCATCTTTACAATATTTTGCTGCATGAAGTCTAGAAAATAATATAAATTGCATCCAAACAGTTTTGATAACATTTCTATTAAAAAAGGAACATTTAAGATTTAAACAAATGCAATTTTCCAAAGGCTTGCTTTACACGTATAGCATCTTTGATATAATTTACAATTGATGTTTCATTGCATAAAAT
Source organism: Potamilus streckersoni (assembly GCA_016746295.1). Taxonomy (NCBI): domain Eukaryota; kingdom Metazoa; phylum Mollusca; class Bivalvia; order Unionida; family Unionidae; genus Potamilus; species Potamilus streckersoni. The sequence goes on from JAEAOA010000912.1 coordinate 659,270, forward strand.
GACTCATTACAAAAACTTAAGACGGATTTATAAATTCCGTATATTTTCCTAATTATATCTTCCTTGTAATCTTATATTTTGGAAGAATTAGGGTTCAGTCTGGAAGTATCGATTTAATCTGATCAGAAGTATCGGATCAATCTCACCAACTATAAAAATATTGGTTTTGAAGTTGACTAGATAGTCATATCTTGTAATCTCCCATTTCGAAGAAGGAATAATTTAATGGGTTGGTAAGCGTGAATACGATTGGGACGAATAGATAATGTGCATGGTGTGGATACAGCTGACCGAGGAAACGGTTGGGACGAATGGATAATGGGCAGGTGTGGATGCAATTTTTAAGCGTGAATACAGTTCGGATCAATAGTTAATTGGCTGGGTGTGAATACAGTTGTTAAGGGTGAAAAAGGTTTGTATGAATATATAATGGGCAGTGTGTAAATGAATAGAGAATGAGCAGTGTGAGGATGCAGCTGGTAAGGGTGAAAAAGGTTTGTATGAATAGATAATGGACAGGGTGTGTATGAATAGAGAATGAGCAGGGTGAGGATGCAGTTGGTAAGGGTGATAAAGGTTTGTATGAATAGATAATGGACAGGGTGTGCATGAATAGAGAATGAGCAGGGTGAGGATGCAGTTGGTAAGGGTGAAAAAGGTTTGTATGAATAGATAATGGGCAGTGTGTGAATGAATAGAGATTGAGCAGGGTGAGGATGCAGTTGGTAAGGGTGAGAAAGGTTTGTATGAATATATAATGGGCAGTGTGTAAATGAATAGAGAATGAGCAGGGTGAGGATGCAGTTGGTAAGGGTGAGAAAGGTTTGTATGAATATACAATGGACAGGGTGTGTATGAATAGAGAATGAGCAGGGTGAGGATGCAGTTGGTAAGGGTGAAAAAGGTTTGTATGAATAGATAATGGGCAGTGTGTGAATGAATTGAGATTGAGCAGGGTGAGGATACAGTTGGTAAGCATGACCACGGTTCGGATGAATAGATTATGGAAAAGGCGTGGATGCAATTGGTAAGCGTGAAGACAGCTGGGATGAATCGATAAAGAGCAGGGTGTTGATGCAATGGTGAGCGTGAAGACAGATTGGATGGATAAATAATGCCCTGGGTGTGGATACAGACGTTTTACAGGTTGGGTATTGCCACTTTGATGTACATAGATTTCTTGGTACAATCAGCATGTCATATTTGTGGATATCTTCGATAAAAAAAACAGCACATTACCTATATGGATATGCCCTATAAAACAACATCAGCATATCGCCGTTTTGGATATGATTGAAAAACAAAAAGCAACTGAGAATATCATTTATCGGATATGTTCAATAAAACAAAATGTGATTTAGCGGTCATGTTCAAATTTGGAGCCATTGACAGAAATTCACAAGTTCACAATAACTAGAGTATTTGCCCAGTAGCCATGGAAATCGATTCTAATTAGCATATTCCTTCCGTGTCGACGGATATAGATTTCAAAATACAGTATTATGCCCGTATAGACGCATCTAGATTTCAAAATAGCTTACTCTTCAAATATAAATGGTTATATATTTCACACTAGCGTACTCCTCTTGTATAGATGGATATTGATTTCCAAACAATGTATTCCTCCCGCAACCAACGTTATAGATTTCAAAATAGTTTTAGTTTTGCGTGGATATAGAATTATGAAGTGTGAAAAGCAATAGATTGTCGTATAATGGCATCTAAACTATGAATGTACTAATTTTGATCCATAGGGTTTCATTGAAATGCACTTTATTTTGTAAGATGAACATGAAGGACTTTGCTTTGCTCCATTATCTGTTGCAGTTAATTTATAATTTCAGCTAACTAAATCCTTGTTTTTTTAAACGTGTTGTTAGTCATTGGAACTCACACAATAATTATCTTCCTAGTTTTGTGCAAGCACTCAATGTCCACTTTATTTAATTCAGCCATTCACGACACTAATATGGTTAAGTTGTTTTATATTCGAAACAGATTGCAATCAATCATAACTGCCATACGTTGAACTCTCATGGCGCACATATGGCATCCGCAAGTCTTTCTTTTTCCAACTAATTATATATAAAGTATTAACAGATATTCGTGGACAAAGTAATCGTAAATATATTATCTCGTTTCTTTTGTTTTAGTTTAAGTATTTTTATTGTCAAAAAGTTAAATATATAATGTTAAATGCTTGGAAACAAGTTGCACAAGTTGTCTATGTTATGAACTCGACATCAAGCATATACGTGAAGGACATATGTACAGACAATTTGTATTATTTATGAGACATAAAGAGACAGACAGATTGACAAAGAGAGACAAAAATAGAAACAGAAGGATAGACACAGAATTTGGTGTAGTCAGATCTATAAAACTATTCCTAAACGTATGAAGAGCAATACAATTAGAATAACATCCCAATTAATGTAAGAGGGATCAAACCAGCATTAAAAATTTGTACATAGTATTGCGTTTCATTCCGTATTGATATAGTAAATTTGTACATAGTATTGCGTTTCATTCCGTATTGATATAGTAAATTTGTACATAGTTTTGCGTTTCATTCCGTATTGATATAGTAAATTTGTACATAGTATTGCGTTTCATTCCGTATTGATATAGTAAATTTGTACATAGTATTGCGTTTCATTCCGTATTGATATAGTAAATTTGTACATAGTATTGCGTTTCATTCCGTATTGATATAGTAAATTTGTACATAGTATTGCGTTTCATTCCGTATTGATATAGTAAATTTGTACATAGTATTGCGTTTCATTCCGTATTGATATAGTAAATTTGTACATAGTATTGCGTTTCATTCCGTATTGATATAGTAAATTTGTACATAGTATTGCGTTTCATTCCGTATTGATATAGTAAATTTGTACATAGTATTGCGTTTCATTTCGTATTGATATAGTAAATTTGTACATAGTATTGCGTTTCATTCCGTATTGATATAGTAAATTTGTACATAGTATTGCGTTTCATTCCGTATTGATATAGTAAATTTGTACATAGTATTGCGTTTCATTCCGTATTGATATAGTAAATTTGTACATAGTATTGCGTTTCATTCCGTATTGATATAGTAAATTTGTACATAGTATTGCGTTTCATTCCGTATTGATATAGTAAATTTGTACATAGTATTGCGTTTCATTCCGTAATGATATAGTAAATTTGTACATAGTATTGCGTTTCATTCCGTATTGATATAGTAAATTTGTACATAGTATTGCGTTTCATTCCGTATTGATATAGTAAATTTGTACATAGTATTGCGTTTCATTCCGTATTGATATAGTAAATTTGTACATAGTATTGCGTTTCATTCCGTATTGATATAGTAAATTTGTACATAGTATTGCGTTTCAATCCGTATTGATATAGTAAATTTGTACATAGTATTGCGTTTCATTCCGTATTGATATAGTAAATTTGTACATAGTATTGCGTTTCATTCCGTATTGATATAGTAAATTTGTACATAGTATTGCGTTTCATTCCGTATTGATATAGTAAATTTGTACATAGTATTGCGTTTCATTCCGTATTGATATAGTAAATTTGTACATAGTATTGCGTTTCATTCCGTATTGATATAGTAAATTTGTACATAGTATTGCGTTTCATTCCGTATTGATATAGTAAATTTGTACATAGTATTGCGTTTCATTCCGTATTGATATAGTAAATTTGTACATAGTATTGCGTTTCATTCCGTATTGATATAGTAAATTTGTACATAGTATTGCGTTTCATTCCGTATTGATATAGTAAATTTGTACATAGTATTGCGTTTCATTCCGTATTTATTGCGTTTCATTCCGTATTGATATAGTATCTTTTGTTGTAAGCATTTTGCTTTAAACTGATGTTTCATCACCTATCCAATTTGGTATGAGCATGAAACAAAGAGGCGACATGATTTAATGGGAAAAAATAAATTATTGTTATGGATAAAATTTTTGCGAGAGAGAGAGAGACACGTCAACCATGTTGTTATTATAGCAACTTATTTCACAGTTGAAGTGGAAAGACAAACCAAACATGTCGGGCAAACCATTATACTTTCGTCGCATGTAGTAGGTATATTATTGTACTATTATGGCACGCAATTCCTTATGAACTGACAAAATACAGTCCAACAGAAATGTGCTCTTATATTTCAGGAATTTAAAACATCACTAAAAGACACACGTGATAAAAAATCAGCAATCTAATAAAAGAATATAATGAAATGTGCCTCAGAAGAGAAAAACTTTTGAAACCAAAGACAGTCTTGAGAATTACTGATGAAAATTACGAAACGCTGACTTGGAATATAGAAATCTACAGTTCCAGTTACATCAGTCTGCTACAACACCATATTGATTACAAGTTAACTGCTGTAGGAAGATCAATAATAATAATAATAATAATAATAATAATAATAATAATAATAATAATAATAATAATAATAATGCAAACGCGATAACGGTCAATACTGAAATGGCGATAATCACCAGCAATAGAGACCGTTACAAAAATATACACAAGGAACATGACTGGAAATATATTCATACAACGCAGGGTGCTAAAGTATTTCAATTTATGAAAACGCGGTTCAGAATGTAAAACACAATCCTAAGTCTAACTAGAACCAAAGTTCAATTTTGGAAAATATTGATAATCGTTAATAACGTGTGGTCGTTATTAATAATCGGCCTTTGACCAAGTTTGGTTTTAGTTAATGAAGTCTTTGATAACTTTATTGACCTGATTAAAATTTGTAACCTATGTGACGTTGGGGTAGGTAGTATAGCCAGGGGTAGTATATCTTATGTAACTTTGGTAGAGACATGTACAGACTTACATTTTGTGACATAAACATACAATCTTCAGTTTATTCCAGAACTTGTCATTCACCATGGAGTACAGATAGAAATTGACGGAGTAATTGGAATATTGCATCAAATAGGTTATTGTCCCCACTAAGTCAAGTATGGCTATGCTATGCGCATCCCCTTCTGCTTCGTATTGATGTCTTCTATACGAGTCTACGATGAAATACACAGACACAGGGACAGTAGCAACGAGAAAATAAAATGTGCTTACCAATAGCATTTTAGTTAGTTTGACGCTGACACGTTGCGTACGACGGAACATGACATTATGCATCATACTTGCACGGCCTTTTTGTATACGTCTCAAGGTTCGAACCAGTAACACGTTACATATAAACATTATGACAAATGGTGCAGCGGATAAAAATGTAAAATCTATGTATACAAACACAAACTCGTCAAAGTTGCGATCTTTGGGCGTAAGTGAGTCACAATTCTCATTAGTAAAGTTGTTTATACCATTTGTCCAAAAAAAATGAAGATCGACACCGGAAAGAACAAAAAATAAAATAATAAGGGACGCATACACACGCCGATAAGTTACAATACGTATGAACTGTAGTGGGAAATATGTTTTAATAATACGTTCAATGCAAACGAAGACCAGTATCCATGACGAATACTGCATCGAGACATAAATAACAAATAAGTTAATTTTGCATCCAACGTCAGACAGTGCTCTTATATCCAGATCGAATGTGTTTAGAATCCAGTATCTTGATAATCCTGTAACTAAGACCACACTATCTGTAATTGCAAGAACGAAAAGGAAAAAAAGGGTAGGCCTTTTGGAAACTCCAATTTTCCTAAAAATTAGAATTGTGAGTAAATTCCCAGTCAGTCCGAAAATTAGAAAAACGACTGAAAATATCTTCCATAGCCATTTTCCAGCCTCTTCCAAATCTTCTGCGGAATCTGGTGTGGAATTGCTTTTCACCTGCTCCGTAGATAATACAGTGAGAAGAGTATAGTTGTCAGAGTTTGTAGTGGTTTTCAATAATGTCGTGGTATTCATTGTTATACAACTTATGCTGTATGGTGCCCTGTCGGCTTTATTTTTGCGTGCTACAGAGTTTATAAAACTAGCCGTTATACCATGGTCCTAACCGTCTTTCAATCATCTTAAGCGCCTGTCTCTGATTTCCGTCTGCTCACGCACCATCGTTTAGGTAGTAAGTCTATCAAAAGAATGAGTGATGTTAGAACTCACGGTGACGCCCACTGCTTACGTACAGCTAATCCGGTAATAGGAAGCAGTTAAAATATTCAAAATCACTCACTGATCACTTCTTACATTTAAGACACCTAGCATATATTTTGTTTTATTTAAGTATACCATAAATCGATCAGTTTGCACGTGACAAACAACAGCCAGGAGGCTCGTTTAATAAACTAAACCACTTGTTATCTTGTGATCCATTTCAGTGACATACTAAGTTCTTCACAAGACCAATGGATTATTGCAGACTAAGTAACTCGTGAATTGTATGAACTAATCGATAGACGATGAAAATGTTATTCTTGTATTTGAGGACATTGCTTTAATGATTCTCATAACTTGAACATTAAAATGTAATTTTACAAAGAAAGTACACCAGACACACACACTCATACATGCATGTTAGAGATGATAAATCTTAACTGACCTGTTCATTTGAAATTTGAAGAATCTACAAGTACATGCTACAAGAATTTAAACTCATTCACGATTCTATTCTTAAATTTCATCATTAAATCACTACTCTCCATCAATACTCAAATCATTTTCGAACAAGTCGCACGAGAATGTTTGTTTTTTTTAGAATGCACCTACGACGATATCTAATTTATATGGACATGACGAATGTGCATACCAATGTTCCCGTAATCAGGTATTGAAACTAGTTTGTTCTAGCTGCTAAACAAATACCATATGCATAGAATTCAATGCCATGCTGTACAATTATATTTGAACATGAATAAGATAGACACATTGAGTCCCTCAGCACACCAAGTACTTTAGATACCGACAATGAGAGAGACAGACAAACAGAAGGATAGATAGGTACGTTGATAAAGAATCAACTTGTATTGATTTCAGTATATTGGGTAATGATATGATATACATCGATAGAGAGACAGAGACAGACAGACAGACAGAGGCAGACAGAGAAAGAAAGAAAGAAAGAAAGAAAGAAAGAAAGAAAGAAAGAAAGAAAGAAAGAAAGAAAGAAAGAAAGAAAGAAGGAAGGAAAGGAAAGGAAAGGAAAGAAAGAAAGAAAGAAAGAAAGAAAGAAAGAAAGAAAGAAAGAAAGAAAGAAAGATGGAAATATGCATAACCATATTGAAATGCTTCCTTGTGTCCACTAGTTATGCTATAGCAATTCAAATAGATAGTTGATAAGTAGACAGACACCTGTCTCTAATTACTTCCCTCAACACGTTTAGTAAAGATAGATAGATAGATAGATAGATAGATAGATAGATAGATAGATAGATAGATAGATAGATAGATAGATAGATAGGTAGGTAGGTAGGTAGGTAGGTAGGTAGGTAGGTAGGTAGGTAGGTAGATAGATAGATAGATAGATAGATAGATAGATAGATAGATAGATAGATAGATAGATAGATAGATAGATAGATAGATAGGTAGGTAGGTAGGTAGGTAGGTAGGTAGGTAGGTAGGTAGGTAGATAGATAGATATGTAGATAGATAGATATGTAGATAGATAGATAGATAGATAGATAGATAGATAGATAGATAGATAGATAGATAGATAGATAGATAGATAGATAGATAGATAGATAGATAGATGAAAGAAAGAAAGATGGACATATACAAAACCATATTGAAATCCTTCCTTCTATCCATTAGTTTTGCTATACCGATTCAAATAGTTGATAATTAGACAGAAACCTGTCTCGAATTACGTCCCTCAGTTCGTTTAGTATTTTCGCATTCAGATAGATAAATAAATAATAAGATAACTATCTTAAACTTCCTCTCTTAGCACATTTAGTATTTGAGCAAGAGACACGTGAAATCCATGATAGTTAGATAATGCGGATAGAATAGATCTTCACTACATAAATATTTACTCTTCACCTTATGTATGACAAGAGAGTCCGGGAACAAAATCTTATTTTAACGAGTTTCTCGTGGGTGTGTGTGTGTGTGTGTGGGTGGGTGTGTCAGAGAGAGAGAGAGAGAGAGAGAGAGAGAGAGAGAGAGAGAGAGAGAGAGAGAGAGAGAGAGAGAGAGAGAGAGAGAGAGAGAGAGAGAGAGAGAGAGAGAGAGAGAGAGAGAGAGAGAGAGCACTGTTACTTTTCGACAAATGTTTATCCAATCAAAGTGATAGTGTAGCATTCCTGGAAATGTCAGATTAACAAAGCTAATTTAGAACCCGCTAGAAAGTCAGCCAGACGTATTGAAATAAAAGTTATAAATAGCCATTAGCAATTGTCTTACCTGAAAGAAGATAGGTATTAAAAATAGTAATGGCCGTATGATTGCGCAGATAAAATGACAAAATTGCATGTCTGCATCATGATGCCCCAATGCTAGACATCACTGTAAACGGCAAAACTTTTGACAGCACAGCAATATCAGTGAAAAATTGTTAAAGCTGCCTTAAAAATCCAAATCCCACACAGATATGGACACAGACGCACAATTATTGTTCATGAATGCAATGATCACCCAGCTAATTAGACAAGATGCCTGTTAACATTAGTTTGGGTTCTTTTACCAGACTGAAATGACAAAAAAGGTCTACAAGGATGAGAACAGTATGCCTGTTAATCTCTATAAAATTCGTAGTTTTCTTGTGTTATTTATGATGCTGTTTATACCCAAATTTCAAGTTCTGCCACATACATGACTACTTTATTTTAAATGTCGTAACTGTTTTCTCATTGCTGAATTTATTGCTGACATTATTCTCCCCGTCTACAAAATACTCTTGCTCAATTTCCAATTTAATCTCATAATATCGTTAATATTAGCAGCATTAGAGTAAATAGCTCTCAAATACCACATTGTGCACTATCAAAGAAAACGTGGTTCTGCGTCAGAAGTTTTGCTCACCATATGTGTTTAAAGAACGTAAGATGGATAAAAGAGATGACAAGACCTATCTGTTCTATAGGTAGATAATGCCTATTGTAAATGTATAGTGAGTGATGTGTTAATTCATGGCGATTGTCTTTATAAATAATGCGACGACTTAGTTGCATTTAACAATAATGATAAGACGTGATTGCTTTTATAAATAATGACGAGACGATCTTACCTACAGCAGTTCAATGTATCACCGAAATATGCGGTGGTAAGGTACAGTAGTGTCTGGTATGCTTGGTAGTTTCTTCCTATCCATTTCCGTCACAATAATACCATGAAGCAAACTGTACGTCCACTTGTGCCTGCTCAGCAGAAGATTATATTAATACAAGTAAACTCGTGTATTATTTTCTGAACAGAGACATGCTTCATTCGTCCACACATGTGTGAACTGAGAATTTACCACAGTCTGACGAGCGGTGTAATCAGCAAGTGGATGGCGACGAACGTGGGGAGTTGTATTTCTTCCGTTTGACATGCGCATACCATAATACGTTAAATCCGGATATAAAATAACAATTGTTTTGTTTAAATGGTAGACAATATTACTAGAAAGGTATGTACATCCTAGTCAGAAAACGTCTTTGACTTAGGGTAAGCACACATCCACGTTTAGTATGACTTGTTTTCACCGCATTTGCAGATTTGCAGAGGAATAGACATTTTCTCGTCATTTGTGAAAATTCATTTAGCTTAACGATATTCAATATGCCTTTGGTCAGTGAATATAACAAGATTTAAAGAAATTAATGGAAAATAATTGGCCTCATGTTGATGATTTTGAATGTTGTGTCCTAAAGAAGAAAGATCACGATCGCTAATTGAGTTCCAGTTTGTGCAGCGCAGATTTTGATTTGTAACGGTGTATATAGAATGTTCGGGAGGTGTGTATGTGTGTTTACAATTTGCGGATTTCTATTGTTGTTCTTGTTGTCCCTGTGCGAACGTCTCTGTAAAGCATAATCCCAGCTCTCCATCAAGCCCAGCTCAATGTTAACGTTATTTTCCGGCTAGGGGTTTGTGTTTGGCACCCGTATTACTTAACATTAGACACTTTTGGGATAAAAAAAAAACCAACACAAACGCCGATAATTCCGTGCAACTAGTTTCGCATATAATTTATGCTCCTTCAGGCACAAAATGTTTTTGAGAAAAAAAAATCATATGTATCCAAGTGATGGGTACAGCAATTGGTAGTTCTATGGTTCCTTCATACGCTTCTCTTTTCATGGGTAAATTAGAAAAAGATTTCCTTAACAAAGAAAAGTTTAATCCATCAGTCTGGTTTAGAATTTTAGATGACATATTTATGATCTGGAACCATTCAACTGAAGAACTGGAGAAATTCATTCATCGCCTAAATCATTTTCATCCGACAATTAAATTTACTTATACTACATCAAGTATGCATGTTTCATTTTTAGATGTAAATGAAATTAAACATATTGATAACACTATTTCTACAAATATTCTTGTCAAAGAAATTAATATCCACCAGAATGTGGAATATTCTTCATGCCATCCAATGTCTTGCAAAAACGGTATACTAAAAAGCCAGGCTTAAAGATACCGATGCATTATTTCAGATGATTGTCAATTACAAAATTCGTTGAATGATTTAAAAACATATTTCCAAAACAGAAATTATCCAATACATATCATTGATTCTGCGCTGAACAAAATCCGTAATCTTACTCAACATGAGGCTTTAAATACAGCAAATTGTACAATGGAGAAACATATACAATACAATACAATCCTTCATTACCTAATATAGGTCTTATAATTAATAAATATTGGAGTCTCCTAAACTTATCAAATAAAAACAGCGTAAAATCACTTTACAACAATAAACCTATTTTTGCTTATAAGAGACCCAAGAATTTGCAAGATTTGTTTTAAATTAGAACTAAACATACAGAAAATAATAAAGAAGACAATTCTCGTCATCTAAATGTAATAGACACCGATGCTCTCAATGTGCAAACATAATAGAAAGTAGTTCTTTTAGTAGCGCTAACACAAGAGACATTTTCCCTACGTTATAACATTAACTGCATATCAACTAACATGGGGGTATTTTTTGATAACCTGTAAAAAATGTAATATGCAATATGTTGAACAAACACTTCAACAAGTTTCTAAAAGAATGGATAATCATAGCTTTCATATTAAAAATTATAAAGATCCTCAGTTTTCGTCTAATATTTCTACACATTTTAACACCAATAATCACTGTCTACTCGATTTTTCTTTCATGCCAATAGATATTGTGCATGGAGACATGAACAGACTTATAAAAGAGACTTATTGGATTCATAAGTTAGATACTTTGTATCCTAATGGCCTTTATACCAATGTATTATATAAAATTGTATAATTTTCTTTTCAATTGTTAAATTGTATATCTCTTATAACACTATAATTGTATGTATGACTGTTTGACTCTATTTTATTTTATTATTTTAACATTTGACGCGAAACTGTTCAAATATTGATCGCCCTCCATTACTTAGATAATTTTTACAAAGTATGCTCTCCACTACAATAAATATAAATCATGAAGCATTCACTAATTCGCGATCTTTCAAAAAAATTTAGAACGACTGAACAAATTCAAAGAGTTCACATATCACGTTCTGTTATATAAAACACTACCTTCATTGCCGATTTATGAATCCGCATTAATGCAAAACGTTGGACAGGTGGATAATCTCCCGACTACCAAACTGAGTATTGTCCAAATTAACAATGTCCAAGATCACATACATTTAACCAGCCATCGTAGTGGCTCCAGCTTGAGCATCGAAAACGATTATAAGAATGTATTGGTCAATCGGAATGAGCTAATCAACAGAGAAAAGCAGAAATATTTGTATAGACCGTCTGTAAAAATTCTAACATGCAGTAAATTAAAGATTTTCACACTTTCATTATATGTTCAATATTTAGCCTCAGATTGCAAAGGGAGATCACACATGCCACGATTGTGTTCAGTAACTTTTATTTTGTCCCTCTCATAATTGTTGTCCGACCACTGGCGAACTTGAACATTTATTTCATGGCGCCCATATTCTTTCTGAGATCACTGCCTGAGTTTTGTATCTCGTAGATGACATATGGAAGAAAAATGAGGCGTATCATTACGTGAATTGAAACTGCTCACTGTTTCTCTGGTCACTACTACAAATTATTTCGATATAGCTTTTCAGAAAATGAAACCAAATTTTCACATATCCCAAAGAATGATGCCATAATCATTTGCACGAAATCAGGACATATACTCTGCTTAGATTCCATGATTAAATTTGGCAGTGGTTTTGAATAGAACACCTAATATTTCTGGAAGAACAGACATACCTAAAAGATATTTCCATATTAAGTTCAATACCGAAGTAAATCAACATATTGTGCTCCTGCATTTTTGCTTACAGTTTTAAAATACGACACAGAACAGAACAGAATAAGAGGAAGTTTTGCACGTTTGCTATTATGCTCACGCTTATACCATTTCGAAAATATTGAAATAGTATCCATCTAATGTGATCATTCTACGATGTTGTTGTTGTTAATTTTGATAGTTGTTTCTAGAGCACGGGAGCATCTAGAGCATCTGTTCCTGGAAAGAATTGTCTATATATATATATATATATATATATATATATATATATATATATATATATATATATATATATATATATATATATATATATATATATATATATATATATATATATATATATATTAGTACAAAGAGTGTTCATATGTGTGCCAAAAGAAATTATTTCTGAGAACAAACTAGTCACCATGCCATTTATACAGTATCAGTCTGTCAGTCGTCGATATGGAGCCCAGGGTTTGCGTTTTCTTTCGATAACTCGTGTCATTGTCAAAGCAAGTGAAGGGATGGTTAACAGAAGACTGGATCTTATTTAGTGAATGGCTGCGGTTTAGAAGAGCAAAAGATAGTGATTCGTGATTTGGAAGATAGCTATAAAGAGTCAAATATTTCATTTTCGTTTATTATTTTATATTATTTTAGTATGAATTAACGGCGATGAAATAACATGACTTTTTCTGGTGAAATATATTGCATTATTTAAAACTTTGGTATTAAATACTTGCTAACAACGTGACTGATATTTGTCAATTGTCAATCTATCTCAGCTTGCAAGAGTAAGAATCTCCGTACCCACTTGTAATACCACAATTCCCTATCTAATCTTAACTTGTCCAATACGGACACATTCAGTCGCAAATAATGACGTACATAGATAGCTTGATTACTACACGGTACAATAAAATAGATAAACAAAACACTTATTTAAAAATAAAATGAAGAAATCTAAGCTTGCATTGTTATCAGTTACTCCTTATTTTTTTTTTCATAATGCTAAATTTATTAAAAAATAAATATATCCACGAACTCCGTTTATGTAGCGCATGCCAGCTGGTGTATGCATCCTTACTGTAGTGTGTATGGAATCAGTACACAATTAATAAGATCCAGTTCAGTACCTACGAATATAGTCCCAGTCTATTTTTAGATCACTTTTTCCTGTCTCAAATTGGTGGTGATACTAGAGTTAGATTTTGGCATTCTTGGTAAGGATTTAAAGGCAATTGTTTATTCTTTAAAATGTGAACTTATGGTGTGGTTGTGTGTATTTCGACGACAATGCACATTGAGTAATAAGGTCATGGTGATGATCTGGAAGTGAAAATCTGTGTTCCGTTTCCTGGTGTTTTGTTTACAATTCAGCCTCTCTAAAAAAAAGCAGGTCAACTCTTGACAAGAACTAAACAGTCAAGTCATCTTTGAAGGTGTTTTAGATTAACATATGATTTGTATTGATTGTTACACAGTGGAAAGTTCAGTACTGAGAAACAAATGTAGAGAGAATATAGTATGGGTTCCTTTTGATCACGTTGTGGACAATATGTGGGTCAATAACCTTTCTTTCCACATATATTACAAGTATATTTATTTTAGAGTCTGTAGTACCTGTGATTTTAAAAAAGCTTCAAGTAAATCATTTCCATACTTAATCATCAGAATTTTATCCATCATTGAATAATGGGTTTTGCGGGACCTTTTTGATTAACATATTTTGGATGAGTTTTTTTTACCTGCATCATGGCAATATTATTAAAGCATGAAAATAATAGGCTACAAAGCGCGTGGCACAGTAGGAAAGATGGATTTGAACATAAAATCCCAAAGAGCGTCGTCTTTATTAGACGACCCCATTTTTCTTCGAGGAATATAATATTTTTTTCGAGATCTTCCTTATTCACAGTCAGAATACGATTTATTGATAGAAAGATAATATGAATACATACGTTCTAGAATTTTTTCGTCACCGTTAGTTTTAATTGTACAAATCTGATTATCTCTTACGATCAAATTGATTTTGAAATATGCGACATGAAACTACAGTAGAATAAATGTTTTACCCTTTAAGTCATTAATATATTTCGATATCTAAATCTTTATACATGCAAAATCTGTATCCCCCTCTCTTTAATTATAACTATAAGCTGTGTATATTGGAGTTGGGGAAGAGTTTTTGAATTAGGTTTTTATGAGGATTTATGTGTAGTACCTCCGCTGTCAGTGATGGTCATTACTGTTTGTCATTGTGTTCGCTTATATATTCAATATATTGTTTAATTAATTAGTCTTTTCCTTGGCCTCCGTTAGCAAACACAGAACACACAAGGGACTTCATTCAGATTTATTGTATACCTCATCTGTCACACCTTAAAAACAAATTGTCAATTGGTGTATCAATTATCTACTTTCCAATGACTACATTTGCGGTGGGGTTTATATTTTAATTATAACAAAGTGTCTAATACAATATACGATGTGAAGCTATAAAGAATAATGACCCTCTGTAATTTTCACATATGTTTCTTCGTCTACGATAACACGCCCAAATGAAATTCCCCATTGTGACTGCCCAAATGGAAAATTCGTCAATTATTAACTTTACGATTTTTTATATGAAGAGTGGTATCTCGACGAAAACGAAGCTATTGTGTGAGCATTACAGTTTAGGTTTAAATGAGATTGATCGAGATTGGATTTGCAACAATAACCGTTGAGAGATGACTGTTGAATAGAGAAAGGGTCATCACATCATCGCACATATGCTATTTCTCTTTTCTTTCTTTGTTTTGCTGGTCTTATTGCATATATACAAATATGATCGAGAGTTTACCCTAACTTTTACTGCTCTTGTGGCAAAGTGGTTAGAGCATCCACCAAGGATGCTGGAGGTCCCGTGTTTGAAACCGGCCAAAACATACTGAAGACTTTGCAAAAACAACTAAAAACTACCTGGACTCTTAGCATTAAGAGGTACTGTTAGGACTAGTCAGCCTGGTGTCAGGATAATGTAACTGCGTGCGATATCGTGATACAAGTCTGCGACCTGATGCCTAAGTGCGAGACATCACTATAAACTGCCACACTGCATACATCGTAGCGATATTACTCTGTAGCGGTATGACTGAAATATAGTTAAAGCTACGTAAAAATTCCACAAACACACACATACACACACACCTTAACTTTGTCCCAGTGAGCGAAGCAAACTGAAATCGGCCTTCAACGTCTTTGCGAATATTCTTGACAAAGTGGGTGTGGGTGTGTGTGCGGGTGTGATATTTGGATCTTGAGGGTAGCTTCTAAAACCTTGTGCCATATCAGTTCTGGTACATTAACTCATTAAAACTATTGGTACATTAACACATTCAAAACTATTTGAATCAATTCTTGATATTATGTTTTTCAAAATGTGACAGAACATTTGATTTAATTCATAATAATGTAAGTTCCTTTTAAATTTTCATATCGTAACTTAAAAATAAATAAAATTTGTTCATTTAAATAAACACGATGATTTCGCTTCTTTAAGTTTTTGACCAAATAGTTGTAACGATATACATGTTTAATTATGTGACACCAAATGATAATCTTCTGCTATATTGCCTTAAATCCGTTTTGCTGAAGAGTAAGAAAAAGAATGCAGGTATTGATGAATGTTAAACGTGTGCACGAGTATTACGAAGAAAAGATTATCAAATGCCTCCTGACATAGTTTTGCCAGTAAAAATTGGTTTACTTAATCAGCAAAATTCTTCATTGGTTCACTAGTTATGGAAAAAAATGAAAAAATAGTTCCTATAATATCCAGATATACCCAAATATCGCATCATTTGTGTTTTACTTTACAGGCACAGGGAATTTATAGATGGCCTTGACTTAAATTTCTATAGAGTTTACATGACCATATCCAACATTGTATCCTAAAACTGTAACACATGCAAAGCAAAACTCAGATTTAAATAATTTAATTGTCAAATTTAATTCACTGAGTCTATCAAAATATTTTCGAATGGTTTCCAAGTGATCTTTATATGTATCGTCATAGATGATGACGTTATTGACAAAAGCGTCACAATCTAGACCAGCTGTAATCATGTTCAATAAACGTTGTAAAGCTGAAGGAAAACCGTTCATACCTAATGGTATTAGTTTATGTTGATAAATTCCATTTGTAGTTACGAATGCCAAAATTTCTTTCTTCTTTCTGTGAGTGGCATTTGCTAGAATACTTTTAAAAGGTCAAACGTAGTGGCATTTGCTTTGCATTTTCAATCTTGTCTATGCAATTATCTATTGTTGGCATTGGAAATGAAAGTGTTTTTGATATACTCTTAATTTTTTCCATAGTTTGCGCTCATGCAGAAAGTATTATCTGGTGTCCATGCTCCATTCCAGATTTTATTTGTTCGTATTGCAACATAGGGAGATAATTGTTCATATTCAAATAATAACTGTTTTAGCTTACTCGTTTTGTGGTTGTTGATGGAAAAATTGTTGGTCTATACTGATTCAATATTTCTGACTTCCGAAGATGGATAACACTACAGTCATAATGCACCCCATAGCTTAAAGGCTCACTGTGTTTGACGGGTACAAGTAAAAAGACTAATCCTTAACAGGTCTATCTCTATAAATATACTCATTTGATATAGTTGTATAGCAAAGTTTTTCTATTTCCAGCTGCAGGGAGTGTTAATGATGTAATTTAAATTACGTACTTTTTAAATATGCAATGGGCAAAAAAGTCAGAATTCTATCACTAGACTGAAATTTAGAATCCTTTTTATTTCTGTCATACCTCTATTCCATCATTAACTGATTACAGTGAAGATCAATTCTTCCTACTTCACAAGCCTTTGACAACTTATGCTTAAAGTCAGACACATAGTCTCTGAATCTGCAGTTGCAAGACGTTTTCCTTTTACTATCTTGAATAGTTCACTGACATTATGTCCAACAACTAGTTCAGAATGACTCAAATTTATTTATTATTGACCTGACTTCCTAATTATAAACGAAAGTAAACGAACGCCAAATTACCTTTTGTTTCCTGTATCA
This sequence comes from Potamilus streckersoni, assembly GCA_016746295.1. Taxonomy (NCBI): domain Eukaryota; kingdom Metazoa; phylum Mollusca; class Bivalvia; order Unionida; family Unionidae; genus Potamilus; species Potamilus streckersoni. The sequence continues at coordinate 676,725 of JAEAOA010000912.1, forward strand.
AATCAATATAAACGAATCATATGCTTTAAAGTATGATCATATCTTTTTTTGCTTTAATGATGATAGACTGAAGAATTAAGATGTTGATTGCCTGATTGATGCATAATTGACTGGAAAATGTTACCCTTACTCACTTTTAGCAGATTTGGAGAGGTCCAATGATAGAAAAGAAACATTTCGTCATAGCATTTACTGTGGTTTTGTTTTAAAATTCCTGAAAGGAATTGCGTCAGGCACACGTTACGTTCAGCAAGTACTAGTTGCCTGCCTGGTTTAGGTAAGGAACTGACATTATCCTCCATTATTCTGCTAGATTGTTTGTGAAATCCAGGTATCGTTTACAGATGGACCTTATGTATCATCTGATTTGGTTTTCCTGTCCATTGGACATTGTGAAAAGATATAAAGTATTTGCAAACAACTTTTAAATTTTGGCCAATAACAATGACTAACGATCTTGTGATAGGGATTTCCAAATAACCCAGCCAACAAAATTACTTGGGTAGAATAAGTATTTCATGTCAATATGACTTATGACACCAATCTGGTATCTCACTAACCACTTATCACCAACAGATACCTCATGTGGTCTTCATTTTCTTATAATTATCCAATTTTTCACATAATTTAAAAAATGGTAATTGTGTGGATTCATGTTCTCTAATAACCATCTGAAACAAACATGACATTATTTCTGCTCGCCGATGAGTGATTGTCTTGTTTCATCCTGATTGTAATACAGAGAATGAATCAAAAAAATAGTTCCATGTGATCAAATCCTCTTGATTGATCACGAACAGAAGCAAAGATGACTTTTTCACCATACTGTAGAAAAAAGCAACAATTTCCTGATCAACAATACTTTTAAAAAACTCTGCTTTCCATAGCTCAAGCATCTTCTCAAACAGGGTATGATCTGCTTACCATAGCTCAAGCAATTTCACAAGCGGGGTACGATCTGCTTGCCATAACTCAAGCAACTACATAAGCAGGGTACGAACAATCGGGGAATTCAATCTCCTCAGAATCAATCAAAATTTTAATTCAAAAGCAATTTGCCAGTTACAAGTGGTTTGGACAAAATCTAATCTCCAGCTTTATCTCTGTCTAGTTAATAATTGAATATTCCCGATTAGTAAAGATTCCACTGTTCCAGTTGACATGGGTCCAGAAAATTAGTCTGATGACAAATTGACACACTAGAAAGGAACAACGCCGCCCTCTATCCCCCAAATACAAACACTTACGTAAGAAGAAGACTTATCTGAAAAGCACAAGGTACCTGAAAAAGACTCTGAGAAGCACATGTGTCCCTTAATATTTTAAAACTGATAGATTTGTCAGAATCATAAACATGTGATTCAGAAACTTTCGACTTTAAGGGCTGATAATTCTCCATAGTAAAATCCAGCTGGGATCGTTTAATCCAACAAATAATTTTTCTTTCAATAACAAGAACTCTATGTTTTAGTTAAAGAGCATTTGTAAGATCTCTAATTCGAATTTGTTACTTATTTTTAATACGTAGCAATCAGAGATAATGTGCCTTGTCTTTTTTAATAGGTTCACGTAAGAAAACAAGGATTTCTGATAAGTCCTATAAAACGTTTGTTACAGGTACAACTCATAACCTTTCAGTATGCATTCCTTAACAATATAATAATCAGTACTGTTCTGTACTGACAGAGATGTCTAGAATTTACGAACATTGCCAATCACCTGTTATGTATATGTAGTTAAATTGTTTTAGTGTAAGTTTTAAAAATCTCTTCATTTCATTTTTGTTTCATTGCATTTTATTATAATGAATATTTTAACAGATTCGAAATTCTTTTTACAGTACTGAGATCTTTTAACAAAGTTGTTTAGTCAAGACGAAGAAGTATTGCATGAGAATTATCATTTAGTCAGTCTTGAGCTGATAACAGTGTCAACAAAAAAATAAAAATGATTGGTCAGTGAAAGAGGGCATACTTTCTTTGCATGATCATGATGTGTAAACACACATTTTATGATTGGTTTTTAAGTAGGTTTATACTGGCCTACGTGTGAAACTAGTGTAGTAAAGAGACCATATGACCACTCTCGCGAGACTTGGAATGATGTCTGGGGTTATAAATACGCAATCGTAATATTTTTCGGGCATAGTCATTCTAACACCTTGAAGGAACAAGGTGTATTATTTTATCTGTTGTCAGATTGTTCTTCGTCTGAATTTTGGATTTAATATTCTATACCTCTGGAAACTTAACAAAGTGACTTTTATAAAGAAAGTCTGAAAGAGCTTCATGGAAGTTTATTCTGTAATTATTCGAAAACAAAGACTGTGATTCAATTGATGAATTGTTGATATTGATACATTGGCCTACATCTGACGTTATCACTCTCCATGTTTACACGACGTCGGAACTCGAACCTGGATTCTAATAGGACTATTTAGTGATATGACTTGTGTTTTCAATCTTACGATCAAATTATGGATTATATTCATGAACTGTAAGTCCAATTCATCAATTTGTACATTGTCTAGAGAAATAAATTCTTTTGTTAAACTATACCAACCTTGTTGGTTTCACTCTTTACCTTGTTACTGAGTACGAGCCCTTGTCACATTACACACCACACTTTCTAAAAATGGAGTAAAATGTTCTTTTGGTCATTTCAAAATTTCAGCAATTTTGACAAAATGAGGAACGTCTTTATCCACCTCTTTTTGCCAAACTGGGTTCTAACCTAATGCTTTTGGTAATAGCATTACCAGAACTTGTGTTTAACTGGAGGAGATCGCTTTCCGCTTGCCCATTCTAATTCGATTAATCTGAATTGCATATCCCTTTTCACATTTCTCTCTCTATTTCCAACTCTTTTTTACATGCTTTGCACTTGAAAAATCTCTTTTTCTCTCTCTCTCTCTCTCTCTCTCTCTCTCTCTCTCTCTCTCTCTCTCTCTCTCTCTCTCTCTCTCTCTCTCTCTCTCTCTCTGTGTGCCATTGCGTTTATATTTCTTCTTTCTCTTTTGAAGCTGAAACCTTCATAACTGTTGCCATATGTTTGTCTTAAGTTTCGAATCTATTAGTCATTTTAGAGTCAGGTACTGATTTGCTTATCAAACAAAACGAAATTTTATCCGAAAACTTCTTTTCCACAAAATATTGGAAAAAAATATTTAAATATTTTTAAATGTCTTCTTTCGTTAAGGAAGCCTTAGCTTTAGAACGATCATATCATCATAATTGTATTATTTAGCAATCAAATATGTCCGCACTTCTTACTGGCTTTCTTGTTTGACCCTTTTTTGGACGCGGTTGTAAGGTAAAATAAAACGCTATGTCCATTTCTCCTTCCTTGTCCTGTCGTTCCGGATAACTTTGACCCAGATGTGGTTTAGAGCAAGAGTCTATGTCTTCGAGAAGAATGTAAAGTCAATTTAAAGGGTGTCTGGGCAACCCAGATTTTTTTCTTCCTTTAGTACAAACACATGTATCCTCATTTCGTTAACATTTGTTTAGTATTTCATTGGTCGATAATTACCTTTAAAAACCGCTCGTGATCCTCGAGTTACCACGGCTTTTAATATGCGTGTTATAATTAGAAAAGCATATGTCAACATGTCAAGCTACTCCATAATACACTTGACACATCTATAAAAATATATCAACATGTCAAGCTACTCCATAATACACTTGACACATCTATAAAAATTCACTGGGTCGTACACATCTTCTTTTTCTCTGACTCGTTGTATATCAGTGTCGCACATTTCTTCACACACCAGTGAGAAATAACATATTAGGACGTCAAATCAACTACGAGTAATCAAATGCTGACCAAACTTACTTTGAATTCTCACATTCTTTTTCTGAGATGTCTTCACGTGACTTTTATGAAAAAAGTGCATTGATCACCAGCGGAAAGTGAGCTTGCAAATATGTCCAGGTTACTCATATACGAACTGTGATTTCACGGTGTGATAGATTCATCCGTGTTGGTCTCTTAGCAGCAAAACCGAACGCTAATTCATAATACTTTAACTTGAGAGTGACCAAAGTTGTGTCATTCAAGGAATTATATTTCTTAACAGTTTTCGAGCGTCTTTATCTGGTTTATTTGTGCGTGGAATAATTGTCACAGGATTTTCTAATTCCCACTAAGCGCAAGCTGTTTGGAGGCAGGTACTTGTGATTGCTGTGCTCAGTCAAAAACATACTAAGCATATGCAAGACGTTTTTTTTTACCCTGAATACTGCTTTGGTGTTTTTCACCCTCACTACGGAGTGAGCTTTGTTCGAACGCATTTTCTTCTCTTGCGCTTGAGCAATTTGTTTCCATTTTAGTAGCGTGGATTTGCATTAACAACCGAAAGTATATTAGTGACAATTGGTGGTTTCATTGTAAGTATGGGTATATCGGCCTTTCGCATACGACTTGCTATGTATATTCTATGTTAATAAATATATAACCTCGTAAATAACGTGTCTTAAGTTCACTTAGGCCCAAAGAAGTTCAAACAATCCATCATCGAGTATTGCACCATCTCCAGAAATTTCCCTTTCTAACAAATATGTTCGAATCATCGTTGCACCATCTCCAGAAATTTCCCTTTCTAACAAATATGTTCGAATCATCGTTGCACCATCTCCAGAAATTTCCCTTTCTAACAAATATGTTCGAATCATCAACACTAGTATCCCTTGTTATAAATGTGATATTTCGGTGAGATTATGATTAGGAGCTCGTAGTTCTTCGACGGCCTTAACGATATTGACCTGCTCAATCTTTTCTGTCTCTTACTAGAAGAAAATCCAATGGTTCAAACAACATTCACACACCGTATCAATGATTTATTTAAGCGCTGTTCGAATATTTCTTTCGAAATAGAGCAATGGATTTGGTATGTACTGACAAAATTTCACAATGTTTAGCTAAACAAGAATGGTCATTGTTTTTAGCCTCTTTGGAAGATAGTATAAACTTTGTGGAATTTTGGTGGGGAGGAACACTACAGTAAATCTTGTTCAACACATCTTCCGTTTCAATCAGAAAGTCGTCTGCGCTAAATTACGGTACGTGGTACCAATATGACTTTACGTACTAAAGTTGTTATCAACAGACTAAATGTTGCCACTTCTTCTTTGAATGAATCCATTCCACGCTCTAACACATATATTGTTTTGTCCTTAGAGACGCCACTGTCTGGCCGCAGGTTCAGCCTCTAGAGTATAAGGAAACGTCGATGGAATAGAGGTTTCTTTAAATTGGAGTTTCCAGTTATTCATGAAATAAACAAATACTTGGTCTTAAACTTTCCATTGCTGTCATCATTGCTCTCTTTAGTGGTAGTTTCCCTCTTACTTTTTGTCTCTATTTTATGATTTCAACCTAATGCACACTTTGTCGAGATCCCAATTTACATGTAACCGAATTTTGACATTATCAAAGATCCGATTGAACCTGGCTTTCCAACTGCTTTTTATTTTCTTTGTTTTGTTTTGGTGAGGGGAACATTAATTCTTGGATAAACCCGTTGTCACAATGCTATATTAGATTTATCAGAAAACGATTCGTTTGCTGCGGTATGTGTGTGACACGTTTTAGTAATAGACGTGCTGTCCAAGCAAATCAAAGTAATAGTTCAGTAAGACCAGCATGGAAGGGACTATGACACAGTATGCAAGTCAATTTGTTGAAGGACGAACTTGAAATAAAGTCATGCTTAATGCTGTCAAAAGTAAACAAGTGAAAGGTCTTTTAACGACCATACATTGTTTTTGCACGACAAAATACATTTTGCACATTTTATTTTTTGAATGGTTCTTTCATAGTAAAAGATATGTATATTTTCAACAAATACAGTTCAGATTTTCTCTCATGGTACGTCGTAAGTACATTTCTAAAAATATACACTTCATTCTTTCTGTATTTAATTGTAAAGATAAATATATAAATATGAATTATAAACAGATTATGTTTTCCTTTCATGGCGCAACATATTTACACTAAGAAAATCAAATTTCGTATTGGCAAAATATTTGCATTTCCGAAAATATAGGTCATGCATAGTTAGTGAAAGAAATAAAGTCGTCCCAACAACACAGTTCATATCTCTTTCTTTCAATCATGGAGCAACAAGTTCACATTCCATTCTACCCTCAACAAAAGCATAGCTCATGCTTTCTTTATGGTGCATCAAATTTTTACGTCTCTGACTTTAACACTACTTGGTATGATCAGGATGCGGCACTAGTTCATCGTATATGATCTGACACACTTTTCCGGAGGTCGGCTAAAGATTGGATCTTCCGTAAGACATACAATTTGCATTTATGAGCATAGTTCGTTATGCAGAGAGTATAATCTCCAAAACCTATACATTTATTTTGCCTTGCTATTTTGGGGTTTCCAAAAGTCTCTTATACTGAAAATAACAAATACACACATACAAATACCAACAAAGAGTTTATTTTTATGAAACCCCATGTTTTATGGGCTACATATATAACACCAAAATATACCATTTGGTCCTGTGAAATGTTCTTAATAACGCACAACATATGTTTCGGTTAAATCTTCATCATATCTACACCAATTACAAATCAGACAAATGAATGAAACGTCTTCTTCAATTAGACTTTGGATAAAAGGTCTCTCTGGTCATCTAGTAGACATCTGGTCAGACTTATCACGTGTTACAAGTTTGTACTAATTAAGTAGTACAAAGTTGTGGAATTCATTTTGTGGTAACTAAATACTCTCAAAAGAATAAAAATATTGGATTAAAAAAGAAGTGACTCGGTAGATACCGTTTATGTCGCCATTGTGGCAAATGTGAAGCAGGTGTATTGGCGTGATGTCCCTTGAAACCATATATTGACTGACCTAGGGTGGGCATAATTAGAATAGCTCACTATGTTAGAGATAGTTGTAAAGTTTCTAAGGTGTGAAATGTTAACGGTACAAAAAGTTGATGAGGAGAAACTAAGCAGATATACGATTGATATATATTTCACAAGTTGTGAATAATGTGGTATTGCATTGATTAGAATAAAATTTATATATAGAATGGACACGTCGGGCTTTTTAATTTACAACTGAAGTTGTATATAAGTCATTGTAAATTTGGGGCAAATTTATGACTTCTAGAGGGATTTGAGCCAGGGTTATGACACCGCTCGATGAAGTAAAGACCACTGGCGTGTAACAGTATTGGCAGCATGAGTCTTTAAGCTAAGTAAGCTAATAAAATTCAGGAAATAATTTTATCATTAACCCTATATGAAAATTATAAAAGTACTACGAATTAAATACCAGACAATCATGACGTTGTATCACGAGTCCAACACTATCAAGCTTTCTGAATGAATTCTAGCAGCTAATTCCAGTCTTGTAGTAGGGAAGGGAATGAGTGGGTTAGGATGGATGAGACGTACGAGGACACTAGATGTAGTGGAACTGGATCTAGTATAGTTCATCAACTTGCCTTTTACTATTTTTATTATTATTATTATTATTATTAGTAGTAGTAGTAGTAGTAGTAGTAGTAGTGGTAGTAGTAGTAGTAGCAGTAGTAGTTGTAGTAGTTGTAGTAGTAGTAATATTAGTTTTATTATTATTATTATTATTATTATTATTATTATTATTATTATTATTATTATTATTATTATTATTATTATTATTATTATTATTATTATTATTATTATTATCGTACAATTTCAATATTCGATTAAGTGTTGTGGTCTCATATTCATCACAGAATTTCAACTACTTATTGTTGAGTCCCAAACTGTCAAAATGTGAAATGATTACACCAATTTTCTGTTTCACAGCATACGAAATACTATTGTAAAATAGTTCTAGCTTTTGTGTGATAATTTATAATGTAAACATTTCCATTCCTTTCACAAAAAGCATGTAACTAAAAGATTAGAAGTTATTTGCATTTCTACGAGCTGGTGTTCAGGAATACAGTCCTATTTGCCTTCTTGTTAGATGTGTGCCATGAAATATGCAACGTAAATTACTGTCTACATGTGCTAGTCAGTTTCTCTATGTGCACGTTTCTTCTTCACTGACTGCACTTTAAACTGTATGCCAACAGAGTTTCGTATTTAAAAGCTATTTCTGAAAATCTACAAAAATACAAAGAATATTTTGGAAACAGTGTTGGCTAAACATGACGCAACAAGCTTGTAGGATGTCAATTATAAATCAATTTCTTTGTTAGTAAATATGTTATAAAAATCTAAGAATTGCCAGTGAAATATTCATTAATTTCTGTATTCAATTTCCAGAGTAGGTGCTTAAGTTTTAATTTTACAAAAATACTTTTTCTAAAGGGTAGTAACATGGTACACTACTTGAAGAGCGTGTTTTGCATACTTTATTTTATTCAATGCCTTATTGTACGTGTCTTGCACGATAGTTATGTAAAAACTTTCTATTTGGTGAATTTGTCTCATCTGAAATAAGCAGTTACAAAAAAGAATTATCAATCTAGAAAAGTAATAAAAAAAATAAATATATATATACATATATATATATATGTATATATATATATATATATATATATATATATGTATATGTATATATATATATATATATATATATATATATATATATATATATATATATATATAAAAATATTAATGAACAATAGACAGTGTAGGATTATATACGTGTATATTTGTTCTTTGTTATTACATAATGCTGTATGTTTTTCAGCAGTAGGGAGGGTTAGCCCTACAACGTTTTGCTCGAGTCTGTTACGAAAAATAAGGGTTCCTACAAGGGCTTAAAAATATCAAGATCAAATAACGTTAAACCATCGCCTTTAATTTGTCTATTTTAATAGGTTAAGAACCAGTAATAAATCGTTTTAGTTAGCTTAGTTTTGTTACCCCTATTGACGTATTATTTTCAAATTTTCATGCGATTTCGTATACCTGTCGTGACATTCATTTTTTGTCGTTCGCTCTTCCCTTCTGCTATAATTTAAAGAGCCAGAGTATATATATATATATATATATATATATATATATATATATATATATATATATATATATATATATATATATATATATATATATATATATATATATAAATGAATATTGGAGAACCACATTCTGCTAGATTAACTCAAAAGCGACTAAAGGCAGTTAGAAAATATCTACCAGAAGGCGCATAACAATTTTTTAAACCGATTGTCGAATCAGCAAAAAAAATTGTTACAAAATTGAGGCAACACAGAAAGTTCAGAAAGAACTTGATACATTACCGGTTGATAGGTCATATTCAAACAGCTCTACCAGCTGCTGCTGCTCAGCTTGAAGGTGCTTAAGCATCCAGCAACCGAACAAAAGAGTCATGCAATAAGTAATGCTGAACTGTTAAATAAATTTGATGAAAATGTTGTTAAGGCAATTAATAACCTTTAAAACCTAGATCAATTAGCTGAGTTTGCTTTGAAGGGTGTTAGTCAAAGAGATATATTTATGAAACCTGAATAAGCTAAATATTTTAAAGACAGTAAACAGTGGCGAAAAGTAATACATCTCATACGCATGAATGTTAAACGAGTTAGATATGATGATCCATTATATCAAAATTTTATTAATGCAATCAAAGATATAATTAAATCAAGAAAAGAGAAGAGAGAACAGAGTAAAAAACAAAAGAAACAAAAACCTCCAAAACAACAACAAAATACACCATGACCATTTGAGCAATCACTTCGTAGTTATCCAGAATCATCAAAAACATCATCAAAACCAATTTAAAATCACCACCGAAACCAAGTGAAGAGGAAGAGAAAGAATTTCAAGACACTCTCAGCGCAACTGGAAGTGGTTTAGGAATTGGCCTTATTACTATTCCCAATGATGCCCTTGCTGATGTTGATCTGATCGACTAAAAATCCTCATCGGAGGAAAACGAGCTGGTAATAATTCCCCATAAATCAGTAATGAAGCAGCTGATATTTGCATACGATTATTTAAAAGTGGAATTATGGATATTATTATGATCCATCATTAATGAAATCACCGATGACTTCTATAGTGACTATATCACTGGATTGAGTATGTAATTAGATGCAGTTATTATAAAATAATGATGGTACATAGTACTCAACGTGGACCAACCATTGGTCAGGGTAGTAAATTCTTGATTACCGGTGTACAAAGCAACCTATGGTGAAGGACTAGGTGATGTTGTTCAGGGTCTGTTTAGAAGGATAGCACTAAAAGCAGTACCGATTGCAAAGCAACTGGGAATGAAAGCTCTTGATGTTGTTCATGATAAAGGTATTGGTGTGTTGGCGTTGTTGCTAGTAAAGCATTCTAAGCAAAGATAGACTAGCACGATTAATACGAAGAAAACCACAACCTGTAAAATTACCTAGCACTGGAGTAATGACTGCAAATATTAGTAAAATAATAAATCGAGCTGCTTATTAAAAACTAGCAGAGTTGACTGATGCACCATCAACAAAATAAGAAAAAATATAACTGCTAGTCTGATAGCAGAAAGTGGTCTCACTTTTCGAACTGGTCTTCGTGTTAGATGATAGCAAAAAAGTAGAAATGTTCAAGCGCATATCTGATCCAGCGTTTGACATAGATGCACCAGTACTCAAGGATGAGTCTGTGCGTGATTATCGATATTATTCTTATGACGCACGTGTACCTGACGAACGTGGAAGAATTGAATTACATGTTTATGATACAAGCGCAGATATTTCATACATGCTGAGACATTTATTGCAGTCCAGGGTAGACTATTAAACTTATATAATACAGATTACGGAGTTGGTGATCGAATTGGTTTTGTCAATAATGTTATCATGACGTTGTTCAAAATTGCCGCATATATGATCGATGGAGGAGAGTTTGAGATTTGTCATAACGACATTGACATTGCCACAACGATACTTGGTCTTGCAAGATACAGCGATGATTATTCAAGATATGCTAGTCCATATGATGTTTTCCAAAGATACAATTAATCATCCAGAAAGCAAAAATGTAACATTAAATGCAGCTGGAACTGAAGTTGCAATAATGAATGAAAATTTTAACTTGGAATTTTCATCACGTAGAGCAATGCTGGGTGACGATAAAAGATTTCCATGTACAATTCTGTTGTCACACATCTTTGGATTTTGTACAAATGTTAGAAAGGTTAAATTTGGAGCTAAACATACAGTTGTACTTGCACGAAAAGGTACAAATCATGCTGCAATATGGCACGCCGAAAGAGCTAATCTAGTTCCAACTGCGGCACTTCATGACAGGTATACAGATCAAACATTCATTAGGGATGCTAGTGATGACTTCGTCAATATCTGGAGAGGACCGGTTGCTATCTTTTATGAGTCAAATAGTTAAATCAACGTTGTCTTGGTTGACTATGACAACAACATACAGCAAAAGTTACTGGTGTATACAGATTGTCCGCATTCAGTGGTGCAAACTTTACTATATTTACCACATATCTATGGCGTCATTCAACCGATAATTTATCTGGAACTGTATCTATAGTAATTAATAAAGATACCGAAGAAACGTTTATGATGGTAGCGTCTGATAAACAAAATTAACCGCATCTTTCAACTGGTGGTGCCTGGAATTTGTAGCTGAAACACCTTAATTAATTACTTAGGGACTGGCACAATATAAGAAATTAGAGTTGGTTTTAATTAGATTTCAAAAGAAATTCTTAAACAAGATGTTCACTCGTTAATGCGGTATTACAAATATTGTCAAACAATAGATTTGGTTTGTGAAAAATTGTTACAAATACTATAACAAAATACTTCAGATAACATCATTGTTACCGTTAATGATGACAGGATCTGGTATAATTTCAAATGAAGCATCATTAAATCCGTTTTTGTTAATCATATCCGGCGTTGATGTTTCTCTTGCAACAGCGTGTAAAAGGGTGCACCTCGATTCGAGACTTAAACAAAAATGCTTGCAAAATGGCTAGTGTTAACTACAAAAAAGTACTTGATCAGATCAGAGCTTGCTTACGGGGTATAAAATATGATATGGATGATTTAGTACATGAGTTTCGTATTATTAATAGCATGTTAAAAATATCTTATCAATGAGAGTCAGCAGGTATGAAAATGATTATCAAAAGCTATGATAATGATAGTGTATAAAATTTTATATAAACAATAAAAAAAAATGTTTGAAAAATTTCACTTACCTCTTCGCCCGTTGAAGATGTTCTCTTTAAAGTGCAACAGTTCAATGACCACTACGACATTTCTGACTGTTTTATATACTGCTGTTCTGGAAAATCTATTTGGAAATTCCCTATGCTCTAGAACATTCTAGAAAATCACGTGCTTGAGTTAATCTGGAACTTCTCTATAATTTGCCTTATCAAATAACATTCTAGAAAATCCATTGGAAATTCCTCCAGTAGTAGGAAAACAAGGCTAATTATGGCGAATAAAGCTCCAAAATGACTCCACACAAGAGCAGTCATAAATATTGCCATACAATCAGCGAATGATGTTATATGTTTTAGTCATCAGTGAGATAGTAATAATGGGGTGTTGACGAGGTGGTCGACTGTGATCGTTGTGATCAAAGTAATCATGGGGTGTTGATGACGTGGTCGACTGTGATCGTTGTGATCAAGGTAATCATGGGGTGTTGATGACGTGGTCGACTGTGATCGTTGTGATCAAAGTAATCATGGGGTGTTGACGAGGTGGTCGACTATGATCGTTGTGATCAAAGTAATCATGGGGTGTTGACGAGGTGGTCGACTGCGATCGTTGTGATCAAGGTAATCATGAGGTGTTGACGAGGTGGTCGACTGTGATCGTTGTGATCAAGGTAATCATGGGGTGTTGATGACGTGGTCGACTGTGATCGTTGTGATGAAAGTAATCATGGGGTGTTGATGACGTGGTCGACTGTGATCGTTGTGATCAAGGTAATCATGGGGTGTTGATGACGTGGTCGACTGTGATCGTTGTGATCAAAGTAATCATGGGGTGTTGACGAGGTGGTCGACTGTGAACGTTGTGATCAAAGTAATCATGGGGTGTTGATGACGTGGTCGACTGTGATCGTTGTGATCAAGGTAATCATGGGGTGTTGACGAGGTGGTCGACTGTGATCGTTGTGATCAAAGTAATCATGGGGTGTTGATGACGTGGTCGACTGTGATCGTTGTGATCAAGGTAATCATGGGGTGTTGATGACGTGGTCGACTGTGATCGTTGTGATCAAAGTAATCATGGGGTGTTGACGAGGTGGTCGACTGTGAACGTTGTGATCAAAGTAATCATGGGGTGTTGATGACGTGGTCGACTGTGATCGTTGTGATCAAGGTAATCATGGGGTGTTGACGAGGTGGTCGACTGTGATCGTTGTGATCAAAGTAATCATGGGGTGTTGATGACGTGGTCGACTGTGATCGTTGTGATCAAGGTAATCATGGGGTGTTGATGACGTGGTCGACTGTGATCGTTGTGATCAAAGTAATCATGGGGTGTTGACGAGGTGGTCGACTGTGAACGTTGTGATCAAAGTAATCATGGGGTGTTGATGACGTGGTCGACTGTGATCGTTGTGATCAAGGTAATCATGGGGTGTTGACGAGGTGGTCGACTGTGATCGTTGTGATCAAGGTAATCATGGGGTGTTGATGACGTGGTCGACTGTGATCGTTGTGATCAAGGTAATCATGGGGTGTTGACGAGGTTGTCGACTGTGATCGTTGTGATCAAAGTAATCATGGGGTGTTGATGACGTGGTCAAACAGCACTTGTTTGGGGTGGTTTAAGGTCTTTGTGCTAGAATTAGCATTTTGTGCTGCTACTATATTGTCTCATTACACAGGTAAACCACATGCTGTATTAAGACGTAAGAGCGGAAAGAAATTCTGGACGATATTTTATCAAGTCCTTTATTGCCAATGAAAAAATCGATAGAAATTTGGATACCACTAATATTATTACAAATAGTTACTAGTATTATAACCACCAGTTAATGAGTTGGATCATGGGCGCCAGCAGGTTGTTTTCTCTTTTTTTTGCAGGCGGTTAGGAATTTGTGCAGCGGGGGTAGTCAGTCACGACCGGGACAGTTAGTATAAATAGCAATCTAAAACTAAAGCTTGTATTTATAGTTTCAGCTTCAATTGCATGAATAAACTTGTAGGAATATATATATATATATATATATATATATATATATATATATATATATATATATATATATATATATATATATATATATATATATATATATAAACAAGCTACGATGTCTTATATGCGCCTTATTTAATGACCCTTATGTAATCATATGCTCTAGAAGTTCACACAGCCGATAACTTGAAAGCTGAAATACTTTATACTCTCTATTCATAGAAAAAAATACGTTCTCCTTATATATACACATTTAAATAAGTGAGAAAATCCCAATCATATCATATCCAGATCTGATCCCCTTTTTAATCTTTTAATCTATAAACTCATTCCGAATACAGTATCAACAAATCCTCTGTATACAATTTAAACAATCCAGGCAGAATGAGTGATCGCAGCAAGTTATCTTTCCAACAGCTGGAACTACAAAGAAAACACGGTCCCGATTTCTGGTTACCCTCTGATTGTATATTAATCTGTCAAATGATAAAACTTTTGTCAAAACTACAATAATATATGTATCAGTGGAACCATTATTGTTTTGTTTTATTCATCAGTGAATCAAAATATATTATGTAGATTAGCATAAGGAGACACTAAAGCTGCCATTTGTCTTTTTTAAAAATATTTTTAAAGATAATTAAGTTACTTTATCTTAATAATTGTTTATTCCTTTTGGTCAAACTTAAGCAACAATACTTAGCATTTATCAAGGCTTTATGTTAAAACAAAACATGGGCAATAATTTCAACTAGCAAACGTTGGACACAAATTTAAGAAATGTATTCATTTTTCGAACAAATATAAAGCACATACACACGAAGAGGTAGAAACACTTGGTATAAATTCATAATACGTACCTGTATGAGTATATTCGGGCCCTATATAAATAAATACTAATACGAAAAGGAACATTGTTTTGTGTAGTAATCTGAAACAAACAATTTTTAAAACAATCCACCTGTATTACTGCGATTAAAGCAAATGCAGTTTTCTAAACCACATTGCATTTTAAAATATGCCGTTCTAAAACTAAACAAGCATAAAATACCACACTATTTAAATAAATGTTACAGGCATCACTGAACGCACGCAAGCAAACATAAAATGCACATCTCTCTCTCTCTCTCTCTCTCTCTCTCTCTCTCTCTCTCTCTCTCTCTCTCTCTCTCTCTCTCTCTCTCTCTCTCTCTCTCTCTCTCTCTCTCTCATGATATAAGGATAATAGCACCACATATCAAGAAATTTTTACATGATACAAAGGCATATTGTATAAAGACGTTTGAACGGCATAAAGAACAATAGTACATCATATAAAGACATTTCCACGGCATAGAGAACAATAGTACGTCATATAAAGACGTTTGCACGGCAAAGAGAACAATAGTACATCATATAAAGACGTTTGCACAGCATAGAGAACAATAGTACATTATATAAAGACGTTTGCACGGCATAGAAGAACAAAAGTACATTATATAAAGCAGTTTGTACGTAACATAGGGATAAAAGTGCATCCTATAAAGGCTATAAAGAGGTTTGTACACCATAAAATTAATATATTCATTCTAACACTGTTCTAGCGTAGTCTCAAGAACTATTGTCGAATTAATCAATATGTAACAAAATGCACAAGAAAATTATCTCGAGTTCGACAGATCTCAAACCAATGTGAACTGTACAATAAACAGGATGCAGCTATCGGGACATGTGATTTATGTTTTCATTCACAAATGTACATACCAATCATGGAATGCTGCGTAGCAAACACCATATACAGCCTTCACTACCAATCCCAAAAATTTTATTTGCAAATGAATTAGATAGTTATACTGAATTGTCTCCCTTAGCACATCAAAGACATTAACTAACTCGCAAATTGCTTTTACAAATGTTAAGCATACACTCCTACACCCATCTGAATGTATCATTGGTGGCTGTAAAGTACAGTACATACATTACATGAGGTAAGATACCATACATACAGTACATGCGGTAAGATACAATATATAAAGTACATGCGGATAGATACAATACATACAGCACGTGCAGTAAGATACCATACATATTGTACATGTTGTAAGATACCATACATACAATACATGCGGTAAGACACAGTACATACAGTAAATGCGGTTAGATACCATACATACCGTACATGCGGTACGATACCATACATACAGTACATGTGGTAAGATATCATACATACAGTACATGCGGTAAGATACAATACATACAGTACATACGGTAAGATACCATACATACAGTACATGCGGTAAGATACAATATATACAGTACATGCGGTAAGATACAATACATACAGCACGTGCAGTAAGATACCATACATATTGTACATGTTGTAAGATACCATACATACAATACATGCGGTAAGACACAATACATACAGTAAATGCGGTTAGATACCATACATACAGTACATGCGGTAAGATACCATACATACAGTACATGTGGTAAGATACAATACATACAGTACATTCAGTAAGATACCATACATACAGTACATGCGGTAAGATACAATACATACAGTACATATGGTAAGATACCATACATACAGTACATATGGTAAGATACCATACATACAGTACATGCGGTAAGATACCATACATACAGTAAATGCGGTAAGATACCATACATACAGTACATGTGGTAAGATACCATACATACAATACATGCGGTAAGATACAATACATACAGCACGTGCAGTAAGATACCATACATATTGTACATGTTGTAAGATACCATACATACAATACATGCGGTAAGACACAATACATACAGTAAATGCGGTAAGATACCATACATACAGTACATGCGGTAAGATACCATACATACAGTACATACGGTAAGATACCAAACATACAGTACATATGGTAAGATACCATACATACAGTATATGCGGTAAAATACAATACATACAGCACATGTGGTAAGATATCATACATACAGTACACGAGGTAAGATACAGTACATACAATAAATGCGGTAAGATACAATACATACAGTACATGCGGTAAGACACAATACATACAGCACGTGCAGTAAGATACCATTCATACAGTAGATGCGGTAAGATGCAATACATACAGTACATGCGGTAAGATACAGTACATACAGTAAATGCGGTAATATAAGTAATCTCATAATTAGAATCTTTCACATATATCTATGACAGAATCCAAAGGTGAATTCAATGTATTTTAAAATACGTTATGTCTCAAGCTTTATTTTTAATTATAGCCCTTTTTACAATAATTTCGTTTTAAATTCTTGACATTGTAGAATTTTATATCAGATTTTAAAATTTGGTACACTGCAATTATTGTTTTTATTTGGATCAATACCTAGTTCACAAGCAGCGCCCTCTAGAGGATTGTATTTTGTTATATTCCATTATATCTTTTTACTAATATTTGTATTAGATTTCTACAAATAATACATTAAATTATAAATTTAATTTATATAATTAGAGAAAGATAAAGCACAATATTGCCATATAAAGAAAGTCGCAGAGTAATTGAAATGGCCAAAATCATTGCAGGTAAAACATTCCAATGCTGAGAAGTGAGAAACCTCAAAATCCTGCAGTCAAACTATTTTACAGCGGTGACAATACAAACCGAACTAGTCCTTGAAAACGTGTTTCTCACCTAGATATTTTACAGCGGTGACAGCCCAAACAGAACTAGTCCTTCAAAACGTGTTTCTCACCTAGATATTTTACAGCGGTTACAACCCAAACCGAACTAGTCCTTCAAAACGTGTTTCTCACCTAGATATTTTATATCGGTGACAACCCAAACCGAACTAGTCATTGAAAACGTGTTTCTCACCTAGATATTTTACTGCGGTGACAACCCAAACCGAACTAGTCGTTGAAAACGTGTTTCTCACCTAGATATTTTACAGCGGTGACAACCCAAACCGAACTCGTCGTTGAAAATGTGTTTCTCACCTAGATATTTTATAGCGGTGACAACCCAAACCGAACTAGTCATTGAAAACACGTTTCTCACCTAGATATTTTACAGCGCTGACAACCTAAACCGAACTAGTCGTTGAAAACGTGTTTCTCACCTAGATATTTTACAGTGTTGACAACCAAAACTGAACTAGTCATTGAAAACGTGTTTCTCACCTAGATATTTTACAGCGGTGACAACCCAAACCGAACTAGTCCTTGAAAACGTGTTTCTCACCTAGATATTTTACAGCAGTGACAACTCAAACCGAACTAGTCATTGAAAACGTGTTTCTCACCTAGATATTTTGAAAACGTGTTTCTCACCTAGATATTTTACAGCGGTGACAACTCAAACCGACCTATTCATTGAAAACGTGTTTCTTACCTAGATATTTTACAGCGTTGACAACCCAAACCCAAACCCAAAATGAACTAGTCATTGGAAACGTGCTTTCTCACCTAGACCAATTTTATTAGAAGAGACCAAGTACAATAAATTTATTGATGAAGTTAATATATAATCTTAGAATCAAACCTATTTGAAGATAGCCAAATGGTGCATCAAATTTGTCCGATTTCCGAATGAACAGTATCAATAGCCATAAGTGAAAATCTGTTAAATTATGGAAGCCGTCCAGATCAATTATATGAACCAATGCAGCTATTTATGTGACACCTGTGTCATCATTTCCTCAAGAATATGTGGAATATATTTGCCCATTGGTTGTTAGTACCATAACGCATCTTAAATGTTTGTTTTTTTATATTGCTACTACTGAAATAAGAAAATAAGAATTAATTTGATTAATGAAAGAAAAGTGAGGACATCTGAGTCTAGTATATTTAGATGATGAAATATGTCATTTAAACATTTAACAACCTTAAATTATTCAGAATTGAAATAAACTAAAATTGTGAAATCGGATGACTAATCTAACATGCCATGCTCTCCATTTTCATTTTTGTACTTAATATAAATGCTTATACTTCACCTTTGCATCCTATTATTAATTATGCTTATGAGCATGTGCTAAGTTCTTCCTTTCATCTGTATTTCAGGAACATATTGCGTGTAGAATAAACACACCTACAACGTAAGGCAGGGAATAGTTCCTATCCCTTCCATAATAACATTTTTCCTTTTTTGTATGCTTCTATCATATTCTTACTTATGCGATTATAACACCTCTTCGTGTGTGCTGCGAAATATGACTTTTGTTTAACATGACAACAACGCCATCAGCTAATATGCAAAATTATGTGTTAAAATTCACCAGTCAAAATAATCCATGCAGGAAAAAAGGAATCTATGAAACAAACCAAACATTCCTTCCTTTTCAAACAGTTTGCGCATATTATGTTCTGTTACTGCTTTGTTACAGTACATTAACTTTATGTATTCTCGTTTTACGTTCCTAAAATACAAGTTAAAATGGGGGGGGGCGAGTGGCCGAGTGGTCTAAAGCGCTGTCCGTTACGGATCACTGCCATCTCACTTCTGTCTGCGTGAGTTCGAATCTAAGATTAGGCGAATGTGGATATGTGAGAAAGCTTGCCAGTAGCTTCTCGTGGGTCGGTGGTTCTTTCCGGTGATTTCCCTGTTTCTTTCTCCACCATTAATACTGGCCGCCATGAATAGCCTATCGTGTGCTGAAAAATGGTGTTAAGCCCAACAACAACAACCAGTTAAAATCGGACCTTAAAGCAAACTGCATGCCCCTTTGTCGTTTTTGCTCAGCAACAGAATTTAATATCAATACATATAGACCCTTGCTTTATATTTATTAAGGGTCCATGTGGGTAATCGGTGTTAGCTAAGAAAACCCAACACTCTCTTAACACTTTATAATCACAACGTTTTTGGTGACAGTTGTTAGGGTCTGTACTGTTCACTTTTGAAATGCGCAGATGATACATCCAGACAGAAAATTGTATCTTTGTTTTAAATGACAGAGTGAATTAAGGGAAGTATAAAAAAATATAATTGAATAACATTAGTGGCGATTGAGACGTTGCATAATTTGCAAATTGCTTCTAATTTCCGTTTACTCTTGTAACTTTTTGTGAAGTTCATCCCACTTCCCATTCAACGCCCACTCAACCTTTCTCATAAATTTCACGATCTCTTTATTTCTGCTAAACACGCATGCGTACTGATATTTGCCGAGACGTGATGCCTGAAAGTCTTTATTTATAACGTATTCAACAGGACACTCCTTGATCTGCATAGGCATTATGCCAAGTGCATTTTTACAACCATGTGCATTGTAAACGACAGTTTTGATACGTAAGTACATGTTGCACTTTTACCAACGCCTATCTGCTGTTTTTGTTTGTAATTACCCCTTCGCCGAGACCTCTCAGTTGAAATTAGAAAGAAAACCTTGTTCCATATATGCTTATACCTGTAAAAGGACACCATATATAACCTGACTGCGGAAATAAACGCATAAAATCTCTGATACCAAAACGAAACTATTCGAAGCAGATATTGCTCTCAGATTTCATGCAATTTACGACTGCACTTGTCTCAGTGACTCAACGCTGACCTTCATTTGTAAACCTGTTGCCCGTAGAGTAAATGTTAGTTTGCCTATATTAGACTTTAAATGTGTCAAGGACTATCACTCATGAAGCATGGTGGTACTTTTTAAATAAAAGCAAGAATTTTAAGGTAATATCAACTTATATCGCATTGTACTTGATGAAAAGAAAAGCAATGGAACAATTGATTTTTAAAATTATTTTTTTCGGGTCTTTAATCGTTTATTTTCTCTGTGATTTGCAATGTAGTCTTGCGTGCGTTTGTTAACTAGCCAACATTAAGTTTATACCTGGTATTAAGTTAATTTACCAGCTTTACATAAGTTTATTCATCAGCCTTAACGTAAGTTTAATAGACTCTACCTGACCTATGTTTATTTGCTAGCCTTACATTACCAATCTTACGCAAGTTTATCTATCAGCCTTATGTAAGTTTGTTTATCAGCCATACGTAAGTTTATTTTTACTTGCCTTTGTCTATTATGACTTTATTTATCGGCTCTTGTCTTATTTACCAGCATTACATACGCTTCTTAAACAGTCTTATATAAGTTTGTTCACCAGCCTTATGTATGTTTATTTGCAACCTTTGTCTTCCATAAGTTTATTTACCAGCCGTGCATAAGTTTATTTACAAGAGTTTGCCATACATAAGTAACTTATCAGCTTTTCACAGTTATTAAAGTAAAAGTATGGTTGATAACAATTTTAAATGTTATATGCTTCGTGTGAAACAAGAAACAAAGTTTGTGAATTAATAACAAGAAAATGTAATAAGAACAAATTAATACAAAAAGAAATGAATCAATGCAAACGGAAAACGTTTGGAAGACAACTAAACGGTAGATTAAGTATTTTATTCTTAAAGCCATCGTGTCATCATGATTATCTTACTCCTTCAATCTGCTATCTGTGACTGCTGTACTGGATGGAAAACATAACCGTCTTTCTCTAAGTCCATGTGTTCCATATTTTTCTTTATTTGCATTCTACATTTGGAGATGTGCTCTGTGACAGTTCTTCAAGATGCAAAACATCGGAACACAGTAGAACTTTAATTCAGTATGAAGTTCCACGCTATTCAGTTTATATTTCTATTCCAAACACATGACAATAACATGGCAAGCACATTCACGTCTATCATTTCTAAATTACGAAAGGCTCCTTTTAGCACATCTTTGTTCAAATCTCCCAGGTTTTAGAGAAGGGACTCACATCCACACACTTGTTATTGTAACACAAAATATTTCTGCCGTCCAATTCTGCAAATAGCCATTCTCAAAATTGAGTGCTGATTTTCCAATGCAAACACAAACTACGGTGTTGATCACTTTTTCTTTTTGGCGTGCAAAACAATCGATCGAGCAAACTATCATTATTCTGAGGTGTCGCTAATGCCATGCACATCCTATCTTCGATTAATTGATTGGTAAGATCTGACTGGACGTGGTGACACGTCGATGTCTTTGAAAGTATACTGAAGTTTAATATATTTCTTGAAACAT
The DNA here is from genome assembly GCA_016746295.1 of Potamilus streckersoni. Classification (NCBI taxonomy): domain Eukaryota; kingdom Metazoa; phylum Mollusca; class Bivalvia; order Unionida; family Unionidae; genus Potamilus; species Potamilus streckersoni. The sequence goes on from JAEAOA010000912.1 coordinate 698,926, forward strand.
TCAACGAGACACTGGCTTAGATTGACGATTTCAGTTGGATATCTTGTTTAAAGCGTAGTTAAAATTCAGTGCCTTCGTCTATTTACTATCGAAACTTGGTTTAAAAGTAAAGGGAGCAAACCCAATTGAGTTTGGAAAACACATCAATGACGCAAAATAAAATATTTGTAATCTCGAATGTACGAAGCGAACTGAGAGATAACCCGTACATCACAAGGTATTTGTTAATTGATTCCTGCTACTTATGTTTGATTCTTGAAACCTTTTGTTTAATGGGTTTGTCTGAAGTGAATGACTATTGTTCTTGTAGCTTTTTTTGTATATCCTGCAGGCGTCAATTTGTGTTGTTTCAAATTTCTACGGAGCTAAAATAGTGATCAAAAATGTAATAAAATTTGTGCAAATATCATTCCATGATGTTAATAGCTCACCTGCTCAACAACCTAATTAACAGCCGATTGGGTTTATGTTCTTGTGTATTTGTTAAAAATACGTAAAGTTTCTGACGAGCAATAGAAGATGCTTCAACAGTGGTGATAAGTTCTTGTTTCATATCTTTCTTCGCTTCTTTTTTTTTTCGTCTATTGTCAATTATGCAGACAACTTTTTGCTCAATAAATCCTCAACTTTACAGATGGCATTGAAAACTCCTCTTCCCTCTGCTTACTTTTTTTTCGGTAAAACTGGTTACTATGTAGATTCATCAATGATAGTATGTCTTCTTCTAAACTGACATTTCGATGAATTTAGGATTTAGAACTCTATTCGTACCATTAATGGAATTCCATCCATCGTTTCTAATTTCCGTCCATAAGATACAATAGTATAAGTCAAAAGTCCTTGCAGAGAAGTGTGTTTTATGTTTTGTTTTTCAATCATTGCTATTTCAGCAATTGCGACTAGCAAACGAACGTATAATTTTAAAAGAACGGTTGTATGAGAATGGGTAGAAATCTCCCCGTTGAAAGAACATTTCATTGTTTTGAATAATTAGCATTTTGTTTCTCATCATGTATGGAAGTAGGTTACGATATTGTACTAATCCATCTTTGTGTCTCATAGTGAAGGAAGAAACGTTCATGTCAGAATGTTCAAAAAAATAAAACAATCACACACAATATCGATTTTTTCCTTCAAGTGCTCTTTCAATTATTTGTTTATCAAAACTGAGCAATCGATTGGTATGTACACACAAAATATCAATCTCTTTAGCTAAACGAAAAAGAATAGATATTTCAGACTCTGAGCTTTGTGATGCTTTAGCCAGGAGGAACATCAAAATGAATTTTGTTCAAAACATCTTCCGTTTCATACAGGAACTTGTCTCCACAGATTCTCCGAAATTCGTATAACTTGACTTTACGTACTATGGTAGTTCTCAGCAAACTAAATCATGCCACTTCTTTTGGATAATTTTAGTATACTTTGTAGCACACCTGTTCTGTTTTAAGTAGTGTAGTAGGAGAGACCACCTTTTGGATGCATGTGAAGTCTCTACAGCATAAGGAAACAATGGCTGAATATGTTTCTTCATGGATGGGTTGTCATTTGTTCATCAAATAAGGAAATACTGGTCTTAAACTATACTTAGCTGTTGTCATCATTTAAGGACTAAAAGACGATAATGGAGAGACAGTTGTAGATGAAGGTTTTAGTGAGTACGTTCGCGTTTTAATTGCAGTTTCTCTCTTGAAGGTACTTCTTTGGAGTTTTTTTTTCTTCTAGTGTGTGAACACGATGCCCCTCTCTTCCTTCATATCTCAGTTTTAGGTTTCCTATTGTATAGTCTCCTCGTTGAAATCCGATTTTACAAACAACGAATATTAATATCCCTAGACATCCACCTGAACGTGGTTAAAAATTGCTCATTATTTTCTTTTTTCGTGGAGGTTGAGCATCAGTTCTTTGATTAACCCGTTGCGACAAGACTGCTTTATATTTATCGAAGGAATGATTTGTTTGATGCGATATATGGATGATACCTTGTAGTAGTAATGGACATGCTGTCCAAGCAAACCAAAATAATATTTAGTTAAGACTAGCTTGGAATAGACTGGTGTATGACACAGCATACAAATCAATTCGATTGAAGGACGAACTTGAAATAAAGTCATGCGCAATGCTGTCAGACTAAAACAAGTGAATGGTCTATATAAAAATTTGTCAACACAGTTAAAGTATGTGCCTCGTAAATAACTAAACCTTCTTCGTTACCCATATCGTGAAACACATTATGAGTGTTATGTTTAATATTGATGAGTAAATATGTATCTGGCAATGGAGGGGAATCGTAATAAGCATGATACGACAAGATGTTCCTGTCTTGGCATTTGTGGTTTATCTCTTCGACGTTTAAAACACTTTGCATAATTTGCATTGAGACTGATGGTGATAAGATTTAGGTTGTTGAAATAACGTTTGAATAATATAAATATTATTAGAATTACGATGATGTTCTTTTCGTAAAAACAAAAAACAAAAAAAAACAATTTTATTTTATTTTTCACCTTGTTCTAACATGTCATCATATCTTTATCTTTCTATAAATGAAATGGATTGTTCTTGATTTTCTTTGTGTAACATATAAGCCAACTGTCACTTTTTCAAAACCTACATGATATGTCGTGGTGGACAATTGATTAGACATTTGACTGGGTTTTGATCAGACATTTGACAAGTGCATGTTTGCCTGAACAACTATAACCAGCAATGAGTATGTTACAATGGATTGCGAAGTTACAATGCCCCTAACATTGACTCTGAACTATTCTTGATCGCTTTGAAAACGGATGCTGTAGCGGTAACTTCCGGTCTGTGCTTGGAATTCTGCGACCCCATGCAGGACACAATGCATTTTTATATATTTTATTTGTTTGATGCAATACAGCATATGTAAACATTTTTTAAAAAAAATATGTTTGTTCTCTGTCATGGTACAACATCACCACATTAAAATAATGCAGTAAAGTTTTCTATGGTCAAAAAATATGTTGATTTGAATTAGGAACAGTGAGTGTTTTTCTTTCATGGTACAATATATTTACATTTAAAACAGCAATGGTCATGTTGGCAAAATACTGGCATTTCCATAAATAGTTCATTATTGTGAGCATTCTTCTTAGTACAAGAAACTGACCAGTCCCAATACAATAAAGAACATGTCTTGTTCTTTCTTTGTAGGTGTTACAAATTTACATTCTGCCCCCACCGCCTGTAAAAAGCGTAGTTCATGCTATCTTCATAGTGCCGTGAATGTATCTTTAACATATATAGTTTATTTTATCTTCATTTACGTTTCGAAAGAACAAAGTTAATGTGTTATTATTTTCATAATTCATTAAAACATATTCCAAATAACACATTTTCTTTCATCATACAACGAGTCTTTGGTCTATCAATCACCTTTTGCGTTGAATGCAATACTTTTCAGTCCTTTATATAATTTCAATCCTAAGCTTGCTCGTAAAGTCAACTTATTATGAACATTTCCTTATTAATATGTAGAGTGTAAAGGTTCTAAGGATGTCGTCTTCACACTGACGTAGATATGTATTCATGATAGTTTGACCACAATGAATCTGCTGGTAAATAAATCCAAGAACCTCTTTTTCTCTTTCTCTCTCGCAAGCACACACAATCACACACACACTTGTCCAAATTTTAAAAGAATCTCGTAAAAGCACTTCTTCATAGTTTTTCTTTTCCACTAAGTATTCAACCCTATTATTCGCTTTCATCCATGGAATCTTTTTTTTGCAATACTAATAGCGAGTATCTGTCCTTAACATAACGTCTTGTGATCCGGGTGTGGCAGATGTTTATTGTAGATGATCTGATACATTTTTTAAAAGGTTGACTGATGAGTAGATGATTCGAAGAAATACAAAATGCGTCGAGTCTCCACGACAGTAAGAGGGAAGTCTCGTGCTTAACTTGACTCGAAAGATTCTTTTAAAACATAAGTCCTTTAACTTTATTCTTGGTATGAAATTTTCCTTTTTTGACTCGGTCTAATAGGAATAATTTATAACAATAATCCAGTTCTGCCAAAAACTCTAAATTATATCTTGTTGTATGTGCCATAATTTCTGCCATTTTTTGAATATTGCACAATGATCAAGGTTTCCATACAAAAGGTCAGCAAAACTATAACATTCTAGGGACCAATACCGGTCTTTCTCTTCTGGTGAATCACAGCAAGAATGATAGTACTGGTTTCATGTTTCAACTTCAGATATTCGTTGACATAACTGACGCTGTTTTTAAAATGCAGGAGTCGTCATCCTGTTGGCATTGTTCTGTGATAAGGAAGTGCCAGATTTCGTAATGTGTATCACCTAGTGTACAAGACCGAGTGAGAGAAACAGTTCGGCTTCCTCCACCTTATTGTATGAGCCCATGTATAATCCTTGTGACACCAAAACTCGTCTAACTACAAACGTCAGCACAAGGACGACATAAAGTCAATATCATCATTCTTGATAATGATGAGGTAAGACGGGATGGTACAAGAACGTCGGACACAAAACTTTACATTTGATAAAACCTTCGTACTGGCGAATGTATTCTCCGTCGGTGTATTCACTCAAAATTACAGAAGGACATCGAGCATATTTACAGACCTTAGGATGCATCAAGCACACATAGATGAATCTATTTTGTTTTCTGGTGATTGTTGGAAATTCGGTTCTCTCTTCTGAATAATACTTAAAATGAAATTGTCCGTCCAGAGAATATGGTAGCATGACTGATATATTAATAAAAGTTCCATTAACAATATAATTGTATACTTCTCTTCGCTCCATTTATTGTCTCTGGGGTTTAAAAACCACTCGGCAAACTCAAAAATAATCCGAAAGCTACAAAATATCTTTTCAAGTCCTCCTGCAATCACGCTACTATTCCGGCAACGATGAAATAAAAAAAAGATTCTCATCTCAAGCGCGGTAAGTCACACAACAGTTAGGAATGAGAATCCCAGTCTATTAACAATAAACAAATTAAAACTTATAAAATCCATACGAAGGTCCTGTTCTCTTTTTTCATTTTCTGCTTTTAACTAGTATCTCTCTTCCAAGAATTAAGGCAGGCTCTGTTAAGGAACCGTTTCGACTTTTAAAAATATACAGCCTGTACAACATCACATGTAACTGCTTTCAGCATTTTCTACATTCATGCTTCTGTAATGGTAGTGATAGTCAACGTTACTGCCAACAGTGAGAGAAAAATGTTGTTTTTTTATAATATAATTATGAGCATTTCCTTTAAGAGCAAATAGTTTTACCGTTTCCAAACACACAAACTCAAAATCTTTAAAGAAAATCTTCACTTCTTGCCAGATCAGTCATTGGATTGTACAAAATAGTATATCCCAATTTTCATGCGTCAAAAAACAAACTTACAGCAGATTTGCAGTTTTTTTTACCTTGAACAGAAAATGTTGCAAATTTACAAGAAATCCTCGCTTCAGTAAACCAAATTCTAACTTAAGTTTTGCATTGTGTTACATTTATCAAACCTCTTATTTCATATTTCTATATGCATACTGGGATCGTATAGCCCGTTTTTAAATGGGTCCCTTTAGCAGTCGTGATACGCAATTACAAGAATTCTACTTTGATTTCATGCATATCAAATTCTGACCTAGCCTTGCACTGTAGTTATTGTTATGTTATTCGTCACACAGCAACATTTTCACCCAACGTATGGAATCTCAGACAACGCCCGTTTTCAACTGGTCCCTTTAGAGGTCGCTAAACACAATTTTGATTATGTATTAAAAATGACATTTTTGAGGAAACCAATGACTATTCTCTATGTCAAACTTTCACCCAAATATCGAATCAACGAACCGTTCTGATTCTTAAAAGAACACTAACTCTCATACAATAAAAACTGACTGTAGCAGTTCCCTTAAGTAATAATCATGTGCGGCATGGACATGGTTAACGTGTGCAGGTGATAATTGACAACAGTAAAGGAAGCCAATGTCAGTACATAACTTGATAAGTATTCGTAGATGGCATTAGTCGTACGTTCACGAAATTATCTCGTTGAAAATGACTAATTCTTCTACAGAGAATCTCACATCAACAATAATAAACAAACATATATGTGTCTGTGCACACCGCATGGTTTTACATTAGTAAAGATAAAAATATAACGTGCATGACATTCTCCTTAATGTACTTTATTTCTTGCCTGTCCCGTTTTGCAAGAGTCTGTCCCTGATAATATATGCACAGGCAATATAAGAACACATAAATGCCTGCTAAGATTCATCGACCGCTTCAAATACCATTTTGATATTTCCAAATCCAATCATGTCGTACTTTTTGTTTAATGCCAAAACTAATATCATCACATTTCCCTTGTTTTGCAATGCTCTTTTCAATGCTCTACTCCACAACACCTTCTATTGCTGACGAAAAAGACTGAGTTTCGAATCCAGTCAAATTAAAGACTGCCTCCGCATTAGTTTCCAACTCATCCTGTGACTCCATCATCCTGGATGAAGAACTGGGTGATGGCGTCTGGGAATTAATCTTGTATGACGTGATAGTCGAGCGTTTTATTCTGTGGAATAAAAATAAAAATATATCTGAATAACGGATAGAAAAGACTTATTGAACCCTACAAACGATGGTGTTTGATTAGTGTTCCAGTGAAGCCTGAGCGTAGCCGAAGACCGCTTTTCCTTAGCGAGTTCTTTATAGATAACGAATGTAAATAAAATTAAGGTTATGCAAAGACAATAGTTTTTCCGTTTGAAAACAGCAGCATCTGCACCTGCCTCGTTACAAACGGAAACGAAGAAACACAAGCAAGTATTCGCAACATTCATCCTAGATTATCTTTCTACATGGAACTTTTTCCAGCTTAGATTCTCCTAGATTTGTATTCTTATTTTTAATAAATACAGTTACCGTATCAACAAATACTTTTTCGAACGTATGAACATTACTTTGCAGTTTTGGACATGGTTTGTTATACAGAGAGTGTAATCTATTTAGCCTATACCTATATATTTATTTTGCCGTCCCCTCTTAAGTTTTCAATGATCTACTCTTATACTAAATATAACACACAACATACACAAGCACACACATAAAGAAAAAAGAGGCGGATACAAGCAGACAGACAAGGAGACAAATTGTTAATTGCTAATCAGTCTATTGTTGTACAATCCTATATTTTATGACATATTTTGAGCTGTATGGATCAAAATAAAAAATATGCCATATGTTCGTGTGAAATGTTAATTATAATAAAACAAAACATGCAGCATATGTTTACTTTTGTCATCTGTACATCCGGTTACAAATTTGATTAATACTTATGAAGTAACCTACAAGATTTTGGAATAATTCAGTACCGAAAATTTGTAGAATTTATTTAAGTTTTCTCAAAGGAATAAAATTAGACTTTCCAGTAATGATGATCTGTTCCTTTCTCAATAGTGTCGTGTTGCCTGGCAAAATCTTTGAAGTGATGGGAAAACAGTAAATATCATTTTATCTGGGTATAAGAAAGATATTATTGGCCGAAGGAATGATTATAAAGTGGATTAAGACGATATAGTAGTTGCTCATTAAACTTTACAAATTCGACATGTATACACTAGAAGTCCTGCTTACGGTTAAGGGATTAAATGTATAAATTCATCAATTATTAAGAATCACCATATTTTCTTTCGAGTGGACAGTGGAACATATACATTGTAAATTTAAAACGAAACACAACCAAAAATGATGCCACATATTGTTAAGAATTTATGGTTTTAAACTAAGTAACTGAAAAAGCGTAAACTACCAAATGTTCATTTCCCGAATATTTAAAGTTGTGAACAAGGTCAAGTCTTTGACTCAAGTATTAGTAAACAACACGAAAAGGGTCAGATAGACCATGAATTTCCAAAGTAAAACCAATATCCTTAATTTAGCTGCAAGCTTAGGAAAAATGGCATTGGTCAGGTAGGCCCAAACCCCTAACCTCTCTTATGAACAAAGGTCAATCAAACTAAGTGTGTGTGTGTGTGTGCGTGCGTGTGTGTGTGCGTGTGTGTGTGTGTGTGTGTGTGTGTGTAGTATAAATGTATTGTCCATGAGAGCAACGTTTGCGCTGAACGATGTTTAAATATATAAAATTTAATGTACTTACCTGGGTAACACGTGATGTGATGGATCCTATAATTTGATATTAATACTTCTATTCGCTTTGTCACTGGTATGTCTTTATGTTAAATAAAACTGTCTGAATTAAGGGCAGCTGAAACTGTTCTATTTGAACCATCAAAAACAAGTGTTTGGATAGTTATACACCATGACCTGGTATGAAACATGATTCTGAATGATTTGGATTATTATGGTGCATAATATAGGATAATATAAGCTGCTAAATGATTTGGATTATTATGGTGCATAACCTAGGATAATATAAGCTATTGAATGATTTGGACTATTATGATGCATAGCCTATGATAATATAAGCTGCTGAATGATTTGGATTATTATGGTGCATAAACTAGGATAATATAAGCTGCAAAATAATGAGATGAGAAGATAAAGAGAAAGAACCTAAAATGGAATGAACATTTTTTTTTACATTTTACGTCAAAGTAACACAAGTACGCTATTTTGTACCGAATTAAGCAATGTTTTTCCCAACTATACACCTCGGTTGCAAACCAGGTGGTCGCTAGTCAAGCACAAAATCCACTGTGGCTCATTAAAAAATGAAAAAGAAAATGGTGATGATTATTATTAATATTAGACATGTTTTCATCAGCAAAATACTGTGTAATGAAAGGAGTGAGTGGGGTGAGGGAGAAGTGTGAGGAGAGTAAATGTAATGTCAGTGGAACTAGCTTATATTGATCATCATTTTGCCTTCTATTATTGTTATTTATTATTATTAATATTGCACAATTTAAATATTCCATCAGATTTTGTGGGCCTGTATTCCATACAATAATTTAGATTAGTGATTGTTGTGTCACAAGGTAAAATGTTTACACTGACACAGTGTTTTACAACTTACGATGGGCTAGTATGTAAAAAGTGTTAGGTTATGAGAGATACATGGGGAAATGCTTGTATAGCTCAATGCAATAAATTAAAAAATATTTTGTATATATAACTTAAACATTTCACTATCTATGACAAAAGATTGTGATAAAATGTTTAGAGGTTATTTATATTCCTTCATGTTACTGTTGATCGATGCATTTATATTTTTCTTCCTGTTAGACATATGCTGTAACATCCACAAGATGAAATATTGTCCGCATTAGCTGGTTAATTTGTCTCTGTGCACGTATGTTCTCCATTGATTGCACTTTACGCTGTTCAGCACAAGAGCTTATTATGAGAAAGTATTTATACAAACCTACAACAAAACAACGAATATTGTTGGTAACAGGCTACGTAGGAAATAACTACGCAACCTATTTATGCGACGTCAGTTCTATAGTCCAAAAAGAAATCAATATCTTTCGTAGGTTATGTCTAATAATCACCAGTGAAATATTCATTAGTTTCAGTATTCATTTATCATGGCAAGAGCTTAATTTAATTTTACAAAAATACCATTTTGTTAAGGATATAAACATCCTGCACTACATACAGATCATCTTTTAAAAGATTTTTCCTATATTAGATGCCTTATCTTACACGGTAATTCTATCTTATCGTATATATTCTGTACTATAGTTCTGTAAATACTACATATTTTTTTTTACTTTGACTTATCTGTAATTAAAAACTTACGAAGAAGTGTTGGATCAATTGAGAATAGCGATAAAATAGTTGTATAATAAGAAATCTTAACATCACAATTAATGCAAAAGGGATCGTGTAGTCTTACAAATGTGTATAACTGTTAATTGCTACTACATAGTTTTCTTCTTCCTTTTGTATTGATATAATTATCCTGTAGAAAATGTCACATCCACACAAAGAGGGTTCAACTTTGTATTGCTATTAAGGAGTGAAAGTCCCCGAGAAAGTTGATTTCTCGCGTTGTTATACACTCTGCAGTAGAAAAAAAAGTACAGACAATCATTATCAACAGGAAATCCACTGGGACACAAATGATCAGTGATATCCTCGTGTAGAAATATGCTTTATGATAGAAGAAAAAATATTACGCAAGAGCTAAAAAAGGGATATGTGTATGTATATAGTAATAAAATGGTTAAGAAAGACGACAAGAGTGAATTATTGCATGAAACAGATTTTGCAGTGTTTCCATTTATAAAATCGGTCCTAATGAAAGATATTTCACATCTTTTGGGCTAATAATTCGACACATGTAAGAAGATCTGTGATAAGAATATGCCAACAGGATTTTTCCTGAACTATATTACTTGCCTGCTTCGCCTGTACATCATACGTGTTAAGGCACACCTAGACTAGCAATAACACAGGTCATTAAAGCGACATATTACTCTCTGTGAGTGTTTAAACAAGTGATAAATGTGCAAAAGTGTATAGAAAGTTAAGCTACAAGCGATGTAGTGTGTCTGGATTAGGCTGCAATACAAAATGTGTCTAATAACAATAGAAAGAAAACGATAAGGTTACGTTAAGCTTTTATACTGTGATGATCTACTGACTCAATAATCATTAGCTTTATCTATTACTCTACCACAGGAACCATTAATGTGTATGAAATTAATGTCCTCTCTATTTTATTGCCATATAAATTCAAGTGAAAACATCAAAATTCACTCTTGTGAGGTCTACCAGTTACTAGTCAATCAGACTACACTTTGAATCGTCATTTCACCAGATTATTCACAGCCAAGCTCTGGTTACAGACCAGATAATCCCTATGTACGTCTAGGTTTTTCTTTCATTCATCGCGATTTTCAGCCTTTCTATATTGCAGTCTTAACCTCACAAGCTTTTGACATTCTGAATCAAATAGACAGACAAATGCAATACAAAATGTATGAAACTGTATAGACCGTTGCTCCTTAAAGTGGTGCCCATAATTTTAGATGCTAAGATTAATAATGAAAGTTTCTAGAAATCTGTTTTGAGCTGACCGTATAACGTGACTGATGTACTTGTGCAGACACTATCAAATCCTTGTCTCATTTAAGAAGGATGACAAAGAAACAAATAGGATTGCTTGATTTGAAGCACAGTATTGTCAATGTCTTTCAAAGCATGCACTTTTCCATTGAAACATGTGCTTCCCACATCACTGCTAAACCCCTCGACTTTCCACTGTGTACGTACAGGAAGCGGATGAAGGATACGATGTCATCAATAAACTAAATTATTGTTGCGAATTATTTGTTTAGCAAGTAAGATGGATAAATCATTTTCATATTAAAAAATATTCTCTCTAGTCTAGTTAGGGAATACAGTTTAAATTTGTCCGGCAGACCAGTCTACTTGCACCGTTCGTACCGGGTACACAACTCTTCTATTATGGTATACTTTTCCATTATGAACTTGAGAAAGACAACCCATTAAAGAAGTGTTCCTTTCCTTCAAGAAATGAAAACATGCCTAAAATACCCCGTGCAAAGTAATACAATCTAGTAAATGATGACCTTTTAACATCCTCTAATAAACTGTGCTTAAGAAGAGTAGACAGTCCCCCTAATAGCATTAAGTCACTTTTGAAAAATACGCAACGACAACATAGAATATATAAATGGTTAATTAAAACAAAATAATAGCTGACTAATGTATCACTCGAAACATTTACAATCAAAACAACAATGTACTTGAATAATAAAAATAAATATATGTTGTTTGAAATTTTCATAATAAGACAAAATAAATATAAACGTATTTCTCTGTATCACAAAAATGTTGGCGTCATTTGCATATAACTAGTGAGAAGTGTACCCTTGGAATTTGTTAAATATGCTACATTACATGTGTGTAGAGCGCATTGTTGAAATAAATACCTCTTCTATGCTCCTTTGATGTACATATTGATCCACGTTCTCTAAATTGGTGACACATGGACTATATAACAATCTGAGCATGGTGACACAGGAACTGTATAACAATAATATGAGTAGTGTGACACAGATACTGTATAACAATCAAGGCATGGTGACACAGGGACTGTATACCAAGAACCTGAGAATGGTGACTCAGAGACTGTATGACAACAAATTGAGTGTGTTGACACAGGAACTGTATAACAAGAACCTGAGAATGGTGAAACAGGGAATATAAAACAACCTGAGCATGATGACACGGGAACGGCATAATAACATGAGTAAAGATAAACAGGGTCTGAGTATGATGACAGAGAGTCTGTATAACAACAACCTGAAAATGGTGACACAGACACTGCATAACAAAAACCTGAGTATGGTTACACACATACTGTATAACAGCAACCTGAGTATAGTGGCACAGAGACTGTATAAAAACAAATTGAGTATGGTAACACAGTGACTATACAATACCGTAAGCATGGTGACACAGGGACTGTATTACAAGAACCTGAGTATGATGAAACAAAAACTTATAACATCAACCTGAGTATGGTGAGACAGGGACTGCATAAGAAAAACCATGAAAAAACAGTGACTCTATAACAACAACCTGAGTATTGTGACACAGAAACTGTAAAGCAACAATCTTAGCATGGTGAAACAAAGACAAGTATAATAACGACCTGAATCTGGTGAACCAGAAACTGTATAACAGCAACTTGAGTATTTTAACACAGAGCCTGTATAACAAAAACTAGAGTATGGTAACACAGGGACTATATAACAAGAACCTGAGTATGGTGACACAGAGACTGTATACAACAACATGAGAATGGTGACACAGAGACTGTATAACAACAGAGTATGGTGACACAGGGACTGTATGACAACAACCTGGTTATGATGACCCAGAGACTGTATAACAACAAGCTGAGTATGGTAACACATGATTTGTATGACAACAACCCCGATATTGTGACACAGAGACTGTGTAACAACAACCTGAGTATGGTGACAAAGAGACTGTATAACAACAACCTGAGTATGGTGAAACAAAGACAGTATAATAACAACCTGAGTATGATGACACCGAGACTTGATAACAACAAACTGAATATGGTGATTACAGGTACTGTATAACAACGTCCTGAGTTGTTGATACAGAAACTGTATAACAACAACCTGAGTATAGTGACACAGAGACTGTATAACAACAACCTGAATATGGTGGATACAGGGACTTATAACAACATCCCGAGTGGTTGAGACAGAGACTATAACACCCTGGATATAGTGACACAGAGACTGTATGCCAATCTGAGTATGGTGACACATTAATTCATTCATTTGGAAATTATAGTCGTATATGCATGTTCGTTTGCCTGACGACTGCTACAGCCTCCTGAGAGACCAGAGACCCCACCCTAAGGCAGGGGACTCCAATAAACTCTCGTGGTTGGCCGTCATTCCGGGTCCACAAGGAGGCACTCGGCCCAAGGCTGGGCTTTTTCGCTACTGACAAGACATTAAGACCCTTGACATTCACACGATCAGCAAAGGAAGAACACCACCCAAACCAACAGCACGAAGAAGAGCACAAGGTGAGCAATCACACCAGCAAGGGACAACAAACCGGGGCACAGTAGAGATCAGCATTGTTATGTTTGCCCCAGAGTTCAGCTCAAATAGTTAGGCAATTCAGTATTTTTAATTCTTTCCAGAGATGGACTCCAGGACGTAGCAGCATCTATGACGCATTTGAGGTATAGGTCTAGAAGAGGTAGAGAGTTGTTTGTCCCAGAATCCTACACCAATTAATGGCATACTTGAAAATTAGCATTTGTAATTTATTTTTATGGTGTGTAGGACTCCAGGACGTAGCAGCATGGAGTATCCAGAAGATAGCAGAAGATGGTGGAATTTGCCCCAGAGCCCAGTGAGGGGATCGCAGAGACTGTATTAGAGCTATGAGAGTTTGGTGACAGATCTATAATCAAACCAGTTATGACATGGATCCTGTTTAACCAAACTTAATTAGTTCATAATTGTTTGCAAAGGATCCGAAACTTTTATTGGTCATTACTGACACAAAAAACGGATCCTGATTCGATTAGAACTATGATTCTTTTTAATCAAGCAATTTTTGTCTTTAGTTTCCATCCAACTAATCTGTTTCTAATTATTAAGTTTTGTCCAAAATGATGGACCCTCACCCCATTCCTCAATAACCCTAGAGAAACTATAGGATTGCTGTTTCGTATATTATCTGATCTCTCTCTCTCTCTCTCTCTCTCTCTCTCTCTCTCTCTCTCTCTCTCTCTCTCTCTCTCTCTCTCTCTCTCTCTCTCTCTCTCTCTCTCTCTCTCGTATTTGCGTATTTAAGCCTTAAGCATTGTCATTACTTTATACTTCAACATATCTCAATTTGAGTAATGGGTTAGCGGAATGCATGCATCTGATCTCAAATATATTTGGAAGATTTTATTTGCAAGTCCTATAATCATGCTCATGAAAGATTTGATTATGGATAGGTTTGAAGCAACTATTTGTAGAGACATTGTTCCGTTTCCTTAAATGCTCCATATCACATAATAATAATAATAATAATAATAATAATAATAATAATAATAATAATAATAATAATAATAATAATAATAATAATAATAATGTAATCCTAGGGTATGCGCTATTCGTATCTACGTTGTTTTTTAATAGCTTTGTTAGATTTTTGATAATATTGATTCATTATTGGGAGTCGGTGATGGGAGGATACTTCTTAATAATTAGTCAATGTCCAGGAGCAAACGTCATAATGCAGAGTAATTAATTGGTTGCACGGATTAGTTTTGAAAACTGGACACTCCTCAACTTCTTAACACACGGAAATAAGTGCGACTACAATCAGGTCTTGTAAAATTCTACCTTTATTTACCACCACAACCATAATAATATAAATGTAAATAACAATAGAAAAATGCCACAAAATACAGGACTAAAAAATGCTGTAATATGTAAAAAGTAATTTTAAGGAACTTGATTTTGAAATGTAAGAGAACAAAACTAAGTCTAACTATTGTGCATTAGTGAAAATGCATCTTCTTGACCTAACTCATATTAATACAGGCCTCACGCTAAATTTTATTTTTAATTTATGAAATCCTTGCAAAGATTTTTGATGAAAAAGGAAATGTGTGAGGGCCTAACGTAGAGGTAGGGACGTACAGACAAGTGTAAACTAAGTAATCATTATATAACTATAACAGTGACTTACTCTTTGTGACATCCACATACGATCTTCAGCTTCGTCCAGAACTTGTCATTCGTCATGGAGTACAGATAGAAATTAACAGAATAGTTAGAATATTGCGCCAAATAGGTTATTGTCTTCGCAAAATCAAATACAATTTTGCTGTGCCTATCGCTATTTTCGTTTTGCAAACGTCGTCTATACGAGTCCCAAATGAAGATCACAGAGACAGGGACAGTGGCAATGAGAAAATAACACGTGCTAACCAACAGCATTTTAGTCAGTTTGTTGCTAACAAGTTGCGTACGACGGAAAATGACGTTATGCATCATACTTGCACGGTTCCTCTGAATACGTCTCAAGGCTCGAACCAGTAACACGTTACATATTAACATTATCGCAAATGGTGCGGCTGATAAAAATGTAAAATCTATATACACAAACACAAAGTCGTCAAAATTTTCATATTCATCTTTAAGTGAGCTACAGTCTCCCTTAGTAAAGTTATTTATACCATTTGTCCAAAAGTAATGGAGATCCACGCCCGACAGGATAACAAATAAAATGATAAGAGACACATATACACGCCGAAAAGTTACAATACGTATGAATTGAAGTGGAAGATAGGTCTTGATAACACGTTCGATACCAACGAACACTAGTATCCATGATGAATAGTGCATCGAGAAATAAATAACAAATAAATGAATTTTGCAACCCAAGTCAGACAGTTTTCTTATATCCAGCTCGAATGTATTTAGAATCCAGTACCTTGACAATCCTGTAACCAAGACCACGCTGTCCGTAATTGCAAGAACGAACAGAAAAAAAAGAGTAGGCCTTTTGGAAACTCCAATTTTTCTGAAAACGAGAACAGCAAGTAAATTGCCAATCAGTCCAAAAACGAGAAAAACGACTGAAAATATCTTCCAAAGCCATTTCATTGCGTTTTCCAAATCTTCATCTGAGGAATCATTATGGGAGTTATTGTTCACCTCCTTTGTAGAGAGTAAATTAGATAGCATGGAGTTGTCAGGCGTTGCAAACGTTTTCCAAAATGTGGTGTGGTTCATAGTAATACAGCATATTCTGAAGACTGTCCTGACGTTTTCTTCCTGTACTGAGTCAATATGAGAGATGCTAAACTTTGAACCCAACTGCCTTTTTACTGTCATATCATTCTGTCTCTGAATTCCAACTGTTCAACTCAGCATCATGTTGGTTGTAAGTCCTACAAAAGAGAGGCAAAGAGTGATATTAGAGGCCACATTCACTCATATTTATTACTTACATCTAATCTGATTATAGGAATCAATTTTCAAATAGTCACAATCACACACCTGTCGCTTTTTATATAATGCGCCTTATGTAAATTTTTTTTAATATGCGTGTACCATAAATCGATCAGCTAGGATGAACACAAACGATAATGTTTAAAGAGAAACTCCTTTAAATAATTCAGAATTTGATATAAATACCACATCACCAATTCTTCCGATGTCTTCGAATGTCGACACGCTGGGAGGGGGGTACAAACTTTGAAGTGCACAGTATATGGTCTCTAGGATCAAATGCACTCAGTCTTGTATAGTAATTAAAATTCCTATATTTATTTAATTGCATTTATTGTCATACCTGTAGACATGTAAACGAAATGCTTGCATCTTTCAAACTAAACCCAATACCATCTCAAGCTAGACGTGAATTATATTTCTATCAGTTTAATTTGATTATAAATTATAGTTGATTGTCCTAACGGACCTATTCAACTGAGATAATGACAGAGCCGAAGAAAATTACGAGTATTTGTAAACAATCATAGGTCACCAAATACCAGTACATGGACAATTACACGTATTTGTGTACATTCATACGTCCCCAAATTCCAGTACACAGATAATTACACGTACAGGTACAGTACATACAATGCATGCGGTAAGGTACAGTACATACCGTACATGTGGTAAGATACCATACATGCCATAAGGTACAGTACAGTATTCTCATAATTTTGATGGTATACACATAACGCATAATATACGCCAGGAAGTAGCTAAACTAAATAAATGAAATACATACCGATTGCTTGTAGACTTTTCGATTGCATAAGATTGTCTCTGTTTAGATACGGTTTTCTGGCAAGCAGGTATTTGGAGGCTGTTCATTCTCTTTAAGTAGAAATTTCCTTTGTTCGATTATTCTTTCACACAAACTGATGTGATGTGATAAATAAATTCTGTACCCGTCAGCACTTCCACCGACCCACTGACCCCACCAACCGTAATTGAATAAAGTGAGCTAAATACATAGCTGATCACCTATGGGGTAAAACAACCGGATTCCACTCAGCTAACCTCGCTGATTGTGAAATTCTGAGCATGTACACTGCAAATAGCGAGCTTACATGTTTCGTTTCAATTGAAGGTAAAACTCTACCCGTGAATGCAAAGCGGTGTACATAGTGTTTAAAGTTCTTACCTATAGATATATATATATATATATATATATATATATATATATATATATATATATATATATATATATAATTTTATTTCATTTAAGTATGTGTAACTACATAAATACTTAAATAGTATTAATTGTAAATGAAGAATATTATTAATCTTGCAGTTAGACCTTTTCACATATATCTGTGATTCTTATGGGCTTTTTAAATATATTTTCTATTTCAAAATCAATATTGAAACATTACCCGTTGTATAATATTTGTACAAAATTTGTAACAATGTAAAATTTTATATCAGATGTTTAAAATTTGATAAATTGAAATTATTATAAATAGTTTGAAAGAAGCCCCCTCCAGAGGATTATATCTTTTTATATTCCATAAAAATATTGCTTTTATATTTTTGTACAAAAATTAAATTAAATTGTATATTTAATTTTTTTGTTATCTGCTAGTCAATTTGTATATATATATGGGGGTGGGGTGAATAAGAAAGGACCATGTTGATGTATGAAGAAAGTCACTTAGCGATTTATAGGACCAATTAAGTCCAATTAGGGTTGACTGAGTCCTATGAAAGCTGTTAAATTAAAAATATGGATCAAAGCAGTTATTTATGTCAGGTTTTTGTTTGTTCATGTGTTTACATATGTGATCAAAGATTTTATGTATATTTTTCCTTTTGGTTGCTATGAAATAAACAATATTAGATGTTACATAGTATCATAACGTATCTTAAATGGTTTCTATATTACTGCTACTGAAAAAAGTATTGAAATTTTTGAAAGCACAGTGAAATTATCTGGGTCTATTATATTTAGGTGATGAAACATGACATATAAACATTCAACTCATTTAGTACAGAAATATGCTAAAATTGTGAAATCGGATGACTAATCTAACATGCCATGCTCTCCATGTTCATTTTTGTACTTAATATAAATGCTTATACTTCACCTTTGTATCCTATTATTAATTATGCTTATGAGCATGTGCTAAGTTCTTCCGTTCGGCCTTTATTTGTGGAATTTTTTCCTGATAGAATATGTTTACACTTACAAAGCAACGCACGTAATAGTTACTATCCATTCTATAAGTACATTTTTCTTTTTTTCTATTATACTCCTCCTTATGCGATTATAAAAGTGTGTGACACCAAACATGACATTTTTGGCCTATTCCAACAGCACCATCACCTGAAATGCACAATAATGTCTTCAAAAATCTCCGTCAAAACTAACCATGAAGAAAAAATTATATTAAAACAATTAAACTAAATTCGTTCCTTTTCACACATTTTATGTATTTTAAGCTCAGTTGCAACTTTGTGTACGTATTCACCTCGTACATTCCTAAAATGCGAATTAAAATCATTCAATGAAGCAAGCTGTATGTCTCCATAACGTGTTTGCTTAACAGCAGAAACTGATATGAATAAATGAAGACTCTTAAGTTATTTTTGCATTGGGGGCATAAATCACTTGGCCATGTACGTATTCAGTGTTAGCTATGAATATACAACCCACTCTGAAATACTGTATAATCAACAAGAGGGTGATGACGGTCGTCAGGAGTTGCACATTTCACGTATGTCATGCGCAGACCATACTACGCTCTATCCAGACTGAGAAAATATAATCTTCGTTTAAATGATAGGCTGCATTACGGGAATGAGACACACTCTTTAGTAGAAAATAACCATAATTTATTATTAAGTGGCAAAACAGGGAGTGCATAGTTTGCGGATTTCCTGACATGTTCTTGTTGTTACTCTTGTAACTTCTATGTGACGTTTGTCTCACTTCCCACTCAACACCCACATCAACAACGTTCTTAATATTATTAAGTTCGGGCTTTGTCTTTCGATTATGGTTCCCTGTTAATTAACATCAGATATAAAACTGTTCAAATATTTACCATACTCCAGAAATTTATTGACGTCTTGTTTTCTACAAAAATGTTCTTCAATAAAATTCAGTATTTTAGTGTGACAGTAAAGATCAACATCAGTCCTAATGGGAAATCAGAACACTGAACATTTTACTAGACATCTCAACACATAAATAAATCACTGTCCACAATATTTACTGCATTTTTTGTTTTTAGAACAGGAGAACGTGGAAACTTTGAGTTACTTTCAGTTTATCAAAACTATTTTTTACTAACTACTCACGCATAGACTGATACTTGCCGTGGTGTAATGCGCCGATCGATTAGTTGATACAGGTCGTTTTTTTATAGCATATACAACAGTTCAGACCTATATTTTTATAGTCATTCTGCCAAGTGCATTTTTACAACCATGTGCATTGCTATTGGAAGTTCTGACATGTAAATACATGTTGCAGTTTTACTAAAGTTTGTCTGAATTTCATTTGTTACTTTTTGGCTGAGACCTCTCAAAACGCCATTGTATACATGTTTCTGCCGGACAAAAAGGTACCATATATTATGTAACTGCGGAAATAAACGCAATAATTATCAGATAACGAGACAAAAAATATTCAAGCTATATGTGTGTGTATATATATATATATATATATATATATATATATATATATATATATATATATATATATATATATAAAGAATACAAATCATATGGCGAATAACAACCCTCTCAAGCGTACTGGATCCACCAAGGGATCACGTCTGTCAGGGATTAATTAAAATAGATGCAATAAACTGACGACGAACAGTACGAAACTAGTAACTAACTAGCCTAAGCGCTTTCGACTCCCAATGAGTCTTTTTCAAAGGCAAATACAAAACATAGTTACGACAAACAAATAAACACAAAAACGTTGCGTTTGTAAACCTCTACATTTCTATCTTCACATGTGCTAAAACTATAAATACAACCAGCTTGTATAGACTAGTTGCGGAAACTGAAAACGTTGTATAATTCCCTAAAAGTCTACAAGCCAAAGCGACATCTATTTTTACTTTGTGTACATATGTAACGCAGATTATATCCCGGATATTTGGTTCTATACCGGTTATTCTTATAGTAAAAATTGAAGGATAAGAAGATTTAGAAAATGTTAAATTCTACTAGTGCATAGTTTTCATTTTCTAGTCTTCTTGGTTTAGACCGCTTGGTTTCAATGTTCTAAGGCGGCGTATCCAGTATGATTCCTTTTCCTTCCTGGTTTCGGAACTCCAGCTGTGGTTGTTGGCAATAGCGATAAGTATTATATCACTGAAAGTGTGGCCAGGGGAGGAGAAGTGTTCTGCGACCGGGCTTCTGTACAGCTTTTTTGTCATCCAATCAGATCTATGAAGGTTTATCCTTATGTGTAGCTTTTCAGTTTCTCCCACGTACTGAAGGCCACAGATCTTACATGTGATGAGATAAATCACATTCTCTGTTTTGCACGTTTTGTGTGGACCATGTATGTTTAGTTTTTCTTTAGTCACTGTGCTAGTGAATGTCTTGGTCTCATTCACTAGCACAGTGACTAAAGAAAAACTAAACATACATGGTCCACACAAAACGTGCAAAACAGAGAATGTGATTTATCTCATCACATGTAAGATCTGTGGCCTTCAGTACGTGGGAGAAACTGAAAAGCTACACATAAGGATAAACCTTCATAGATCTGATTGGATGACAAAAAAGCTGTACAGAAGCCCGGTCGCAGAACACTTCTCCTCCCCTGGCCACACTTTCAGTGATATAATACTTATCGCTATTGCCAACAACCACAGCTGGAGTTCCGAAACCAGGAAGGAAAAGGAATCATACTGGATACGCCACCTTAGAACATTGAAACCAAGCGGTCTAAACCAAGAAGACTAGAAAATGAAAACTATGCACTAGTAGAATTTAACATTTTCTAAATCTTCTTATCCTTCAATTTTTACTATAAGAATAACCGGTATAGAACCAAATATCCGGGATATAATCTGCGTTACATATGTACACAAAGTAAAAATAGATGTCGCTTTGGCTTGTAGACTTTTAGGGAATTATACAACGTTTTCAGTTTCCGCAACTAGTCTATACAAGCTGGTTGTATTTATAGTTTTAGCACATGTGAAGATAGAAATGTAGAGGTTTACAAACGCAACGTTTTTGTGTTTATTTGTTTGTCGTAACTATGTTTTGTATTTGCCTTTGAAAAAGACTCATTGGGAGTCGAAAGCGCTTAGGCTAGTTAGTTACTAGTTTCGTACTGTTCGTCGTCAGTTTATTGCATCTATATATATATATATATATATATATATATATATATATATATATATATATATATATATATATATATATATATATATAAAGAATAGAAATCATATGGCGAATAACAACCCTTTCAAGCGTACTGAATCCACCAAGGGATCACGTGTGTCAGGGATTAATTAAAATAGATGCAATAAACTGACGACGAACAGTACGAAACTAGTAACTAACTAGCCTAAGCGCTTTCGACTCTTAATGAGTCTTTTTCAAAGGCAAATACAAAACATATATACGATAAACAAATAAACACAAAAACGTTGTGTTTATCGTATATATGTTTTGTATTTGCCTTTGAAAAAGACTCACTAAGAGTCGAAAGCGTTTAGGCTAGTTAGTCACTAGTTTCGTACTGTTCGTCGTTCGTTTATTGCATATATATATATATATATATATATATATATATATATATATATATATATATATATATATATATATATATATATATATCATTTTTCATGCAATTTACATTACACTCATTTGAATCTATCTCGACACTTATCTCGATTTATAAACATATCAGGCCTCGAGTAGTTCACTCAGTTTGTCTATATTAGGCTTTTAAGCGTATCACGTGCTCTTTTTCATATGATGTGGGAGAAGGGAGGTATCTTTTACATAACAGCAACAATTTTAATGTTATATAATATTATATGTCTGTTATTGAACAATTAATTTATAAATGATAATTTTCGGGTTTTCTGAAATTTATTATCTCTCTGATTTGTGATATAACCTTGCGTAAATTGATTTACTAGAATAAATTAAGTGTCTTAAAAGGTACTAAGTTTTTAACTGGTCTTAACTCGATCTACCAGCCTTACCTAAGTTTATTTACCACCCTCATCTAAGTTCATTTACCACCCCTACATAACTTGTCTTATATATGTTTTTTTCCAGCCTTTACCTTAGAAATGTTAATTAACCAGCATTTATCTTAATTAAATTTTTGTACGAACCTTACATTACCAGCCTTACATAAGAATCTTCATAGACGCTTCGCGATTATTAAAGTAAAATATAACTTATAAGAATTTGAAAAATGCTGCATGTTTATGCGAAGCAAGGATCAAATATTAGATGAATTGATAATGAAAAAGAACAATAGAACAAATAACAATTAGAAAGTAATCGGTGGGGAAAACAGATTAGAATCCAAATTAATTATATATACACAAATGCAGCTTTAGGTAATTGGTGTATTCTTTGCGTCTTTATTGTCTTCATCTAAAACATTGATTATCTCCTTTATGTTTACTTTCTAATTGATATCGTCTTAGTTATCTTAAGTTAGCTTTCATTTGTATTGTCATCTATGTTGTATCCTCATTTGTATTATCGTCTATGTTGTATCCTCATTTGTATTATCGTCTATGTTGTATCGTCTTTTGTATAATCGTCTATGTTGTGTCGTCTTTTGTATTATCGTCTATGTTGTATCGTCTTTTGTATTATCGTCTATGTTGTATCGTATTTTGTATAATCGTCTATGTTGTGTCGTCTGTTGTATTATCGTGTTTTATCGTCTTTTGTATTATCGTCTATGTTGCTTCCAGCTACGACATAGTATGAAATATATCTTACTTCAATCCAAGTAAAGTTCTGCTGCTTCAACAGTTTCGTTCCTTTAATTTCATTGGAGTGTTTCTAACGGTACAGCTACTTAAATAAATTATCGACTTCATTCTTGATCTGTTACAAAATATTTCAGAAAAGAAATTTGTTAATACGCAAAATAAAATATTAAGAACTAAATGAAATAAAATCAAATATTACATGAAAAAGGATCAAATATCACCGAAGGCAGCTAAGAAAAACTTGCGATGTGCGCGAAAATAAAACAGTTTCTATGGAAGAATCTTTCTAATATTCAAAAATAATATCTTAGCTAAATTTTGTATAATCACTAGAAAAAGCATGTTTAGACATCTTTATTAAACAGTTAATTATATTAAGCAGTCCATCTACCACGACTATTGTAATGACTCATGAGAACCGTATGCCTGTTTAATTAACTATACTAAGCATTCCATCTACCATGCGTATTGCAATGAGAACCATATGTCTGTTTAATTACCTATACTAAGCAGTCCATGTACCATGCCTATTGTAATAGGAACCGAATGCCTGTTTAATTACCTATACTAAGCATCCCATCTACCATGCCTATTGTAATAGGAACCGAATGCCTGTTTAATTACATATACTAAGCATTCCATCTACCATGCCTATTGTAATGAGAACCGTATGCCTCTTTAATTATACTGTAATAAATTTAGAGTATGCGCATTTGGTTATAGTGCCCCGTTTAAGGCATTCTTAGATTTGTGTGATTACTTGTTTGATTATTGGAATTTAGTGCAAATGAAATATTCCTTAGCCCGAAGTAATTAGCCAGCTACTAGGAGCAAACGTCAAGGAGTTTGTGAGTTTCCATGATGACATGGTTAACTTTCAGTGAATTCAGGTTAAACCGCATGAAGTGTCCCTGGAATACTATAGTCACTATTAAAATCTAGTAGTGCACATTGGCGGTGTGACTGTAGTGGCAGTATTTACGGTAAATAACTGGTAAATTACACAATGGAATAAACAAGAAGGGACTCAGCAGATGCCGTTTATGTCGCCTTGGTGGCAAATGTGATGATGTTGTACTGACGTAATGTGATTTGAAACCATGGACTGACTAGCCTAAGATGTAGTAGTTAAAATAGATCCCCGTGTTATAAGATAGTTGTAGATTTCAACGGCTTGAATTGCTGACGGTACGGAAAGTTGATGAAGAGAAACTATGCAGATGTGCGGATGATAGATATTTGGCAAGTTGGGAAATATGTGGTCTTCCACTGATTAGAGTAAAATTTATGTATAGAATGGACACAAAGGGATTTATAATTTACAACTGAAGTTGTATAGAATTCTTTGGAAATTTGGGGTCAACAAATTCAAAAGCAAAGCGGGCGGGGCAAAGATGGACCTTAAGTTGATTATTTTAAATGTATTGTGACCTAAGGAACAAAATAAAACAAATTGTGAACGCAAGTAGCATTTCGGATCTCCGCTATGCGCTGATGGACTGGGCTGTGGTCAATGGGAATGCTGATGTACTGGGCTGTGGTCAATGGGAATGCTGATGGACTGGACTGTGGTCAATGGGAATTAGCATTACGTTTACCATCTCATAAGTATGGAGGACTGGGTTCATTGGAAGTGTTATACTAAAATGTCCATGAGTTTATCATGTGGGTAAAATTATGAGGTC
The DNA here is from genome assembly GCA_016746295.1 of Potamilus streckersoni. Lineage (NCBI taxonomy): Eukaryota > Metazoa > Mollusca > Bivalvia > Unionida > Unionidae > Potamilus > Potamilus streckersoni. The sequence continues at coordinate 724,107 of JAEAOA010000912.1, forward strand.
AGTGTGAGCTCCGTTACAATATGTCCATATGTTTAAGGTGTATATGGCAGGCTAAAATCAATGAGAATTCCAAGCAAAAAGGTTCTTAGGATTGATATGTGAGTGAGTCTGAGATCAAGGGGAATCGATTGATTAGCCCCCAGAGAAAATATAATATAAACATTATTAACCATTTTACTAATGTCAACTCCCCGTTTGATTGAAGATTACTTACGCCTGCCAGTAAACCCACTGATTGACTGACCAATGCATATACTTACTTAACAATAAGTCCTTTTAATAACCACTACCCACACTAACCAAATACGTTGTTTGACTGAATATCACCCAGTCATCTATTGACCAACAGCCTCGCATACTAACCAATACGCCATTTTGACTGAAAAACACACACATCTCCTTACCAATGCGTCCTTTTCATTGACCAATACCTGCATTTACCATCACTATACACTCAAACATAATAAAATGTTATTGAAACGACGAACAGCATGGAGAATTGTTTTATGGGTGTTGACTATAACAACTTAATCAGGGTGTGTTTTCGATCTTACAGTCACAATAAGCGTGTCGTTTCTTCATACATACACACATATATACATAAACATATATATATATATATATATATATATATATATATATATATATATATATATATATATATATATATATATATATATATATATATATATATATATATATGCATACATATACACATATATACATAAGCATATTTACATCAGTGACACAAAATAAAATATTTTTAACCTCGATCGTTCCAAGCTAACTAAGTGATATCCCCTACATCATATTGCAATTGCTGATTGATTCTTGTTACTTATGTCTGATTTCTTAAAACGTTTTATTTCATGGGTTTGTCTGACGTGGATATGATTGCTATTGTAGCTGTATCTTGCAGACGTCAGTTTGTGAGGTGCTAGCAGCATGATTAGGATAGTAATTAATGTGGTGCAAATATCTTTCCATGATGTCAATACCTCACTTACTCAGCAACTAATTAACAGCCATTTTGTGTTTTGTTCTCATGTAATTGTTTTCCAATACGTGATGTTTCCCACGAACAATAGAAGATATTTCAACAGGGGTGATCAGTATTTTGTTCGCACCTATAGTTACGTCTTTCTTTTTCTCATATACTGCCGATGAAGTAGACAACTTTTGCCCCATAAATTCTCAACTAAACAGGTGCCATTTAAACTTTTTCTTCCGTGTCGCTACTGTTCTCAGTAATACACGTGACCATATCGATTTATCAATGCTTCTATCTCTTGTTTTAAATGTGACACTTTGGTGAGATTATGATTGGGAGCTAAACTCTTTTTCGTACCATTAATGGAATTCCATCCATCGTTTCTAATTTATTTCAATAAGATACAATAGGACAACTGCAAAGTCCTTCCAGGGAATTGTGTTTTTTATGTTCTTTTTCAGCAACTGAGCCTAACAAACGAATGTATATGTCTCAAACAACGGTTATATCAGTATGAGTAGAACTACACACACACACACACACGCACACACAAACATTGAAACAGCATTTTATTGTTTGGAATGATTGGCATTTTGTTTTTCATATTTGTCGAAGGATGTAACGATGTTGTCCAAATTCTTGCTTCTGTCTCTTAGTAGAGGAAATAATGTTCGTTTCAGAAGGTTCAAATAATATTCACACATCGTATTGATGATTATTTTAAGCGCTGTTTGAATTATTTGTTTACCAAAACTGAGCATTGGATTGTTATTTAGTGACACAATATCAAAATTTTTCGCTAAAGGAGTAAGGGTAGCTCTTTCAGCCTCTTTGCGCTTTGTGATATTTTCGTCAGGAGGAACACCACAGGGAATATTATTCAAAAATTGTCCTTTTCATACAAGAAATTGTCTCCAGATTCTCGGAATGTCGCATCACTTGACTTTATGAATTATAGAAGTTCTCAGCAAACTAAATTGTGCCACTTCTTCTTTTGGATAAATCCAGTACACTTTGTAACGCATCTGTTTTGGTTTCAGTTTTGTCGTAGGAGAGGCCACCTTTTGGATGCATACTAAGTCTTTACAGAATAAGAAAACTTTGGCTGAATATATGTTTCTTTATTAATGGGTTTTCATTTGTTTTTAAAAAAAGGAAATACTGGTCTTTAAATATACTTAGCTGTTGTCATCATTCATGGACGAAAAGACGATAATGGAGAGACGGTTGCCGATTAATGTTTTCTTATGTTCACGTTTAAGTGGCCGTTTCTCTCTTCAAAGCGTTGTTTCTTTGGGATTTTTCTTCATTCTGTGAACACGATGCACCTCTCTTCCTTCATATCTCAGTTTTAGGTTTTATGTTGTACAGCCAATAAATTAAAATCCCATTTCACAAACAACAAATATTGACACCCCTAGACATCCACTTGGACATGGTTTGAAACTGCTCATTTTTTTTTGTTTTTCTTAGGGTGTGAGCATCAATTCTTGGAATTACCTGTTGTGACAATGCTGCTTTATATTTATCATTACCTTGTAATAATGGATGTGCTGTCTAAGTAAACCAAAGTAACATTTTAGTTATCTTGGAATATACTGATATATGGCACAGTATTCGAATCAATTTGGTTGAAGGACGAACTTGAAATGAAGTCATGCTTAATGGTGTCTGAAGAAAATAAGTGTGTGGTCTATATAAATGTATGTCTGGACAGTTAAAGTATTCCCGCGAAAATAATTGGGCGTTCTTCTTTAACCCAATCGTGAAACAAATTAGGAGTGTTATGTTTAAAATCAATGAATAAATATTATGTGGCAGTAGAAGTGGAATGGTCATAAGCAAAATTTAGCCAAGATATTTCTGTCTGGCTAAAACTTGGATTTTGTTATTTATCTCTTTAATGTTTAAACATCGCAACATAATGTGCATTGAGACTGAAGGTGTGAAAAGCTCGAAGTTGTTGACATCAGGTTTGATTAATATAAATATTATTAGCATTATGATGATGTCCTTTCCGTGGAAATTATAATTTATTTTATTTTCGCCTTATTATAACATGTCATCAAAGATATCATGATGTGTTTGGCAATGTCAAATGTTCCCTCTTTATCCTCGAGAGGAACTTTCTACAAACAATGGATTATACTTGACTTGTTTGTATAAAGCGTGTATGCCGTATGTCACTCGTTCACAACCTACATGACCATTTATGATATTTCAAACTGTTGTGGGGAAATTCAGACTCCGACAATCTTGATCGTTAGCCTGACACTAACGTTACAGTTCCTCTATCACTGAGTGAAATAAGTCCATAATAAAAACTGCTGGCATCGCTACCGAAACACGAGAGACTGGGTCTTTGAATTGGAATGTGTATACATGTATGTCATGTTTCTGGAAGTCAGTTTTGAGTTTGAAAAGAATCGTCAGGACTGCAGGACGTCTCTCCTTCTTGGTTGATATTTACTCTCTGTCCAACGAATTTATATACTCTCTCTCTCTCTCTCTCTCTCTCTCTCTCTCTCTCTCTCTCTCTCTCTCTCTCTCTCTCTCTCTCTCTCTCTCTCTCTCTCTCTCTCCAACGAATGTATATGGTATTTAACCAGGATGACACATCATCTTTAAGTAAACTGCCAATACTACTCTTTTTAAATGAGGTGAGAAAGAACGTTATCGTCACTTAGCTTCTGGTTTCTCCAGTGAAATGTGACCTTTTCATGATTGCCGATTCCAGCATTATTTGACTAAGTTATCCCTCACTATATATAGCCATCTACCTTAGAGAGCAACAATGTAGAGTTTCATTTTGTAAATATAGAAGGTATTCAACAGTCACGAGATTTACAGGGCATCATTCAAAAGTACACTTTCAACAAGACCTCTGGAAGAATTTTTATTTGTTTGGCTAGTATCAATCATCCAAGAATTAAAGCAGGCTCTGTTAAGGAACCGTTTGGACCTTTAAACATGTCCGGCCTGTATGTTAGAAGTAGCTGCTTTCAACGTTTTCTACATTCATGCTGCTGTAATGGTACTGATATTCACGGTCATTGCTCACCGTGAGAGAACTCTGTTTTCTATCATATTTTCTAAAACAAGAACGAGCATTTACTTTAAAAGCAAACAGTTTTCCCGTTTTCAAAAACACAAGCTCAATATCTTGAAAGAAAATTTTAACTTCTCGCCAGGTCAGTCTTTTTTTCTGCGTCACAAAATAAACTCACAGCAGATCTGCAGTTTTGCAACTTGAACAAAATTATTGCAACTTTTCAAGAAATTTTAACTTCAAATTCTAACTTGTTTAGCATTGTGTTATATTTATTATAGCTCCAATGTCATATTTTCATATACATTCTTTGACCATTCAGCTCGTTTTCAACTGGGTTCCTTTAGTAGTCGTGATACACAATCACAAGAATTTAAATTCTATTTTATACATGTCAAATTCTGACCTAGCCTTATACTGTAGCCATTGTTAAATTATTCGTTATACACTAACATTTGCACTCAACGTACGGAATCTTTGAGTGGGCCTTTCAGAGATCGTTATAGACAATGTATTAAAATAACGTTTTCGATGAAGATAATGAATATTCTCTAGGTCGAACTTTCACACAAATATCCAATCAAAGAACCGATCCGATACTTATAAGAACACATTTAAAGAACTCTAACCTTGATACAAGAAAAACTGATTGTAGCAGTTCCCTTAAATAGTAATTATGCACAGCATGGAGTTGGTTAACGTGTGCAAGTGTTCATTGACATCTACAAAGGAAGTTAATATCAGTACGTAACTTAATAAGTATTTGTAGATGGCATTAGTCAAACATTCACGAAATTATCTTGTTGAAAATGACTAATTCTTCTACAGAAAATCTCACATAAACAATAATAAAAAAAAACAATTTATGTGTTTGTAAAGACAAAACATGTCTTTACATTAGTAGAGATTAAAAAATGTTCCTGACATAGACCTTAATGTACTTTATGCGTGACCGTCCCGTTTTGCAAGAGTCTGTCCCTGATAATATATGCACAAACAATATAAGAACACATAAATGCCTGCTAGGATTCATCGACCGCTTCAAATACTGTCTGATATTTCTAAATTCAGCCGGGCCATATTCTTGTTCAATGCCAAAACTAATATCATCACATTTCCCTTGTTACTCAATACTCTGCTCCACAACACCTTCAATTTCTGACAGAGAAACCTGAGTTTCGAATCCAGTCAAACTAAATACCGCCTCTGCATTAGTTTCTAACTCTTCCTGTGACCCCTTCGTTCTGGATGAGGAACTGGGTGATGGCTTTTGTGTATTCATCTTGCATGACGTGATAGTCGAGCGTTTTATTCTGTGGAATAAAAAGAAAAATATATCTGAATAGTCGAAGACAAGTTTGGCTTAGCGATCTTTATAGATAACGCATATATATATAGTTTGAAAACAACAATATCTGCGCGTGCCTAGTTACAAACAGAAACGAAGAAACACAAGCGTGCATTCGCAACATTTATCCGAGATTATCTTTTTAGATGAGACTTATTTCAGTCTTTTAGATTTGTACTCTTATTTTTAATACAGTGACCGTATCAACAAATACTTCTTCGAACGTATGAACATTACTTTGAAGTTTTTGACATTGTTTATATACAGAGAGTATGATGTCTTTAGCTTATAGCTATACAATTATTTTGGCGTCTCCTCTAATGTTTTCAGTGATCTACTCTTATACTAAATATAACACACAACATACACAAGCACACACATAAAGAAAAAAGAGGCGGATACAAGCAGACAGACAAGGAGACAAACTGCTAATTGCTAATCAGTCTATTGTTGTACAATCCTATATTTTATGACATATTTTGAGCTGTATGTACCAAAATAAAAAATATGCCATATGTTCGTGTGAAATGTTAATTATAATAAAACAAAACATGCAGCATATGTTCCGGTTGAAAATTTATCATATATAAAACAATTAAAACGGAATCAAGCCAGCGAATCAAACGTCATTTACCAAAAAAGGCTGCGAATGAAACGGTTTCCAATAATAAGGATTTATTCCTTTCTCAGGAACGAAGTGTTGCCTGATAAAATCTCAGACGTGATAGTAAAACAGACAGTATCATTGTATGTGGGTATAGGAAAGAAATTATTGACCAAAGGAATGATTGTAAAACGGAACAAGAGGATGTGATAGTTGCTCATTACACTCTACAAGTTATACAGGTATGTACTGGAAGCCATTTTGACACCGTATTTTAGAAGTTACGATGGGCTGTTGAAAAGAAAGTATTAGATTTTGAGTGGTACGTGGGGAAATGCTTTAATCGCTATATATATTTAAGTTATATATATATATATATATATATATATATATATATATATATATATATATATATATATATATATATATATATATAACTTAAATATTTTTTAATCTATGACAAACGAATGTGGCAAAATGATTAGAGGTTATTTGCATTCCTTCACGTTGGTGTTGATCAATACATTTTTAGTTGCGTTCTGTTAGATGTTTGCCATGAAATCTACAAGGTCAATTATTGTCTGCATTAGCTGGTTAGTTCGTCTCTGTGCATGCATGTTCTCCGTCCATTGCAGTTTACACTGCATAGCACGAGATTAGTATGCAGTTTACACTGCATAGCACGAGATTAGTATGAACAAATATTTATACAAATCTACAACTAAACAACGAATAATATTGTTAACAGGTCTAAATAAATAATAACAACTCAATCTACTTATAGAATGTCACTTCAATAGCCAATCGTAAATCAATTTCCTTAGAAGTTTGTGGGGTACAAAGTCTAATAAACACCATTGAAATATTCATTAATTTCAGTATCCATTTATCATGGTAAGTGTTTAATTTTTAATTTTACAAAAATGATATTTTGTAAAGGGTGTAAACATCGTGCAACACACGTAGAGCACCTTTTCAACATTTGAGCTTTATTCGATGCCTTATCGTATGTATTTTGTACTATAGTTCTGTAAATACTACATATTTTGCTAACTTTGACTTTTCCGTGATCAAAAACTGACGAAAAGGAGTCGGATCAATTGAGAATAGCGATAAAATAGTTGTACAAAATGAAAAATTAACATCCCAATACACAAAAGACCGTGTAGTCTTATAAATGTATATAACTTAAAATTGCTATTACGTAGTTTTGCACTTTCTTTTGTATTGAGATATTCGTCCTGCAGCAAAGGTCGCACTCAAACAAAGAGAGTTCAACTTTGTATTTCTATTAAACAGCGAAATTTCCCGAGAAAGTTGATTTCTCATTTTGTTATAACATCTCCAGTACAAACAAGTACAATCTTTCTCAACAGCAAATCTGCTTGAGTACAATGGATGAGTGATATTCTTATGTAGAAAAATGCATAGGGATATAAAAACTATAATGTAATAAAATGGATAACAACGACGACGTGAGTGAATTATTGCATGAAACAGTTTTTAGTGTTCCCATTAAGAAAATCAGTCCTAATGAAAGATAGTTCCCATCTTTCGAGCTAATAATTGGAGATACATATAAAGATCAGTAATAAGAATAAACCAACATGTATTTTGATGATTTGTATGACTTGCCTACATCGCCTGTACATCATACGTGTTAATGCACACCCATGCTAAATACGAAACTGTAGAGCGCCACAATAACCTAAGATAATATAAGCTGCTGAATGATTTGGATAATTATGGTGCATAGCCTAGGATATTATGAGCTGCTGAATAAGAAGATGATAAGATAAAAAGAAAGGACCTGAAAGGAATGAACATCTTTTTTCATTTTTACATTTTACGTCCAAGTAACACAAGTAGGCTATTTTGTACCGAATCAAGCAATGTTTTTCCCAACTATACACCTCAGTTGCAAACCAGGTGGTCGCTAGTCAAGCACAAAATCCACTGTGGCTCATTAAAAAATGAAAAAGAAAATGCTGATGATTATTATTAATATTAGACGTATTTTCATCAGCAAAATACGAGGTAATGAAAGGAGTGAGTGGGGTGAGGGAGAAGTGTGAGGAGAGTTAAATTAGTGTCAGTTGAACTAGCTTATATTTATCATCATCATATGGCCTTCTATTATTGTTATCTATTATTATTATTATTATTATTATTATTATTATTATTATTATTATTATTATTATTATTATTATCGCACAATTTAAATATTATATCATTTGTTGAGGGCCCGTATTCCATACAGTAATTTAGATTAGTGATTGTTGTGTCACAAGGTAAAATGTTTACACGGACACCGTATTTTACAACTTACTATGGGCTAGTGTAAAAAGTGTTAGGTTTTGAGAGATACATGGGGAAATGCTTGTATAGCTCAATGCAATAAATTATAAAATATTTTGTATATATAACTTAAACATTTCACTATCTATGACAAAATATTGTGATAAAATTTTTAGAGGTTATTTGCATTCCTTCATGTTGCTGTTGATCAATGCATTTATATTTTTCTTCCTGTTAGACATATGCTGTAACATCCACAAGATGAAATATTGTCCGCATTAGCTGGTTAATTTGTCTCTGTGCACGTATGTTCTTCATTGATTGCACTTTGCGCTGTCCAGCACAAGAGCTTAGTATGAGAAAGTATTTATAAAAGCCTACAATAAAAAAACGAATACTGCTGGTAACAGGTCTACGTAGGAAATAACGACGCAACCTATTTATACGACGTCAGTTCTATAGCCAATATGAAATCAATATCTTTCGTAGTTGATGTGGTAGCTAGTCTAATAAACACCAGTGAAATATTCATTAATTTTAGTATGCATTTATGATGGTAAGAACTTAATTTTAATTTTACAAAAATGTTATTTTGTAAAGGGTTTAAACATCGTGCAATAAATGTAGAGCACCTTTTATATAATTGACCTATAGTAGATGCCTTATCTTACACAGTATTCTGTCTTATCGTATTTATTTTGTACTATAGTTCTGTAAATACTACATATTTTTTCTAACTTTGACTTATCTGTAATTAAACACTTACGAAGAAGTGTTGGATCAATTGAGAATAGCGATAAAATAGTTGTACAATAAGAAACCTTAACTTCACAATTAATGCAAAAGGGATCGTGTAGTCTTATAAATGTGTATAACTGTTAATTGCTATTACATAGTTTTGTAATTCCTTTTGTATTGATATAATTATCCTGTAGTAAATGTCACATCCACACAAAGAGGGTTCAACTTTGCATTGCTATTAAGGAGTGAAAGTCCCCTAGAAAGTTGATTTCTTGCGTTGTTATACACTCTGCAGTAGAAAAAAATGTACAGACAATCATTATCAACAGGAAATTCACTGGGACACAAAGGATCAGTGATATCCTCGTGTAGAAACATGCTTTATGATAGAAGAAAAACTATTATGCAAGAGCTAAAAAAGGGATATATATATATATATATATATATATATATATATATATATATATATATATATATATATATATATATACAATGGGTAAGAAAGACGACACGAGTGAATTATTGCATGAAACAGTTTTTACAGTGTTTCCATTTATAAAATCGGTCCTAATGAAAGATGTTTCACATCTTTTGGGCTAATAATTCGACACATGTATGAAGATCTGTGATAAGAATATACCAACAGGAGTTTTGCTGAACTATATTATTTGCCTGCTTCGCCTGTACATCATGCGTGTTAAGGTACAACTTTACTAGCAATAACACAGGTCATTACAGCGACATATTACTCTCCGTCAGTGTTAAAACAAGTGATAAATGTACAAAAGTGTATAGAAAGTTATCCTACAAGCGGTATAGTGTGTCTGGATTAGGCTGCAATACAAAATGTGTATAATAACAATAGAAAGAAAACGATAACGTGATGTTAAGCTTTCATACTGTGATGATCTACTGACTCAAAAATCATTAGCTTTATCTATTGCTCTACTACAGGAAGCATTAATGTGTATGAAATTAATGTCCTCTCTATTTTATTGCCATATAAATTCAAGTAAAACATCAAAATGCAGTCTTCCTCGAGGTCTACCGGCTATTAGCCAATCAGATACCATTTGAATCCTCATGTGACCATATGAGTCACAGCCAAGCTCTGGTTACAGACGAGGAAATTCATATGTACGTCTAAGTTTGGCGCAAATTTCAGCCTTTTAAAATTGTCCGGCATACATCGTTTTGACATTCTGAATCAAATAGTTAAACAAATGCAATGCAAAATGTTTGAAATTGTATAGACCAGTGTTCTTTTAAGTGTAGTCATTAATTTTAGATGCTAAGATTAATAATGAAAGTTTCTACATATCTGTTTGGGCTGATCGTAAAACACAACTGATGTATTTGTGCAGACTATCAAATCCTTGTCTCATTAAAGAAGGATGACCAAGTAACAAGTAGGATCAGTCGATCTGAAGCAAATTATTGTCAGTTCCTTTCAAAACATGCACTTTCCATTGAAGCATGTGCTTTTCACGTTCCAGCTCGACCCCACGCCCTCCCAACTAGATATGTACAGAAAGCTGAAGAAGGATCTGTGATCGATAAAGTAAATTATTGATGCAAATTATTTGTTTAGCATGTGGGTCGGGTAAAGCATTTTGCTATTATAAAAATATTATCTCCTATATAATTTGCAAACACAGTTTAAAATTCTCCGTCATACTATTTGCTTACATCGTACGTGCCGGGTACACAATTTCTCTATAATGGTATACTTTTCTTTATGAAGTTGAAACAGACAACTCAGTAAAGAATAGCTACCTTACTTCAAGAAATGAAAACAGACCCAACATACCCCATCTAAAGTAATACAATTTAGTAAAAGGATGACTTTAATCTCCTCTAATGATATTTGCTTCAGAAAAATAGTCAGTCCCCTAAAAGCCACTGTTGAAAAATACACAACGACGACTTGTAAATGGTTAATTAAAACAAAATAGTTGTTGACTAATGTAGCATTCTAAATATTTGTAATCAAAGAAAACAATATATATTTAAACAATAAAAATAAATATGCGCTGTTTGAAATTTTCTTAATAAGATAAAATAAACGTATGTGTATTTTTCTGCATCACAAACATATTGGTGTCATTTGCATATATAATGTGTACACACTGAATTTGTGAAATACATTACACTAGAAGTATACGCATTGTAATGTTGAAAACAATCCCTATTTTGCCTCCTGAATGTACATACTGATCCACTTTAATTAAACTAGTATATTTTGGACTCCTGTATGTTTTCGTCGCGAAAACAAATTTTAAGTAATATTTACTTTACTTTCAAGTTGTCATTCCGAATCACAATGTTCTATTCTATACAAGATTATTTGTCATGTACATTCGTTTTTTGTTACGTAAATTCGCAAGTTAAAACCAATTTTCCATTTGTAACATAACTCTCAAAAGCTTAAAATGTGTTTATTTTATACTGGTATTATACTTTAATCTGGGTTAATGTTATAATGTGTCTATTTTATACTGGTATTATACTTTAATGCGGGTTAATGTTATAATGTGTCTATTTTATACTGGTATTATACTTTAATGTGAGTTAATGTTATAATGGGTCTATTTTATACTGGTATTATACTTTAATGTGGGTTAATGTTATAATGATTCTATTTTATACTGGTATTATACTTTAATGTGGGTTAATGTTATAATGAGTCTATTTTATACTGGTATTATACTTTAATATGGGTTAATGTTATAATGTGTCTATTTTATACTGGTATTATACCTTAATGTGGGTTCATGTTAATTATCGATGAGGCCTATTTATCGGAATCACAAACCAGTTTATTGTACTGCTTGTAGTGTTCAAGAATAGCACTTCTTCGCCAGTTATTTTATATCTCCGAACAATTCTATATACAAAAACAGAAATACAAATGAATGTTTTTCAAAGTGGTGAATTTAGGCAACCGTTTTTGATGTCTACATCAATCTGTAGTAATCTCGATCACACGTTATAAACTTATTGTTGTAAAGATGAATACTATAATATAGATTATATACATGACTGCAGTTTACATGTTACTCTATCAGTAAACTATTTATTCACTGCTATGGAACCCTATAGGTCTATAATACAATCAGATCTTCTAAAATTACACATTTAGTCCACTTTTATTAACCACCACCATTCTAATACAAAAGGAGAATAATATTACTACTATCAATAATAATAATAATAATAATAATAATAATAATAATAATAATAATAATAATAATAATAATAATAATAATAATAATAATATAAATACCATTCTAACGCGATGATAACCAGTGCTACCATTACGATAATCCTCAGCAGGGGATCTGAGCAATAATATTGTAAAAACAAGAGAAAAATGTCATACAATACAGGACTCTAAGTTGGTGTAATATTTGTACAAAATTAAACAATTTAAAAGAACCTACTTTGAAATGTGCGACTAAGTTTAAGTATTGTCAAATATTGAAAATGAAGCTTCTTGACTAAGCTTTCCTTAAAATAGATTTGGTTTTAATTTATGAAATAGACAAAAAAAGGAAATGTGTGACGGATTGACTTAGAAGTAGTGACGTATGGACAAGGGTACACTAAGTAATTCTTTTATAAATATGACAAAGACTTACTCATTGCGACATCCACATACGATCTTTAACTTCGTCCAGATTTTGTCATTCGTCATGGAGTACAGATAGAAATTGACAGAGTAGTGGGAATATTGAATCAAGTAGGTTATTGTTTTCACAAAATCAAATATAACTTTTATGTGCATATCGCTATTTTTGTTTTGCGAACGTCTTCTATACGAGTCCACTATGAAGACCACAGAGACAGGGACAGTGGCAATGAGAAAATAACACGTGCTAACCAATAGCATTTTAGTCAGTTTGTTGCTAACAAGTTGCGTACGACGGAAAATGATACTATGCATCATACTTGCACGGTTCCTCTGAATACGACTCAAGGCTCGAACCAGTAACACGTTACATATTAACATTATCGCAAATGGTGCGGCTGATAAAAATGTAAAATCTATATACACAAACACAAAATCGTCAAACTTTTCATATTCATCTTTAAGCGAGCTACAGTCTCCCTTAGTAAAGTTATTTATACCATTTGTCCAAAAGTAATGATGATCCACGCCCAAGAGGACAACAAATAAAATAATAAGAGACACATACACACGCCTATATGTTACGATACGTATGAATTGAAGTGGAAGATAGGTCTTAATAACACGTTCGATGCAAACGAACACCAGTATCCAGGATGAATACTGCATCGACAGATAAATCACAAGCAAATGAAGTTTGCAACCAAAGTCAGACAGAGTTCTTATATCCAACTCGAATGTATTTAGAATCCAGTACCTTGATAATCCTGTAACCAAGACCACACTGTCTGTAATTGCAAGAACGAACAAAAAAAAGAGAGTGGGCCTTTTGGAAACTCCAATTTTTCTGAAAACCAGTACTGCAAGTAAATTTCCAGTCAGTCCGAAAACGAGAAAAACGACTGAAAATATCTTCCATAGCCATTTCCTTGTGTTTTCCAAATCTTTATCTGAGGAATCTATCTGGGAGTTATTGTTCACCTCCTTTGTAGAGAGTAAAGTAGATAACGTGGAGTTGTCAGGCGTTGCAAACGTTTTCCAAAATGTGGTGTGGTTCATAGTAATACAGCATATTCTGAAGACTGTCCTGACGTTTTCTTCCTGTACTGAGTCAATATGAGAGATGCTAAACTTTGAACCCAACTGCCTTTTTACTGTCATATCATTCTGTCTCTGAATTCCAACTGTTCAACTCAGCATCATGTTGGTTGTAAGTCCTGCAAAAGAGAGGCAAAGGGTGATACTAGAGGCCACAGTCACTCATACTTATTACTTACATCTAATCTGATTATAGGAATCAATTTTCAAATAGTCACAATCACACGCCGGTCACTTCTTATATAATGCGCCTTATGTAAACTTTGTTTTATTGGGTACACCATAAATCGATCCGCTTCGTTCAGGACAAAGAAAGGCAAAAGGTAGTGTAACCCTATCCCATTTCCTCGAAGCCCAATCAAATCATGAGTGTCGAATCATTCTCTTAAATAAAATGAATCCGTCTATAGGCCATCCGAAATTCCAGGACGATGTTTCAATGGTTCATTTATTAATTATTAAAACTTTGTTTAATACCATATCAAAGCATGCACAAACATGAACACAAACGATAACATGTAAAAACATCTTTAAATTTAGTTTTTAATAAATACCACATCACCAAATCTTCCTATGTGTTCGAATGTCGACAGGCCAGGGGTGGGGTGGGGGTACAAGTATATAGCCTTTAAAAACCAATGCTCTCAATCTTTGATAGTAAATTCAATTTCTTATATTTATTTAATTGTATTTAATGTGATACCTTTAGACGAGCAAACGAAATGTTTGCATCTTTAAAAATAAACCCAACATCATCTGATGGTGAACGTCTCCATTTTATTTCTATGATTTTAATTTTTGATTATAAATTATAGGTGATTATCCTGACGGACCAACTAAACTTAAATAATGACAGAAGCGAAGACAATTACACTTATTTGTAAACATTCATACATCACTAAATACCAGTACGTGGACCATTACACGTATTTGTATTCGCAAGCCTCAAATACAAGTACATAGCCAATTACTCGTATTTGTGCACATATCATACGTCCCTAAATCCCAGTATATATACATTTACACGCATTTGTGTACATTCATACGTCCCCAAACACCAGTACATATATAATTACACGTATTTGTGTCCATTCATACGTCCCTATATACCAGTACATACATGTACGTACAATTACACAACATTGTTCAAACCCGAATCGATAGTTAACAAAATTAATAATGTTCTCATAGCACATTTGATCACCATACATTGCAGTAGTTAATCACAATACATTTCAGTAGTAGTAACATATCTTTATTCCCCATATACACTTCTTTTGTTGATCTGGAGTAAAGACAACTATTTTACAAGGCTATTTAACTGCTTCACGCAATCTTTGTTCTGTATTTATTAATCAATTGATTCACTTGAAAATGTTTCTTCCAAAATGAAGACTTAAAAAAGCTGATTAAGACCGTACATACATACATACATACATACATACATACATACATACATACATACATACATACATACATACATACATACATACATACATACATACATACATACATAGTGACTGATGGACGGAGAGAAAAGTACAATGCAAGATTTCAAACAAATTCATATTGTTGCATATCTAAAATGCGGCACTAAATCATTTTTTCCAATTATGTTCAAAATCAACATTGAATAAGAAGCACAAGAAAACTTTGACAGGTCTGAAACCAATGTTACAATAAACAGGATGTAGCTGTCTGGAAATGGGATTTCTATTCACCAATGTACATACCAACGTTGCCGTAATCACCAAATACCGCACAGCAAACACTATATACTGCATTCACCACCAATCCCTAAAATTGTATTTGAAAATGAATTAGTTAAACTGAATTGTCTCCTTAAGTACATCAAGCCATTAAGTCAGATATTTCTTTTACAAATGACAAACAGACACTCCTACCTTCTTTTGAAAGTATCATTATCATTGGCGGCAGTAAGGTACAGCACATACAGTACATGCGGTAAGGTACAGTACATATAATGCAAGCGGTAAGATACCATACATGTGGTAAGCTACCCTACATAGAGTACATGCGGGAAGGTACATTATTTTTAATTTTGATGGCATACTCGTACTGCGCAACATACGCAAAAAAGTATTTAAATAAACGATATACATAGAGTACATGCGGGTAGGTACAATATTCTTATAATTTTGATGGTATACTCGTACTGCATAACATGCGCCAAAAAAGTAAATAAACGAAATACATACCGACTGCTTGTAGGCTCTTCGTATGCGTAAGAGCGTCTCTGTTTAGATTTGCTTTTCTAGCAAGCATGTATTTGGGGACTGTTAATATTCTTTAAGTAAAAGATTACTTCCATTACTTGATTGTCTTTGCCACAAGCTTTTGTAATGTAGAAATTAAATTATGTACCCGTCACTCCACCCCCACCTTAAATTGAATAGAGTGACCTACAAAATTGATCACGCATGGTCTTAAACAACCGGATTTCCTTCAGCTCTTTTCGATGATTGTGAACTTCTCAACATGTGCAGTAAGTATAGTGAGCTGAGATGTTTCATTAAAATTGAAGGTAAAACTTTACACGCCAATACAAAGCGATGCAGATAGTTTAAAGTTCTTATTTATTGGCACACACACACACACACACACACACACATATATATATATATATATATATATATATATATATATATATATATATATATATATATATATATATATATATATATATATATATATATATATATATATCAGTGTCTTAGTGTTTTATCTACCCATGCATAATGCGTGAAATACGCAGAATTTTCCAATCTGACGCACAAAAGTCTACGACGGATGTTATGTTTTGGTGAATAACACAAAACAAAAATTTGGTCTAAAAATATCGCCGGTATGTAAATTGACGCACCCAATATTATGTTTTGCTGATAAACACAAAAGAAAGGTTTGTTCCAACTACTTAATTGGTTAGATTACAACTCGCTCAAACAGAGAAAACACGCACATAAGTTTGTTTTTACTCTGATTATATCATAATACATAGGGTTACAACTGAGTGTGGAGCCTGGAGCTGACTGTATGTGACCTGTAACTGTCACATCATTTGTAGCAACAGGATGTTAGAATCATAAATCACCAGACTATGGAATCCTGTTAGGGCCAATCGCTCCATCGCTCCATCTTGTAGTAGTTCACCGGGCGATGGAGCAATGAAACGAGGCGATGAAGCGATGGTAATTTCATCGCTTCATCACATCGCTTCATCGTGTCCTCGCATCATCTCATGTAGTATATCACCGAATAATGGAGCGATGAAGCGATGCGATGGAGCGATGGTAATTTCATCGCTTCATCGTGTCATCGCATCATCGCATCGTTCCATCATGTAGTATATCACCGAATGATGGAGCGATGAAGTGATGCGATGGTAATTTCATCGCTCAATCGCATCGCTCTGTCGCATCGTCGCATTTTGCACACAAGATGAAAATAAACTATAAATCACTGATATCAAGTTGGTTACTTGAACCTTATTCTTTATTCCCGATTCAGTAAGGAATAAGTAACTAGTTACTTATTCCCGATTCAAATATTTTCATATACATTTGAATACTTAGTACTTATTCACATCGAGGTTTTTTTATTTATTCATTATTCCCAATTCAGTAGTTAATTGGTTACCACTTCGTTAATGCAGATGAGACCTCTTTATGGCATGCATTGGTGTATCTCTAACCTGACTGGAGAAATACGAGTGCTATACAAATTGAATATAGACAGATCATGGATTATATGTAGGAACAATTTAGGATATTGATAGGAAAAAGCGTTTAGTAATTTGATATAGGATTAATTAGTTCTGTTAGTCGTTTGGGTCGTGTTGTGTGTTGCATTGCGTTAAGTATTAGTATTCGGGTCCGAAAAGCTTACTAATGACTCAAGTAAAAGGGAAGGCACAAAAAACATGCAAGTGTGAAATTAAATATTTATTTTGTGTGGTAGTCATGTGCTTAGAGGAGAATTATGTGTAGTATTTATTAGTTTAAGAAGCCTTCCGTTGACTTTGAATATTGCCCTGAAGTCGTTGGAACTGGGGAACTTAGCACACTTGTAACCGATTTCCAGAAATTGGAGTTACATAAAGATGAGTGGAGGGAGGGTAAAGCACATGTCGCAAGAAAATTTTATTTTACTTATACAGTTTGATTATTAAGTATCACCTTTAAAGAGATCTGACAAGGACCCTTCTTGACATGTTATCTCTAGAGGATAGTTTAGTCACGAAAGAAGTCCTAAGAAAAATCAGCTAGACGACACATGCCGTAAGAAGATTTTATCATATACCCTTCTTTGACATTTTATCTCTTGGGGATAGAGGTCCATCCACACAAAAAAGTCCTGACGAATTAAGTCGCGAGGAAACAGCAAAATAAGGGAAGCCGTATTCACACCTGATACACACACACACACACACCGAAAAAAAACAACATACACAACAGCACACGATTGTTAATAGAGTGTTTCGATAGTTTGTACTATTTTAACACCTGCGAAGAAAGATTTTGATTTCAACGTCTTTTGCATAGTATCTAATAAATGACACGTTCTAACAGTAGAAGCTTTTTAAAAAATTCGTCAAGGCGATTTCAAGAAATCTATGGCAAGATGGAGGTCGCGTAGGATAGATGCCGTGACAACATTATATCTTTATACAATTTTGACTTGGAATCTTCTTTGATATTTTATCTCATGGGAACAGAGTCAACTCTCTAAGGACGTCCTAACTAATTTCGTCATTAGCAAACCTCGATATAAGGGGCGTATGATGGGTATCGGGTATGAAAATCATGCAAAGAGTAATAGACCGAATCAAGAGTTTTTACTAATTGAACCTCTAATTAGAATATTTTGATACATTTGTTTTTATAAATAAATACGTCGAGTCGATTTCGAGAAAGTTGCCGCCACAAAAAAAGAAGGTCGGGTACAACACATTCTGTATTAAAATTGTATTGCACGTATATATTTGGGCCATTGCGTCCCATCTTTATAGAGTTTGAAATAGACCTTTCTTTCACATTTTATCTATACGGGGATTGAGACCATCCATGAAAGAAGTCATGACGAAAGTCGTCGAGAGGAAATGGAAATAAGTGACGCCAGATGGGTACCGAGTGTGAAAAACACGCACTTGTTAATAGAGCGTATGAATAGTTTGTATTAATTGACCCCTTACTTAAAGGATTCTGGTTTCATAAATCATCTTTATCCCTAGACAGGCCCAATCCCTTGTCGCTCTATAGGCCCACCCATGTTAAATTTTCCTTGTGGCTATAGTGCCGAGACATTTTTATAACATGGAAGTCCCATTTGGCGCAGTAGTGCCCCCATTTACTACTCCTGAGCAGCAGAGAGGCTGAACAGACAACTTTTCCTGAGACCTTATTGTTGAAAATTAAGGGTCCCTAGGAAGGCTGAGAAAAAACGTTTTTGCCTTAATAATGAAAACTTCTCTAATTGACCAGGTTTTTGCTCGATTTATTCACGATGTGGTCACTACGCGTATGTCGTTCAGCCTCTCTGCTGCTATAAATTAACCAAAGATTTTATCTAAACCAACACGATACCTTGATTTAGGATCATGTAAATTTATCGTTATAAATCCAAAAGGAACAGCTTGTGCTTTAGGAAAGAAATTTTTAAATTTAATCATATTCATGACCCCTGAACACCAAGTATAATAAATATTTTGCAAAGTATAATTATTTACGCCATTAAACACAACTAAAATATTACAGTTATCTCTGATCACCTTAGGTATCTGATTATATCTCTGAGTAACATAAATCACGTCAGTATTTTCATGTCTTCCTCGAGAAAATATTCTAGCTGGATTGGATTGTTTGTCCAGCATTACATCATCGTACACTACGAGGTTATTGATGAATCTATCTAAGTCATCTACGGATGGAGCTTCATCAATATCGGTAATAAAATCATTGATATCATTTTTGTCCAGTAATTTCGCATTTTGATTAAAATCTTTAAGTACTTCGTAACACCGTTGATCATCTACAGCTGGCGCTACTAAATACAACATATTCCGCTTGAGCCATCGAATTATCAAATTAAGCAATAATTGCGTCTTACCAGATCAAGAAGGACCTATTATGATCATTCTGATAGAATTTGGTAACGCTGGATGGTTTGGTAACGCTCTTGTTTTCGTGTCGCAGAAAAGTCAATTATATCCATATAATAATGATATGAGTTTATATTGTGTTCGATAGAGAGCGACAACACTCACAGTTTGATTTACAACGATAACAACAAAAACATAAGAGAAGCGCACTCACAGGCAAGTGTGCAAAATGTGGTACAAAAAATATAAATTTGTTTCCGCGTCGCAAATAGTGCGTGGTGGTGATATAGCCGCTTCATTAGGGAAATTGCCAGGAACTCCATTGGCAAAATATCCTGGTGAGAAATACCTTGCCGGATATAATTGTTGTGGTCCTGGAACTCGTCTCGATATCATACACGATAACCATAATCGACCAAAACCTGGAGAGTATCCAGTAAATAAGATTGATCAAGCATGTCACACTCATGATGTATCGTATAAAAATCCTGATTTGCAACAACGGCATCTCACAGATATAAAGTTGATTAACGCGTTAAATTCTATACCTAATAAATCTCTCAGAGAATCGCTCGCTAGTTTCCTAACAAAATCTGCTATGAAAGGTAAAATAATGATAGGGGCTTGTAATTAATCAACTGATTATTATAATGGAATCTGTTTATTATTCTCCGAGAGGGTATTGGCGAGGTAAGGCAGCGATTAGCAAACTTGCCACTTCAGACAAAAGTTTCGCGTGATGTTTCTGCAGCGTGGTTAGCACGACAGGCAATATGGCAAATCTTTGTAAATCCATCTTAAAAAATTCAATACGTACATTTTGATGTCAACGTTCCTAATGAAGTTCATCAATCGGATATCTTGTTTTTGCCACACGATACCATTGAAGCAGGTGGACGTCAACACACATACAGATACGCTTTAACCGTCGTTGACGTTGCGAGCAGATATAAAGTGGCTGAGCCGCTATCAACAAAGACAGCATCTAAAGTTGCCTCTGTGTTTAAACAAATTTATCAGCGAGGACCTTTACAATGGCTAAAACTACTACAGGTTGATCATGGCAAAGAATTTCTTGGTGCAGTATCTTCGCTGATGAACAAGCACAACGTTAAAATCAGACAAGGACACACGGAGATTCATCGTGATCATGCAATCGTTGAACGATTTAATCGAACACTTGCAGAGCGGTTATTCAGTTATCAATATGCAAAGGAAATATCTGCTGACTTTAAGACAAAGGATAGATCTCGTGAATGGGTTGCGAGATTACCGAGTGTGATAGCTGCGATGAATAAGGAAGTTACTCGTGCAACTTCTATGAAACCGTCTGATGCGATCACAAAAAATATATTCCGATAAAACTTCAATCTATTTCTTAACCAGTACTAGGCAACGTTACGGTTAGATATTTATACGAACCTGGCGAACTCGAAGGAGTCAGAAAAAGGGCAACTGATCCTATTTGGAGTGTGACCACACACAAAATATCCAGCGTGGTAAGGTCCACAGGTAGACGTGCAATCTACAGATTAGATTCAACTGCTCCTGAGCGTGGATTTGTATGCGAACAATTTCAAATAATTCCTGAGAATACGCAATTACCACCGAGTACACTTTTAATAAACTTACAGATTCTCGACGTCGATTACACTCCAAACAGGTCAGCATCACATTTTTACGTGCGTGACCAAGACTATTATTAATTCTATCAACGGTAATTTTTCTTGGGTTATTGCTCAAATACTGCCACAACATTATTGCTTTGCAATTTGCGCAAAGATTATTTTGTCGTTGTTTTAACATCATAATAATATCCACATCTATATCAAACTCGCGATTATTATTTTTTGTCACACTGCTTATAGCTGACTAATTTTTTTATTGATATCGACATTATTAGTGATTTCTTCGGTTATTACGCAATCCATGATAACCCGTTTTAGTTGTGATAGTCTTCTAACTCTAGATACTGCGAGATAAACTAAATTTGACCACTCAATACGATCATCGACGATCCAAACTTTAGTATCAGTGATAGTTAATCCCTGCGACGAATGAATCGTTATAGCGTACCCTAACGTCCATGGCGATTTATCCATGTTTAATGCGCTCTCGACAATTTCAACAGCGACAAGGACAATATCATTTAACACAAGATTTTGTATCCGGACAGCGTCTACACTAGGAACCTCAAAATCAACATTTTGTTTTCTAGTATCTGCTGGGCAATAACACAACGGTACAGGTAACGTTGGGAATTTTTCCTTGTGTAACGCATATAATTTCTTTTGTAGTTCGTCACGAACTATTTTTCTACTGGCAACTATCAAATCAGCAGGTTTCCATAGGGTCCAAAAATCATTCATGGATGTTTCTGGAATTATCTCACGTATTATTTTATACACTATTTTATCAGATTGTAGTCGTATTAATCTTTTGAATTCTTTCAGCGTGTCATCAATAGCTCTAAGATCATCAGATATTTCTTCATAATAATCTACATTGTTCTTTAGCCACTCATGTGGACACTGCCCAACAAAAGGTGGTGGTTGACCATGATCGCCGCACATAATCACAGCAGTATTCTTTAGCAACAGCCAATCAAGTAATATTTGTAATACCTCCTGATGCACCGTGCATATATTGTCCCATATGATAATTTTAGGTATATATTGTTCACCCATTCGTGATGGGGTCCATTTATCTCCGCACCATCTAAAGAAACTATGATATGTGCACGACTTAACACCTCCTTTTTTATTTTGTGCGTTGGTGTCAAAACAATCATATCTAAACTCATGCGCGTGTTGTTGTACCTGGACCTCCACACCCATTAAGATAAACGGTCTTATGTCTAGATACAGGATCATACACGGATGGCGCAGATGATTCTGATGCTTGATTATTTCTGTGGTAGGTCTCCACAATTTCAACATCGGCAGATTCACAATAACTAAGTATACTTTCTTTTTTATCCTTCACGTTCACCATTCACCATTACCGAGATTTAATGAATCTTTATATCTTTTGTGTACATAAAATGAATCCGTAGCAACTTTAATAGCGTAACGAGGAAATCTGTTTATCATCGATAATAAATTTATAATAAATTTATCGAAACATAAGCTAGCATCGAAGATCTTAAATGAGTAAACTGCGATGACTCGCCATCAGTATAGATCACAATGGTACCTAGTTTTGTAAGCTTTACATCGACTTATAAATGTGTATTTCTCCATCGTATCAGCGATTATAAATTCGAGTTCAGCATCGTCCATAATCAATATTGTATAAGTTCGTTTTTGATCATGTGATGCTCCTTGCGTAAACTTACCGATTATCTTTCTACCGAGATCTTTTGCAAGTTTCTCATCGTGTTTAGCAGGTTCTGGCAACCAAACTTGTTTCTGCACGCGATATGATATAATATTTTCAGTTACTTTCAAAAATATTAAAATTCCAACATCGAACATATATCTTAGCAGAACTATTGGAGCCCAACATTTTTCTAAAAAGTGTTTTCCAAACCACGCATAAACAATCGGATGGAGATCTGAGTGTAACTCAAACAACTCTATGAGGGCGAATCATGTTAAGTCAAAATCTGGTAAGGGTTCATT
Source organism: Potamilus streckersoni (assembly GCA_016746295.1). Lineage (NCBI taxonomy): Eukaryota > Metazoa > Mollusca > Bivalvia > Unionida > Unionidae > Potamilus > Potamilus streckersoni. Next base: position 747,608 of record JAEAOA010000912.1, read on the forward strand.
TATTGCAACTCTGGTCATGTCGTGTGTAGGATGTCCAAATCTATTAAAGTATTTAGAACACTCTCCATATCCAAGAAAACTCCCAGGATATTACGCTACCATATCAACTGAGATAACGTCGTTGTAATTGTATTTAGTATTCCACAATCTACCGTGTCCGTATTCTATACAACTTCTCACGACATCTTCAAGAAATTCTAATCTTGTCGGTTTCCACGAGTTTTTCTTTCGAGCGAAACGAGCAGCAATCGATGGTACAGTAAAACAATTACATAGTAATTGTCTAACTTTGACATTGTCAGAAGTATATTTTAGCGGAAGGTTTTCCATTTCTTAATAAAGAGATTCTGTACAACAAATATCACCGTTAGACCGTACAAACTGATCATAATGATCACATTCAGAACTCTGAAACAGCCACACAGAAACAGGGTCACGTTTGCTAATATCACCTATGGCATCGAATACATCATCGTGGTAATAATTAACCGTTCTTTCTCGTGGAAATAAAGTTACAGCATTAGTCCATGTATGCGCGTTGTAATCAATAATATTCATGGAAGCTCTTCTGGATTTATATTTTGTTGTGTACAAAATCTCTCCTGTCAACGTCTTCACTGTTATTGGAAATCTTAATAACTTTTCTAGCTCAGCAACGTCGCTGATAGACGCTCCATTGTCTTTAACTTTTTCAGCCCACATGTTTATTATTTTACGCCTTAAATCTGTTAAACCGTTTCACCGTATCGTGTTTGTGAAGTGTTCTATAACTCGCTGAGCCACACAGTTTATTCTAGTCAATGATGACAGTTTCATTTTCTTGAGATCCTTTACGTCAGGTTTATCATGTAATGGATAGAGCGCGTACACAACAGCAGTTACTGAATAAGATCGCTCATAATACGGCTTGTCTATTCCAGAGAGTATTCCTGGTTTGGAATTTGCACCAAGGATACTGGACGGATTCGCGTTTGTCTCGGATGATCCAAATATTATCCTCTATATTTACAATAAATTTTACTAAAATAATATATTTCCGAACATCGAGGCAGACACTGATCTCTCTACCTCGTTTGTCATTCATAACATAGATATCATTTCCAATCCTGAATGTGGACCACACATAAACTGCACCATCGTGACGGAACTAATGCGTTTAGTTATATCCGCACTTGTTAAAGCTAGATCTTTCATCGAGAAACTAAATTTGTGTAGTCTGTCAAGATCAAATCTAGCTGTGGCAGGCTCAATTGCTGATAATTCCTGCATATTATTTAAGGGAAATATGTATATAAATTGAAGTATTAATCGTTTATATATGATTCAACCAAATCACAATTGCCGCTGGCTTATGATTGGTTACACTTCTCCGTGTAAAAAAAATTGCGTAAACGAGTTCTGCAGTTATCACATGCAATGCGTGAGAAATGGGAGTCTATGACCTAAACCGTGTATACGGTGTGGTGTTGGTGTGCGAGGAAACACTTAACTTTGTGCGCAATGTGGTGGTAAAATATACAGGGAGTTGAAAAGATATTACGATAAAAACTATAACTCTGAATCTATTATAAAGCGCGAAGATTTAAAAAAATAGTATATAGTATATAAATAGAGCAAAATGAGTTTGTGTCACATCCAATCATAACCAATTATGAAGCGAATCGTAATGGCATCATCAGGAATTGCAGATTGAAAAAAAAACATTAGGTAATGTTACCAATGCTGGTTATCTTGCGTTTAAAGCCAGCGGAAAAAAACATCTATCACACAGATTTGTGATCGAGTGTTTTTTGGACCGATCAAAGACGGTTATGTGGTGGACCACAAACAACGGCAAAGTTGACAACTCACTTCAAAATTTACGTATTATTACGCAAAAAGTGAAAACTGTAGGTTTGGAAAAACTGGGGGTGCACGATTTGCAAAAGTTATCAAATTCGTGAATAAAGAATCTGGAGAAGAAATTATGTTCAAGTCAATTTATTCCACTAGTAAATACTTTAACATTGCACCACCCTCAATTAAATCCGTTGCCGAAGGGGTTACAAAGTCTGCTTATTCCTTTAAATTTGAGCAAAATATTATGTTCAGGTTCTTAGATAATTAAGCGAGACTGAGACAAGCATAAAACTTTTCAGTTATCGTAGTTGTTGTTAGTAACATAATATTATTTAGTTCATTCAGAAAATATTAGAAGATCTTAAGATTTTACTCCACAAAGATATATAAACCAGTTCTTTTGCTCGTATTGTGTAGATTTTTATGATCATTTTGCTATGGAATTATCATAAAAAAAAACCGGAGAAAAACAGTATTTGAGAAACAAATTTAAAGCCTAATGCTAATTCCCGTTAACGTCCCTGGGGGTTTGACCCAACTAAAACGAGAAAACT
>JAEAOA010000912.1:755000-804033 GCA_016746295.1 Potamilus streckersoni
TGATTATATCTGTGATGTTGAACGTCAATGAGTGACTCCGTCATTTGATTCATTATATCTAATGACGTTGTCATTTAATTAAGTATTAAAATGGGAGCTTTAGTTACAAATTCCAGACACCACCAATAATTAGCGGAGGACAAACTTCTATCCGATGATTCCAACGTGAATGTTTTTTTCAGAATCTTTATCCAACATTGCATATACAGTTTTAGACAATTTATCATCTAATGGAGATGTGGTAAGTACGTTAAATTCTACAATGCTAAACACAGACAACATAAATATATATATATATATATATATATATATATATATATATATATATATATATATATATATATATATATATATATATATATATATATATACCAGCGACCTCCGCGATGTGTTTGATGGTTTTATTTCGTAGTGTCCATGTAGATGAGCCTGATCCGACGACGTACACTGTGTTGATGATCTGTTTGTGATGAATTTAATAAGATTCGTTTATTCAATATTATCAGGAATTCCACTAATAATATCGTTTAATTTCGTGTTAATGTCAACGAGATTAATAACAACAGTTGGTGGAGTTCCAAAAAAATCATTAATAGATCTGTTTATGTTTCTACGAAAATTTAGAAACGTTTGGACGTGATTGGTAAAATCATTTTTTTGTGGCCAATTCATTGTTGATCGTTGTTATTACTGTCACTTGATCGTTATTGCTATCGTCGACATATTTTTTTGTTGCGTCGTTTTCCGAGGTTGGGTTTCCGAGATGGGTAATTTTGTTTCCTGACCTTTATCATGTCACCAGTAAATACATCGCCGGTTTTCTTAACATAGTCGTTAACCGACTTACCAGAATCCTGTATTTTACCTTCATCAGCAAAAGTAACGATATTATTAGTAATTGCGGTAGGAATTCGTATAAGTACATCGGGCAATTGTATGCTGCTCGTTTTTAATCGTCCTTGTTTATCTTGAAAAACGACGACTTCATTTTTTTTATCTACACTCGTAATATTTGATAAATCTTCGAGTTCATTTCTAAGTTGATCAAGAGTTGCGTATTTAGATAAGTCGACGGTCTTATCTTTTATTGGCCGAGATCTTCCATAAATATCAACCATTATGTCATTAGTGTCTGTTCAAATGCGACATCGTGGTATACTCATGCTCGAATTTATAAGGTGGCTTTCCTGGCGGTGCCATGGATACAGCATCAATTACATTAAGTACTTCACGACCACATATTGGAGGATCAGTTAATGTTTGTATTGGTAGCGTTGAATACCAGATTGGAGCAGTATTATTACTGACGTAATAAAGAAATTCTTTTGATGGCGCTAATCCATATGAATCAAAATAGATAATTCCACGTGGATCAATTGCATACTTTACCCAATGCATGCCAGGTCCAGAGTTTTTATCAAGATTACTAGTTTCAGTTTTGTTAGGTTGTTTTGGTAATTGATTGCGCATTAAAACTCTTCTAAAGTTTATTATATTTAGTCGCTTAAATATAAATGAAAATTTGAGAGTGTAATTATCATCGAACTGTTCCTAGTCTAAGACTCTTTCCGTACCACGAGGGTGGTGTTCCCGGAAGTCTTAGACCTTTTCCGTACCACGAGGGCGGTGTTCCCGGAAGTCTTAGACCTTTTCACTATTTTTGATTCCTTGTCCGGTTCTTTCTTTAACACCATTCCAAGCCCGGTTCCAACAGCGCCTAACGCAGCAGCTTTTGCAACAGCTGGGGCTGCAGCGGTTATTAATGCTGGTATAGCTGCGAGAAGTGGAAATATACCACCTGATTTAGCGATGTCTTTAATAACCGCTGCAGAAAGCTCAAGTCTTTGATCGCTTGGCTTTATTAAAGTGATTATATTGACGTTCGGTCAACGATAGCTTATTCGGACCACCTGTGAGTTGTTCTCCCTTTATTGATATTTTTACCGCACAAGTATTTTTTGATGATGATTGTAGTTTTATAATCTGACCAGGAGTCAGACTCACACTAACGTGATGGTATGACATTATTAATATTATGACCGATCTAATAACATTTTCTCTACTGGAGCATCAATGACTCTCATTCGTCCACATGCCCCGTCGAGTAACATTGATTTATCGCTGAGTATAACTGCGATTGCTCTGTAATTTGCAATAGCTCCAGCATCTCTATTAACACGAGCTCGAAAATGTATATCAACCACTGATTGTCTAGTTAAATCTAAATGTTCTAGTGAAAAGTAATAAATCGGATACAGCGTTGTAAAATCTAGCTGCGATATTTGTAAACCAGCATCAATGTTTTGATCACGTCCCATGAATGTCATTAATCGATGATATGCACATGCTACATGATTTTGATCGAAATTTAACAAAATATCCTCGGATGGTTCTTGATGTCGATTTATTCTTAATGAAACCTCAGAAACACCGAGATTATCAAATGCCATGATACTTTGTAACTGCGAGTTTGTTCGTGCAGTATCTTGTAATGCAATAAATATGTGTCGCGGTGCAGAAACACCTTGCTGAGAGGCTATCTGCCATGCAAATAAACCGTTAATATTACTCTGGATAGAATCTGTGAACATCGTTAACCATGATAACGCTGATTTGCCACCTTGATTCATAAAAGATAGTAACCGATCTTCTTCAAATATCGTTGGGGTCATCCCTGGCATCCACAAAGGAAGTTTTGTTAGTACTACAATACAAGGATCAGCAGCGGGTCTCCATATTGCATCATCGTCTGTGCTTTTTTGTACGAGTACAACTGTATGTTTAGCTCCGAAAAAAAACTTTCGTACATGTCTGCAGAATCCAAAGATATGTGACAGTGGAATTTCACGTGAAAATGTTCTCCTATTTCCTTTTAACATCGCTCGACGTGATCTAAATCCTAAGTTGAAATCTGAATTTACATCAATAATCATTCTCTCTACATCTACTGCGGCGTTTCTGGCAAAGTTCTGTGGTCGTCCTATTTCATATTGTTGGTATTCTGGAGAAATAGAGCTGCCTTTTACAAACATCATTGATGGACCAGCTGATCTTGAATAATCGTCAATGTATCTTGCAAGACCAAGTATTGTTGTAGCAACGTCGACGTCTTTCTGTATTGATTCAATATTTTTTCCGTCAATCATGTACGTAGCGCTATCAAACAACGCCATAATACCATTATTAACAAAACCAACACTATCATTGGCTGCATATGCTACTGGTGCTGCAGGATTAGAGTTATTTAAACTTCACCTTCGACCTAAATAAATGCTTCAGCGGGTAGAAAATATATACTTGTATTCTGAATTTGTAATTCAATTCGTCCACGCTGGGCCACGCTGGTCTGGAATTCGGGTGTCATAAGAATAATACTGATAATTGCGCACAGACTCATCTTTAAGAACCGGTGCGTCCATGTCAAATGCAGGATCACTTATACGTTTAAACATATTTTTTATAATTATTATCGTCTAAAACGAAGACCACTTCCTGCTATCAGACTAGCGGTTATATTTTTGTTCTTTTTTCCGACATTTGGACATCAGCCAACTCCGCTAGTTTTTGATTAGCGGCTTGATTTATTATTTTACTTACTGTTGCGGGCATCACTTCAGTGCTAGGTAATTTCACAGGTTGATGTCGGACGGGTTGTGGTCTGCGTATTAATCGCGTTAGTCTATCTTTGATTGCTGAGAATGCTTTGCTAGCAAGATTACCAACAGTGTTTATACCTTTTTCACGAACAACATCAATAGCTTTCATTCCTAGCTGCTTTGCATTAGGTATTGCTTTTGTGGCTATTCTTCTAAACAGACCATGAACAACATCGCCTAGTCCATCTCCGTAGGTTGCTCTGTATACCGGTAATCGAGAGTTTATTACCCTGACCATGGTAGGTCCACGTTGAGATCCATGCACGATCATTGTTATTATTAATCGATTGTATCAATAATTGTATCTAATCACTGTGACTTAGTCACTGTGGTAATCATCGGCGATTTCATTAATGAGGGATCGATACACATCAATGTCCATAATGCCGCAACTAAATAAATATCAGCTGCTTCATTAATGATTTCTGATGAGTTATTACCAGCTCGTTTTCCTCCAATGACGATTTCTAATCGATCGACATCAGCAAGGACATTATTGGGACAAGTAATAAGACCACTTCCTAGACCACTTCCAGTTGCACCAAAAGGGTCTTGAGATACATCTTCCTCCTCCTCTTCTGGTTGTTGTCATGCTTCTTCTTGTTGTCGTTGTAGATCTTGTTGTTGTAGTAGTTGTTGAAGTCGTGGTACAGGTTTATCTGGTGATGGTAATCTGAGTTGTGGTGATGGTATGAATTCAGAATAATCACGAAATGATTTCTTAAATGATTTCTGTGTTTTTTGTTTCCTCTCTTCTTGATTTGATTAAATTATCAATTGCCTTAGCATAATCCGGATATGATGGATCATCAGCTCTAGCTTGTTAAACATTCATGTATATGCGATATAATACTTTTTGCCACTGTTCACGGGTTTTAAGATCTTTTTCGTGTCCAGGTTTCATTAATTCACCTCTTCGACTAAAACTATCCACAGCAAATTTAGCTAATTGATCTAGTTTTATAACGTTTTTAATTGACTTAATAATATCTTCATCAAATTTATCTGTCAATTCAACTGCTGGTTTTGGTTCAAAGGCTTCAGCACCTTCTTCTGCTTGGTCTGCATCCTCAGGTATTTCCAGGACTGGCATCGCAGCAGCTATTTCGGCTGGAAGTTCTTCAATAATCTTTATTGTTTTCTTAGTTCTTTTTGCTATTTTTTCAGTTGCTTCAGCTGTTTTCTCTAACACAGGTTGAATACCTTTAGTGGTCTCAGTGATAGGTTTAAATAATTGTTTTGCATCCTCCCCAAATTCAACTTGAGATTCTTGACGCGATTGTAGTTGTTGCTTAACAGAATCACGAACAGGTAGATATTTTTTAATTGCATTTAGTCGCTCTCGAGATAATTTAGCTAAGTGTGTTCTCCAATACTCAATATTGATAATATTTATACTGGCTGTTTAATTTATAGCAGCAGAGAGGCTGAACGACATTCTTGTAGTGACCACATCGTGAATATTTGAGCAAAAACTTGGTCAATTAGAGAGGTTTGCATTATTAAGGCAAAAACGTTTTTTCTCGGCCTTCGTAGGAACCTCTAATTTTCAACAATAAGGTCTCATGCAAAGTTGTCTGTTCAGCCTCTCTGCTGCTTCCTGTATTGATGACTTTACCGATTTTTTTTTATAAGACAATGTCTTACGAAATCGGCTCTGCTTGTTTCATATTTATCTTAGATCGGATGACATCTTAATTCATAAATAACAATATCTTTCTCCATTTGTTCCATTTATATCAATTTATCTTTTTCTAATATAACATTATTTTTCAGCAGATGAATACCTCTCGAGATAATCTTGTGCTTATTTATTCTGATGTCATCAGAAGCATTGTTTCTCGTAATATTGTTTAAGCGCACACTATTTTCGTCTGCCGCAAGACACATAACTGGTTATTTCCCTTAACCCTACACTTCAGACATGGTTGTGGTCCAGTACTGCCACGGCGAACACTGGCCATGTGATGATATTCACAGCATTCTCCACGACATTTGTTTCCACAAGGAATTACTGATTCAATCATGAGCCAGCGACAACTATTATTGTCCTAATGCATGTTATATTATTGGATAAAGTCCAACTAAAGATAATACTTTTCATAATTTTGTAGATGACTAAACCTACAATTGCAAAACAACTGCAAGAAGAGTATTTTATTGTAACCGGGGAAAAAACAGCTTTCCCAAGGTCAGATATCGCCCAAGAAAAATTACAAAACGAGATAAAATCGTTATTAACCGTGAGTGAAATTTAGAGATTAAAAATATCGAAGCAGAGAAGAGATATTGTTTGAACGAGAACGAAAAAGATTATCGGCAATAGAACCAGAGTACATCACACATTTCGACTTAGATTAATCAATGATAAGAAACATCAACCATTCCAACTACATTTGCATGATTTTATCAAAGTGGCGAAGAACGAATTTGTCAACGATCACCGTTATGGATCACTGCCATCTCACCTGTGTCTGCGTGGGATGGATTTTCAGGTTCGGCCAATAAGGATACGTGAGAAAGCTTGCCAGTAGCTGCTCGTGGGTCGGTGGTTCTTCCCGAGGTTTTCCCTGGTTCTTCCACCACCATTTATACTGGCCGCCATATATAGTCTACCTTGTGCTAAAAAATAGCGCTAAACCCTAAAGCAACAACAACAACAACAACAACTTATTCAGAATAAAATTTATCCTATCTCATCGCAGCTCAACGATTTCATAGTCCTATGCTTTCAATGATACATATATTTTAAAATCTGCTGAAATATCTTTCTACAATGTGAATTGTAATCAAAGAAAGGACTACACGCAGTGCTCGTTAAACATTATATAAAGCGTTGAAGTTTTCCCGTCTTCTTTAATCAAAGACGAGGCACGTGCCGCTTGAAAAGGCGACAAATTGTCAACAAGTCTAGTTGATACTCATAAGCACAGCGGATTCATGACATAAATACTTAGAAAAATTGTTGCAAAATTAGGAAAAGAAAGTAAGTCCGTTATCTCGAGTACCCTTCCATCCACCCTCAAGGCCCGGTTCACTTCTGACTTCTCTGCTCAAGTATTCAAAATATCAACACGAGTCTGTGTTACCTAAACAGGAACCTATCCATCAAGTTTCATAAATGTGCACTACTTCAAACTATAGTTATCCTGCGAAGATAAAAGTGTGGACAGATGCACAGACGCCTGACGGCAAACGGGTCACTATTTATGCGAACTGGGGAAATAAGTTGAAATAAGAGCCTATTTATATGTCACTAACTCGATGTTTGCCTTCTCGTCTTGAAATGTTACCCCCCGCCTCTGCTTAGGAATATAAAACCCCGAAAATTAATTTAAACTAATCTATATTAAGAAATATATATATATATATAAATATATATATAAATATATATATATATATATATGTATATATATATATATATATATATATATATATATATATATATATATATATATATATATATATATATATATATATATATATATATATAGGTTAATCTAGTGAGGTATGATTTGTAGTTTATTCTCATCCCTTGTGTATGCTGCGATGGAGCGATGCAGCGATGCGACGGAGCGATGAATTACCATAGCTCCATCGCATCGCTTCATTGCTCCATCGCATCGCTTCATCGCTCCATCGCTACACGATGGAGCAATTGTCCCTAACAGGATTCCCTACCAGACACAATAAAAAGGTGACAAATAAACATGTGATTGTACTATTATTTTATGCGCACCCTTACTTCGCAAAGCAGCAACAATTTCCGTTCCCACAATTGTATGTCTTTCCTTGTTCCAAGATGTTAACCGTGTTTGAATCCAAATGGTGTCCAGGGTAAAATGCTTAAAACAGAAAGAAACGAAATTATGATTTGGACCGTGTTTTTACAACTGACCGTACATAAAAGTATTTTTATCTAATGAGGTAACCGGTATGTATGTATGTATGTATGTATGTATGTATGTATGTATGTATGTATGTATGTATGTATGTATGTATGTATGTATGTATGTATGTATGTATGTATGTATGTATGTATGTATGTATGTATGTATCACCAAAAAATACAATTCAACAGAAGAACGAGGGAGCCAAAATTATCTGATAAACAATTGTGAACACGTCAGGATCAATAATGGATACATGGTAAGTAAAGCTACTTAACGGATAATGACTATGGCAAACGCCAGCTAAAAGATCACAAGGACAGCAGTGCAATGGCAATAACTACCCAGCCAAAAGTCAAGTCCTAAAGAAACGAACCCTTAAAGACACCAAAAACAATAAAAGGACACATGACTATAGCAACATAGGCCAAGCTTAAAGTCGAGTCCCTAAAACAGCTAATAGGAACGAAAATCTCGTCATTGATCATAGACTAGTCGCAAAAGCTCCAAGTTATCGTAGGCGACTTTAATAATTGTCAGTCAGTCATTCTTGACTAACACACATTGGAAACCTCTTTCGATAAAATCATAAGTGCGCTAAATACACAAAATTCCAATTCATTGAATTATTCCAAATTCACGACTCCATACACTAGGACAATTGCACACGTGGCTTACACAACAGTGGCATAGGGCTGTCCAATGGTAAAACTGGACCGAAATCTGTCCGAAAGTTTGACCTTTGCGTTTGCCCTCTGCGCATGATTGCGGGTTGGGGGTGTCTCTGGAAATGTCTCCAGGACCCTTCGGTTGCGTTTGGCGCTGCTGATTTCTGGGATCGTTTCCGCCTTTCCTCGTTGTCCGAGACTCTGACGGCACAATGCTCACATCTAAAAAATAATGAATATTTTAGCCCGGGGCAAAGGTCCCAGCCCAGGGCTATAACCAGTCGCAAAAGCACACAATTGTATAGGCCACTTAAATCCTTCTGTCATTCGCGTCATTCTGCACAGAATACAACATGGCAAGCAACATGAATATACGTTGTCCAAGTTATTGATGTAGACGTTGCTGAACACATACATCAGTCATATTTCTATCCATAAAAGAAAAGCGATCTTAGCGTGAATGTGGACGAGTCTTGTATTAATTCTCCCCCTTTAATTGTTGACTACTGCTCCTGTCAACAATTCCTTTGTAGCTTTGTGGTAAATCACATAAAGGTTCACCAAAGAGCAAGAGTTCCGATTCCTCAGTCTGTCCGTAGCTTCCTGGAGCCCTTCCATTTGTTACACCTCGGAAACCACTGAGAGCTGCCCCATAGGAATTGTGGTCGCTCAACGGTTGAGCGTTCAGAAAATCGCCGACATGTTCTGTGGAGCTTGCAAAATTTAATGAGTTTGGAGGGGCAAACATTTGCATTTTATTCATAATCACTTATTTTTAAATTTAAGAAAGCAACTATTTCCGGTTACTTATTCCACTCTGTGTTTCAGTAAATCGCATGAAAGTATTTAATGGTGATTAACACCACTTGCTGCCTTTGTTGCATTTGTCACAGTATCAACTGTCAAATAACTAATTCTAACAACAATTATAAATAACCAAACATAAATGAAAACTAGCCAAACTGAGCTAAAATAAACAAAAAACTGAACAGTGAGAGGAAAGTAATTAAAAAATATATAGAGAGCATGGAAAATATTGTTTTATTGCAGCGCTTTTCCACTGTCACATATCACTTTTGTCACATGGGCGAGTCGTTGGATCAAATAGACGACGTTCGTGGTTTTACCGACTTTGTGAACGTACTTGAAGTGGGATTAACTTTTACGGGTGGCATCTGGTAAAATAAAAATAAATAAAAGTTGAAAATCGATTGATTGTGTAATTATGCACGATATGTCTTGTTTCTGCAAGAACCAGACTCGCCATTGACTTAGATTTTTCTGAGAGTTAGAATGGCCAGGCTGTAGTAAAAGTGATAACTGTCATACGGGCATTCAACACGGACTATTTCATTAATATAGCTAAATCTTAATTTCAGCATGCTGTTTAACTTTCACACGTTTTTCTTTTAAAATTTCTTTTTTAATATTGTTGTTATTGCTGCTGATGATGATAATTATCCAAGAAATTGTGTTTCACTATTGTATTATTTCATTATTTCCAAAATAATAATCTACGTTTATTTAAATTTAAATTACAAGCATCTGTACAACTCGGCTTAACGGCTTTAGTTTATGATTTTCATCAAGACGCCGCTTTCTTAAGATCTATTATTTCCTAACTCAGATTGTATCTATTGTGAGGTACATGTTCTTCATTACATTAATTCATGATAATACTTTTACGACATAAAAATTTATAATTAATTAATTAATATTAATTAATTTCATTTAATAAAACTGGTAAGCGTCAATTTTGATTGCAACATTTGAGATAAATATTTTACATTCGAAAGTGTTACGACCCTGTAGTTTAATTGTGTGTGTTAAGGAGTGAATTTTGTATAAATCTTATTTCATTTAATTTCATTAAATGTAATTATTAATATAATTATATTATCAGACACGGACAGGCAGTCGTAGTAGAGTCATACACAGTCGTAGAGTCGTGAAGTTAGTTATACAACTTATATTACCTTAAAAAAAGATATTTTTGTGCCAGAAAAAGTTGTCTGTTCGTATGTCTACGTAGAACAACATGTCTTGTTAGAGGAGCTATTGTTTACTTCGCTGCATGAATAATTGTTTTTCTGGAGAACAACATTACTGATTTGGACAGACATTTTCCCGAAAATATTCTAAATTGGAACGGGACAACACAAACTGTGCTTTATTGTGTAAATTCGGGAATTTTCTGTTAGCCTTTGTCTGACGTGGTCGTCCGCCATTTTGGACCGGAACTTCAGACACTTCAGACTGTGTTTAAAACTTTTTACAGGACTTATACTTCTATTTTGAACAAAATTTAGATCATTTCCGTATATCGTAAGTCTTGCTTAAATTATTTACATTATTTCATGTTTTCTAGGTAAATAAATTGCTTTTTGTTAAAATTTCCACAGCTTGTTGTCTTTACTCTTTCTTTTATGTTACTTTGAACGATCTGATACGTAACATAAAAGAATTAGTCGTTTGTCCTTTTGGAATATTTGAAATTGACTAAAATTTGACATTTAAATTTCCCTAGTTCACTTTATTTAACATTTCAGTGAAAACAACAGGCTTTTTACTTAAAAGTGTCAATGGTGGAGAGTGTTCTTTCTACTCCATCCAAAGAACAGTTCGAGAGTTTTAGGAAGGATGAATTGCTTGAACTTGCCAGAAAGAATGAACTATCTGAAGCAAAATCTTCTTTAACTAAACAAGAAGTCAAGAAAATTATAGTTTAACATTTAGTAGACAAGAATGTCTTGAACAGAAGTGTCTTGGTATCTGTGAGTAAGACTTTAACCGATGCTGACGTTAAAATTGCAGAACAAAAATTGAAATATAAATTTGACATTCAAAAAGAACAAATGAGATTACAATCTAAATAGGAGGAGAGACAGGAAAGAGTTAATGAAAAACAAAGACAACTTGAATTACAAAAAAAAAACAAATGAGAATTCAATTAGAAGAAAAAGAATAAGAAAGATAAATACAATTACAAAAAGAACAACTTGACCTTGAAAAGGAAGAAATGAGATGACAAATAGAAGAAAGGGAAAGAGAAAGACAAATACAATTAGAAGAAAGGGAAAAATAAAGACAAATTGAAGAAATGGAAAAAGAAAGACAAATACAAATAGAAGAAAAAGAAAAAGATACACAGAAAAAGAAAAGGGATGAAAAAGAATATCAAATTAAAATGAAAGAATTGAATCTGGCAAGTGACAGGCATGATTCCACATCTCATGCAAATTCAAAGTTTAACATTTTAGGAAATATCAAATTAATTCCCTTTTTTAGTGAAAAGGAAGTAGACAAATATGTTATAATGTTTGAAAAAATAGCTGAGAATTCAAAATGGCCAAGAGAGTATTGGACTCAATTATTGCAGAGTGTACTTCATGGCAAGGTCGGAAATATCTATATATCTCCATCAGTACAACAAATTTCTGATTACGATTTGGTTAAGGGATGCTTCTTGAAAGTTTCCATGTTAGTCCCTGAGGCTTATCGACAAAAGTTCAGAAGTTGCAAAAAAGAAATTAAACAAACTTATGTTGAATTTGCTAGAGAAAAGGAACAGTTGTTCAAGAGATGGTGTCAATCTGAGAAAACTGAACATGATTATGAAAGACTTGAACAACTGGTATTACTCGAAGAGTTTTAAAACTATTCCCAGTGATATCAAAAATTACCCTGAAGATCATGAGGTCAAAATCTTGTAAAATGCTGCTCTGGCTGCTGATAAGTATTCCTTGACTCATAAAGTTCCTGCTGTAAACAAATCTTTCACTCAACAGTCTACTGATAGTCAGGTGTTTCAAACAAATACGACTCTCGGTAAAAATCAATCTGGCACAAATTCTAAAAATCAAGCCTCTGAGAGACTCGATTCTAAATCCTTGTCTCTACCTACGTGTACTTATTGTAAGAAAAAAGGACATGTCATTTCTGAGTGCTTGAAATTGAAATATAGGCACCAGAATCAAGATATACCTAGCCCAAAAGCTCTTTTTTTCTAATAGGTCAAGGTCAAGGTCATGTATTGAAAATAATACATTTGTTGGGTTTGATAAACCTCAGTCTGACTGTGTTTTGGAGAATTTTGAACCATTCATGTCGAATGGCTCTATATCACTCTTGGGTGATTTGGCCAATTCTATCCCTATTAAAATTTTAAGGGATACAGGAGCTTCTCAGAGCCTTCTAGTTTCGTATGTTTGCCTTCTTCTGAGAATAGCTGTTCTAATGAGAGTGTTCTCATTCAGTGAGTAGAGTGCGGCTTTGTTAGTGTTCATCTCCATTCCGTTATTTTGTCATCAGACTTAGTTTCAGGACCTGTGACCGTCGGTGTAGTGATTACTCTACCCGTTGAGGTCGCTCATTTGTTGCTAGGCAATGACTTAGCTGGAGACAAGGTTGTGGTTAATCCACTAGTAACTTACAAGTCTTCTTCCCATCAGACAGTTGATCCTATCGAAAAAGAAATCCCTGATTTAATTCCAGCTTACGCAGTTACAAGAGCTATGGTAAAGAAAGCTCTTGAGAATGATTTTGATAAGGACTGTGTTCCTTTAGCTGACACATGTATTGGTCAGGCATTTGATGAGGTCACTTTTGAATTGGCTTTTGGACAAACTGTGCGTGGACCCTTAAAATTATTGAAAGAGAAACTTCTTTCAAATTAAGAATCAGAACTTAATCTTCTTGATTATGTTTCTGATTTCAAATATAAATTGTCAAAGGCTTGCAAGGTCGCAAGAGCAAATTTGCACTCAACTCAATCAAAAATGAAGTTAAGATATGATAAAAACTCAAGTGATAGGAGTTTTAAGTCTGGTGATAGAGTCCTGGCTCTCTTGCCCATTCAAAAAAATCCTCTTCAGGCAAAATATTTTGGTCCATACACGGTTGAAAAGCAACTAACTGACTTAAATTACATTATAAATACTCCTAATAGGCGTAAACCAAAACAATTGTGTCATTTCAATATGTTAAAAGAATATGTTGAAAGAAATAGCCAGTCCAATCATATAATTAATTTAGTTATACCTGTCCCACCAAAGGAAGATTCGCAGAAAGGAATTCAGCAGGATTCTACTAACCTTGGAACAACAAGTCTGCAGAATTCGTAAGTTATGGAAAATCTAGATCAGAAACTTTCTCAGTTGCAAGATGACGAAAAAGTGAACTTAAACAATTGTTTTCTGAATATAAGCACTTGTTTCCTACAAGGACAAACAAAATTTTTCACGACGTTGAAATAGTAAATTCAAAACCCATGAAAAAACATCCACACAGGATTATTCCTTTTAAACAGCAATATATGAAAAAAGAGATTCAGTATTTACTGGATAATGATTTTATAGAGCCCAGTAAGATTGACTAGAGTTCACCGTGATTTTCTTGTTCCGAAACAGGATAAAACTTTCCGAATGTGTACGGATTATAGGAAGGTGAATAGTGTGAAAAAACAGACTCGTATCCACTGCCAAGAATCGATGATTGTATCGACAAAATTGGAAATGCCAAATACGTCACTAAATTCGACCTTTTGAAGGGCTTTTGGCAAATTCCGCTAACGGAAAGAGCAAAAGAACTTTCTTCTTCATTTGTGACTCCAGATTGACTCTACCAGTAGAAAGTAATGCCTTTTGAGATAAAGGGTTCTTCGAGCTCATTTCAACACCTTTGAATATGATAACTTCTGGTCTAGACAACTGCGATGAATTTATTGATGATGTAATCATTTATAACAACACCTGGAAAGAACATCTAACTACGATTCGGAAGTTCTTCGACAGACTCACGGATGCAAATCTGGCTATTAATTTATCTAAAAGTGAGTTTTACCCTGCATGTGTTACCTTTCTAGGACATATTGTGGGAAACGGACAGATTAAAACTATAGATGCTAAGGTCAAGGCTATTTCAGAATTTCATGTGCCTGTCAATAGAAAACAGCTGATGCAATTTTTAGGTTTGGCTGGGTACTATCGTAAATTTTGTTCTAATTTTTTTCTATTGTAGTTAAATCTCTGACAAACTTGTTGAGAAAGAAAAACAAGTTTCTTTGGACTGAAAAATGTCAAGAAGCTTTCGATAGACTAAAAGCCGTACTTGAAAGTGCATCAGTTTTAACGGCTCCAGATTTCAGTCAGCCATTCAAACTATCTGTAGATGCGAGTGATGTTGGGGTTGGAGCAGTTTTGCTTCAAGATGACCAAAATGGTGTTGAACACCCAGTGTGTTATTTCTCTAAGAAATTGAATAAACACCATAAAAACTACTCAACAATCGAGAAGGTGTGCTTGGCTTTAATACTGGCATTACAGCATTTCGAAGTTTATATTAGCTCGGCTCCTTCTTCGGTTGTTGTGTTTAGTGACCACAACCCACTCACTTTCATCGGTAGAATGAAAAATAAAAATCAGAGGCTGTTGAGATGGAACTTATTTTTACAAGAATACAATCTTGATATCATGTACATTAAAGGAAAGGATAATTTGATTGCAGATGCACTTTCCCGTGTGTGTGTGGAAATGTCCTTGTTATAAATTCATAAGTTCTTATGTAATTTTTTACACTATGTAGAAATTAAATCTGCTATGAAAAAAAAATTATTACATAATCTTTCTTTTTTTTCTTTATGAGGGAAGGTGTTACGACCCTGTAGTTTAATTTTGTGTGTTAAGGAGTGAATTTTGTATAAATCTTATTTCATTTAATTTCATTAAATGTAATTATTAATGTAATTATATTATCAGTCACGGACAGGAAGTCGTAGTAGAGTCATACACAGTCGTAGAGTCATGAAGTCAGTTATACAATTTATATTACCTTAAATAAAGCTATTTTTGTACCAGAAGAAGTTGTCTGTTCGTATGTCTACGTAGAACAACATGTCTTGTTAGAGGAGCTATTTTTACTTCGCTTTATGAATAATTGTTTTCCTGGAGAACAACATTACTGATTTGGACAAAGACATTTTCCCGAAAATATTCTAAATTGGAACGGGACAACACAAATAGTGCTTTTTGTGTAAATTCTGGAATTTTCTGTTAGCCTTCATCTTGCATGGTCATCCGCCATTTTGGACCGGAACTTCAGACACTTCAGACTGTTTAGAACTTTTTACAGGACTTATACTTCTATTTTGAAAAAAAAAATTGATCATTTCTGTAAATCGTAAGTCTTGCTTAAATTATTTACATTATCTTATGTTTTCTAGGAAGATAAATTATTTTTTGTTAAAATTTACAAAGCTTGTTTTCTTCTGTTTCTTTCTTGTTACTTTGAACAATCCGATACGTAACAAAAGTAACTTTTCGTATTGACAACGATCTTGCAAATGATAATGTCTGCTTTTACCACCAAGCTGGACAAATACAAAGCACAGGTAATCTCACGTTTTAAATAGACACCAGCGCACATAAAAGACTGACTTTGATATTAAGTTTAAGAGCATGAAAATAAATAAATAAAATTAATGGTGTTATTTCTCTTTACAAATTGTTCATTTTTCAGTTATAAAGATTGAAATCAGATATTGTTCTTTTTTATTTGATTTGTTTCACTCACTTGGAATCAAGACAAATCATTTCCACTGAGTATTTTGTTTCCATTACTATAAAGTCTTTTACTATCAAATAAATATGAACGTTGTTTCATGAGCGATCATTTCCATTTGCAGAACGTTCACCACAAGAAACCGCAACATTAATTTATATGAACTATACTTGCGTTTAACGATAGTCATTGCATCAGGTAGTCTGGTCCCCTGCTTAGTATGCTCCCTGCGTTGCACTGCCCTTTACTAGTATAGGTGGCGCTCTACAGTTTTGTATTTAGCATAGGCTTAAAATTTGAAAGAAAAAGAGTTTCCCCGGGTTTCCTCACTAGTTATACTGGGTTTTTTAAAAGAGACTTTGTATATCTTAGGTATTGTTCAAAGAACCTTTAATTCCATTTATTTTGATGTATGATTGATGGGTGTAATATGGGTTAGAGAGTATACAGCTTGGCCTTACTGCAGATGTGCATCTTTCAAAAAAGTGCTAGCTCTACTTGCTCATTTTCACTTCTCGAACTTCAGAGGTAAATTGTAAAAAAAAAAAGAGCCGATAACTTTTTTTTACATTTTATGTATTTGGTAATTCAGTCATTGCATTTTAGAAGCTGGTATTATCTAGTTTGGCAAAATTCATTTTCCATTTTTTAATAGCAGCCAAGAATAGTGTACTTTAGACAAAATTTTGGTTGATTTTTGGAGCACAAGGGAGTAGTCATTTTAGTTCGCCGTGTCTTAAGCTCATTTAAAATTTCCAAAGTACAATATCCAAAGAAATTTCATCCACATTACATGAAAGTAGTATATAGGTATGCCAACATTCTCTCCACTGTGCATGTTTAAAATGCAAACAACTTTACCTTACATACATCACTCTCTCAAAAATACATAATAACTGGTGAGCGCCACCATAAAGACTATATAGAAATTATTATTGTATGATTTAATTTTTATTGTATGGCTGAAATATTTAAGTTGCAAGCATCAAAACAGTCCTTTGTAATAATTGTCCTATATTTTCCCCCTCAGAACAGCATTTATTAGAGTCAGAGTCTTAAACCGGTACAGCCCCCCCCTCCTCCTTATGATAAAAAGTGAACAATTTTAAAAATGTGCATTGCATTTTGTCAACATAGCTAACAGTGTTATGCTGATAGACAAGAACATGAAACTAACCATATTTATTTCTAAGATGTCAACAATAAATTTTACAGTTATAAAAGGGATATAACAGGTGAGGTTCATAAAGGTCAAAGGTCAAAGGGTAAATATTAACTCATTTTTTGATATGGAAGAAAGCAAATTTGCTTTGTTATCATTTATTTTTTAATTTCATTGCAAATAAATGAAATGAAACATTTTCACTATGTATTTCTGTTATTTATTGCAACATTTTTCAATTTAAGTTGACTTTATTTCTATATTCAAAGACTTCTAATTTCCCCATAATGAAGGTCTCTACTCACCCAAACATGCCTCATAGGAAAGTAGGTATGCTAGAGAAAAAATAAGCATAATTAGCTTATTTTCATGAATAAAATCATTGTTAATGTACCATTTTACTCAGAAGATCATACATAATAATATGAACATAAGAAAAATAATTGCATATATGTTTATATTTGTTTTTAAGGTGGCGCTCTACAGTTTTGAATTTAGCATAATTTTAAAGAAAAGGAGTTTCCCCGGGTTTCCTCACTAGTTATACTGGATTTTTTTTAAAAGAGACTTTGTATATCTTAGATATTCTTCAAAGAACCTTTAATTCCCTTTATTTTGATGTATGATTGATGGGTGTAATATGGGTTAGAGAGTATACAGCTTGGCCTTACTGCAGATGTGCATCTTTCAAAAAAGTGCTAGCTCTACTTGCTCATTTTCACTTCTCGAACTTCAGAGGTAAATTGTAAAATAAAAGAGCCTATAACTTTTTTTACATTTTATGTATTTGGTAATTCAGTCATTGCACTTTTAGAAGCTGGTATTATCTAGTTTGGCAAAATTCATTTTCCATATTTTAATAGATGCCAAGAATAGTGTACTTTAGACAAATTTTGGTTGATTTTTGGAGCACAAGGGAGCAGTCATTTTAGTTCGCAGTGTCCTAAGCTCATTTAAAATTTCCAAAGTATAATATCCAAAGAAATTTCATCCACATTACATGAAAGTAGTATATAGGTATACCAACATTCTCTCCACTGTGCATGTTTAAAATGCAAACAACTTCACCTTACATACATCACTCTCTCAAAAGTACATAATAGCTGGTGAGCACCACCATAGCCGAGTGCAACGCAGGGAGCATACTAAGCAGGGGACCAGACTATTTTTTTGCTCTTGCCCAGGTTATTCCGAATGCACTACAGACAACAACACGTGTCTAAATGTTGCATGATATCGGTAGGTTGGTTTATTCTTTTACACAGGTTATGTTTACACTAGCATATTCACTCTAATCATAGAGATTCTCCGTTATTCAAACTTTAAGATTTGCACAGCTCATGGACTCTAATCGTGACATTTTATGCTTGTCTGAGTCGAAGTTGTTTTATAACTAGAGATATGTTTGAACCTAATTCATCAGATCAAGCCAAGGACACAACTGAGTAGAAGTTCCCAAATCGTATGCCAATTTTGTACAGGTTTAAGCAAATAAAAACCTTAAATAAATGGTTTTGATAACACTTGATTTTCATTCTTTTCTCTGAGTGTATTTTCGTTTAATAATGAAAAATTATGGAAGCAAATTAGGGTAATCTGGCCATATTCCGACCAATGAGGTCGTTGACATGAGATCTGCGTCGATATCGATGCCGACTACTGTGTGTCTAACTATGATACGGGAAGTAGTCAATTGAGCTTCTTGCAACAAGTTTCATTATTCAAAAAGCATATAGTTTGAGTTCTTAATGAAAAGTGATTTTATTATGGCTATATACGCAGCCTCGCAGGGGTAAATCCGACCGTGATGTATTTTTTTTTACCTCTGATATGTGTAATTCCTACCACCATATAATAATAATAAGAAGAAGAACAACAACAACAATAACAACAACAATGATGAGGACTTTGCATAACACCTAATCTTTAAAAGCTCTAAGTGCTTTACAACATTTGACAATACTTTTAAAAAATCCACATAATGATATGATTACAAAAAAAAACTACCATGAAATTATAAACAGAAAATATGCTGTAACTATTTATGGTAAGGATACGTTATTAGGTGTTAAAGTCTGTTCTTGCAGTTGAAATAGGTGAGTTGTAAGAGCACTTTTGAATATCACTGTCGTTGTGTCTAAGTGCAGTGGGCAATTCGTTCCACATTGTTGGGCCCTGAACAAGAAAATATTATCCATATGATTTCATTTTCATAGTGGGAATAATGAGAATACAAGTGTCAGAAGAGAACCATAAGGTTCTTACAGGTGGGTACACATGGGAGAGGTCAGATATGTATGTTGGACTGGAGCCTATCAGTGAAACAAAGCAAAGAGAACACATTTTGTGTTTAATTCTAGATCATATGGATAGCTGGTGTAGGGTAGAGAGCAGGAGAGAGGTATGCTCTTATCATGATACTCTAAGGATGATTCAAGAAGCTGTGTTTTGAACTTTTTTGAATTTTCTGAAAGATATTTAGATGAACCAGACAGAACTGAGTCACAATAGTCCAGTCTTGAAAGTACTAAGGAACTCACAAGTGTTTTAGTGACTGAAAGATATTTGTGAATAGAGCGGATGCATCTCAGCTCAAGATATGCAGCTTTGAATATGTTCATGACATGCTAATGCAATGAAAGAGTACTGTCAAGAGTAACACCAAAGTTTGTGGACACAATTTGTGTCATGTTGACCAAGTAGGACTTAAACCATATTAAGGCCATATCATGAATGCCAGATACATGCTGGAGACAGTGAAGTAATATATTGTGGTCTATAATGTCAGGTTATGCAGACAAGTCAAGGAGAGTGAGGACTGTAGTCTTTCTGCCATACAAAGTATAGAGAACAGAAGGTTGTTGACTACTTTCAAGTTGCAAGGGTGATATGCTAAAAAGACTTTGAATTCAGATGAGATACAAGTTGGGATAGAACAACTTTTTCTAAGATTTTTAACATGAATTTGAGATTAGAAACTGGATGGTAGGTCTTTTAATCATTAGGGTCAAGTTTTGGTCTCTTCAGCATTAGGCTTTACAATGGCAATTTTGTAAAATGATGGGAATTCTCCAGATGAGAGAGACATGTTAATAACATCAGGTATTAAAGGCAATATTAGATCTAAGCACTCTAGCAGCAGTGACGTCAGAATCTGATCTAGTTCACATGACTTTGGTGCACTCTTCATGATTGTACGTACTTCTGTATTGCAACTGTATGGTTGATGATGAGTCAACTGAAATTGTGTTGTCAAGTTTACCTCTGATGGTTTGTACTTTGTCATGGAAGAAATTTGCAAACAGGTCTGGAAGGTCAACTAGAGAGGTGTCTGGAAGTGGATTACATATATTACTTGACATTAGCTTGTTAGTAATCTTAAATATCTCTTTTCAGCTGGAACTTTCATGATCTTAGTGCTATAGTTGATTAATTTGGCTGCCTGGACTATGTGACATTCTTCATAGTGGCATCATAGATCGACTTAAGAATAATGAGTCTGGTGGAAAGCCAAAGCCTCGAAGCTTTATGACGGTCTCTTTTAGCAGTGCGAAGCTGTTCCCTAACACTGCTATACCACAGAGAACACTTCTGAATTGCTACTCTGCACTTGGTTGTTGGGGCATGTTTATCAAGCAATGAATGCAACACTTCTGAATTGCTACTATGCACTTGGTTGTTGGGGCATGTTTATCAAGCAATGAATGCAGGCAGTTATCGAGTTGTTCTGTTGTAGGAGTTAGTTAGTTGTTAGGTTTGCTTGGATGTCATGCATTAGTTTGGTTCTGTTTATGTTATGTTAAGATGGCATCTAATGCAGAGATGATCTGATGAAAGTTCATGGGACACCAGGGAGGACTATAGGGAAAAAGTGAATGGGTCAGCAGAGAAAAACAACAGTCAGCCAACTAGAAACACATATATTTTATATGTAATTTTAAATGTTTGGGAAGGGTTTAACTGCCTAAATCTTTGTGCAATGTACTTTTTACCATTTTTAAACTTAACCTTACATTGGCGCTACTGTTGTGTATATTTAATTTGTTTTTGTTAGTTTTTTTTCCTCCATTATTATATGTTATGTGTAATTGCATTTAGGACTTGACTTTGTTCAAAATCAAGTTGATGGGTGTACCTGACCAGTAACTTGAATTTTGTAAATGATAAAAAAGTTAATATTTCTCTATGAATATAGGTTAAGTTTTAGGATTATTATCTCTTAAGAAATGTGTTTTTTTGGGTCTGGGTCTAGGATACTTGAAATGATGTTTCCTATGTTCTCTATTATACGTAGACCTTGTATTGTTGACAGCATAAAATAGTCTAGCAAGGTACTTTTGACCTGGTTCTACTTTGGTACATTAGCCTTTTATATGATATTGTTTAATTGAGAAATTACTCATTCTTGCATTTAAAAACTGAGGCAGAATCATCTCT
The DNA here is from genome assembly GCA_016746295.1 of Potamilus streckersoni. Classification (NCBI taxonomy): domain Eukaryota; kingdom Metazoa; phylum Mollusca; class Bivalvia; order Unionida; family Unionidae; genus Potamilus; species Potamilus streckersoni. The sequence goes on from JAEAOA010000912.1 coordinate 776,371, forward strand.
TTGTGTTCAGTATTTCCTTGGAGTTTATTTAATCAAATTATTATTCACTGGAAATAGAAAATGCTTATTATATTCATGGACTTGAACATTAATTTGGAATTATAGTGATTTCAGACAATGACATTTGTAAATTATATTATTCTGATCCATCAAAAGACAGCATATCACCACACTACAGGTCACTGGCACATTAGTATACTGGAGAGTACAGGCACATCAACACTTCAGTATTCAACTTATTTGGAATACCAGAGGAATTCATTTGGACTTGTGATCAAACCTTTTTGCCTATTTGGGATTTAATCACAATAATGTATGTTCTTTTTAAATTTTCACTTTCTGTTCATGGGAAATAAATTATTTGTTGAATATTTTAAAATTTGTTGGTTTTTACTCATTACTGTTACTTAGTTTAAGACCATTCGAGTTTAACTTATGTGTTGAGTGCCTTAAAATACTTCTTTGTACAGATTTCATTCTTACATGAGACAGAGATAAGTCACCAGTGACAAGAAAGGTAATGATGCTAGGACAGTTTTGTGACATTCTTCTCTTACATGGGTGGATTCAAAGTGTATTTCCGTAAAACAAATCCTTATATATATTGCTATTTGTTGAATAGACTAAGACTTATACTGCCCTTAATGTCTTAATGTGAAATAATCAGGGACTCAAATTGCCCCAAAGAAAAAGTTTGATATGTACCTGTAAACAATTTCAACCCAGACACTGTTGTGTAAATTTGTTGTCATCAAGGTCATTGCAAATTACATTTACAGATATCTCATTTCTCTCAGGATGATAACAAATTGTTAGTTTTACACAGCAGCTAAACACTAATGTTTGATATCATCTCATATAGTGCTGTTATTTAAGTCAATATATTTAATTTCCTTTTATCTGTTACAGCTGATCATCTAAACCAGGAAAGGGTTTAAGGTATTTGCATTATTGATCACCCATTAATTGTTTTCAAGCCATGACTTGGCAGAAACTCCAAATTGCAATCACTTTGCCCGCAATATGCCTGTTGGCCACACCCTAGATTACCTTCCTTGTGTACTGGCCCCACCCAAGATTATCCTTAGTTTGTGTGCATCCAAGATTACCCTCAATTTGTGTGTTGGCCTCTAACCAGATTACCCTCAGTGTTAAAGTTATTAACTTAGATATGCCAAACAGGTGGTCTTGACAAATGGGTTTCTAATGTTAGTTAGTGAAATTGGACATAAAAGGAAAACTTAAGCTTTATTTTATATGAAATAACAGATGTGAAACAAGTTTTCTCACATATTTATGTTGGCCTATTCAAGTCGTGACCAACATGCTAATTGGGCCCAACTGCAAACATCACAGACGAAGATTTACCATCACATAATGTGCTGGAAAATCTGTCTATGCTGTTTATTAGGACCTACCAGTAGAAAAGACATCATAGACCCTGATCTGCAAGCATGTGGTCTTATCAGGGTTTGTGTTTATCTCAGTTGTGTTAAAATAGTCTGATGTTACTTAAAAATATTTTCAGAGAAAAAAGTGCAAGTGATTTGGCAACATATTCTGTGAAGTGGTTGGACAGTTAATAGATACCTTCAGATAAGTGAAAGCCCCGAATCGGCATGGGAACAATGTATAGACTGATTCTTACAGCATATATGCTGTTGCTGACCGTGGCAGGAAACCGACTTGCAAATAGAAAGACACAGGATGATTACTTGAATATTTGTCTGATTGGTAAAAACCACAAGAGTGCCCCTGGACCAGAAGCAGACCTCATGGATAAGGTAAAATGTATAGATACCTGATAGTGGCTAGTGCTGAACATAGCTTGATCAGAATTTTTTTTCTAAAAAGAGTGACATTCTTTGGTATATGGAAGATTATTATCCCAGAAATATGGAGAGAAAGAGAGGGATTATAAAATAATTGAAATATTTTTTCTTAACACTTGTAAATATTGAATAACTGTTGGGTGTAAATATTTTGCTGTCTCTGTATGTCTCTTCTCTTCCTTAAAATTTACTTTGTTTTCTAGTATTTACTGGAAATATGTTCAGTCATTGTGTATTTACAGTGTAAGCCCTGGAAAAATCGCAGTTGCTGTACGAAGGAAGTGAGTGAGCTACTGCACATCAACAGGACTTGGTATAACTTTGATTGGAATCATTGTGACCAACCCCTTTCTGACAGATGTAGGGCTCGATTCATTGAGGACCTCTGCTTCTATGAATGTTCACCAAATGTTGGTCCATGGCTTGTCCAGGTAAATTAAGATGCAGATGTTATAAAAATCCCCAGTTAGTATTAAGTATGAATCAAATGCCCCAATTAGGATTAAGTATGAATCAAATGCCCCCGTTAGTATTAAGTATGAAAAAAATGCCCCAGTTGGTATTAAGTATGAATCAAATGCCCCAGTTAGTATTAAGTATGAAAAAAATGCCCCAGTTAGGATTAAGTATGAAAAAAATGTACCAGTTAGTATTAAGTATGAATCAAATGCCCCAGTTAGTATTAAGTATGAATTAAATGCCCCAGTTTGTATTATTTATTAAGTACGACTTAAATGCCACGGTTAATAAAAATATGAAACAGATAAAACAATTTGTAGTAATTTAGAATGAATAAAATGCCCGGATTAGTATTAATGAAGGTAAATTAAATAGAATACAAAATATTAGGCTGTGGGAGTTCTGTCCCTTACTGCCAAGTCAAATCAGAGAAATTTAGTAACCACTTTTCAAATAAGAGCCCATTCATACCTTTTGGCTACATATTGTTCCTACCGGGTGTTTAACATCGCCTTAACATTTTTTCAGTCATATCGCTACAATGTCTGCAGTGTGGCACTTTCTAGTGACGTCTAGCACTGGGGCATCAGCCAACCAGTTCTAACACTAACCTCTTAATGCTGAGCGCCAAGTGAGGCAGCTGTTAGTACTATTTTTATAAGTCTTTGGTATGACTCGGCTGGGAGTCAAACCTACAACCTCATGCATCCGATGAAGACACTCTAACCACTAGGCCACCAGAGCGGTGTGTTCTTACAATAACCACCATTTTTATGCATTTATGAATAATATACCAAACCCAAATGCCTCAGAAATCCAATATGGCCACCACAGTGGCCATCTTGAAAGTCTTTATTGTTATATCTCCTAGATGGCTAGCTATATTGACATTGTGCTTCTTATGATGTCAAGTTGGTCCTAAATGGAAATGGTACAAGTTTAATATCCAGAGATTAGTCCAATATGAAAATCAGGTTATCACTATGTTAAATGGAAAATTATTCATTATCACTACTTCTAAACTACATGCAGGATGACCATGAACACAATCATGACAACCCCACCCAAAATTTAAATTCCTACAAAGTTTTGTGTGAGTAAAGTGCATTTTTGGAAGAATGATGTCCTTTTTTTTTTCATATAATTCCATTTGTCACTCTTGCATATATATATATATATATATATATATATATATATATATATATATATATATATATATATATATATATATATATATATATATATATATTGTCTTTGCAAAGTTGCAAATCATGTCATGTATTTTGTGTGTGCTACATGCTGAGTTATGATTGGTTGTTAAGAAAGGTCAGGAGAGACGCTGGAACTAGATTAACAGGACAGTTTATAATGACCAAACAATTTAAAATAGGCTCCTACTCTACTTTTCTATATAAGGCACACATTTTTATTGGGGGGGGGGATCTGATCTGTGTAATCTGATGTAACTTAACAATGAATCCTCATATTGTATACAAAGTTTAAGAAAACTAAAATGCCAAATATTGGAGATGATATCCAGCATTATTTCCAATGTGGCCACAGTCTAGTCCTCAATGACATTGCATACGGTATTATTTCTAATGTTCCCACGGTCTAGTCCTCAATGACATTGGAACCAGTATTATTTCCAATGTGACCACAGTCCAGTCCTCAATGACATTGCATACGGTATTATTTCTAATGTTCCCACGGTCTAGTCCTCAATGACATAGGATCCAGTATTATTTCTAATGTGCCCACAGTCTAGTCCTCAATGGCATTGGATACATTATTATTTCCAATGTGGCCACATTCTAGTAATCAATGACATTGGATCCAGCATTATTTCTAATGTGGCCACAGTCTAGTCCAATGTGGCCAGTCTACTCCTCAGTGACATAGGATCCAGTTATTTCCAATGTGGCCACAGTCTAATCCTCAGTGACATTGGATCCGGTATTGTTTCCAATGTGACCACAGTCTAATCCTCAGTGACATTGGATCCGGTATTATTTCCAATGTGGCCACAGTCTTGTACTCAATGACATTGGCCAATGTGGCTATGGTCTAGTCCTCAATGACATTGGATTTGGTATTATTTCCATTATGGACACAGTCTAGTCCTCAATTACATTGGATACATTATTATTTCCAATGTGGCCACATTCTAATAATCAGTGACATTGGATCCAGCATTGTTTATAATGTGGCCAGTCTAGTCTAATGTGGCCAATCTAGTCCTCAGTGACATAGGATCCGGTATTATTTTCAATGTGGCCACAGTCTACTCCTATGTAACATTGGATCTGGTTATTTCCATTGTGGACACAGTCTAATCCTCAGTGACATTGGATCTGGTATTATTTCCAATGTGGACACAGTCTAGTCCTCAATGACCGTGGCCACAGTCCAGTTCTCAATGACATTGGATACGGTATTATTTCCAATGTGGCCACAGTCTAGTCCTCAATGACATTGGATCCAGTATTATTTCCAGTGTGGCCACAGTCTGGTCCACAAGGACATTGGATCTGGTATTATTTCCAATGTGGACACAGTCTAGTCCTCAGTGACATAGGATTCAGCATTATTTCCAATGTGGACACAGTCTAATCCTCGATGACATTGGATTCAGTATTTTTTCCAATGTGACCACAGTCCAGTCCTCAATGACATTGCATATGGTATTATTTCTGATGTTGCCACAGTCTAGTCCTCAATGATATTGGATCCGTTATTAATTCCGATGTGGGCACAGACTAGTCCTCAATGACATCGGCCAATGTGGCCACAGTCTAGTCCTCAGTGACATTGGATCCAGCATTATTTCCAATGTGGCCACAGTCTAGTCCTCAATGACATTGGAACCAGCATTATTTCCAATGTGGCCACAGTCTAGTCCTCAATGACATTGGATCCAGCATTATTTCCAATGTGGCCACAGTCTAGTCTTCAATGACATAGGATCCAGCATTATTTTCAATGTGGACACAGTCTAGTCCTCAGTGACATTGGATCCAGCATTAAGTCCAATGTGGCCACAGTCTAGTCCTCAATGACATAGGATCCAGCATTATTTTCAATGTGGACACAGTCTAGTCCTCAGTGACATTGGATCCAGCATTAAGTCCAATGTGGACACAGTCTAGTCCTCAATGACATAGGATCCAGCATTATTTTCAATGTGGACACAGTCTAGTCCTCATTGACATTGGATCCAGCATTATTTTCAATGTGGACACAGTCTAGTCCTCAGTGACATTGGATCCAGCATTATTTGCAATGTGGCCACAGTCTAGTCCTCAATGACGTTAGAACCAGTATTTTCAATGTGGCCAGTCTAGTCCTCAATGACGTTAGATCCAGTATTATTTCCAATGTTGCCACAGTCTAGTCCTCAATGACATCGGAACCAGTATTATTTACAATGTGACCACAGTCTATTCCTCAATGACATTGAATCTGGTATTATTTCCAATGTGGCCAGTCTAGTCCTCAATAACATTGGATCTAGTATTATTTCTAATAAGCCCACAGTCTGGTCCTCAATGACATTGGATCCAGCATTATTTCCAATGTTGCTACAGTCTAGTCCTCAATGACGTTAAATCCAGTATTATTTCCTATGTGGCAACAGTCTTGTCCTCAATGACATTGCATCCAGTATTATTTCCAATGCGGCCACAGTCTAGTCCTCAATGACATTGAATCGGGTATTACCTACAATATGGCCACAGTCCAGTCCTCAATGACATTGAATCTGATATTACTTCCAATGTGGACACAGTCTAGTCCTTAATGAGATTGGATCCGGTATTATTTCCAATGTGGCCACAGCCTAGTCCTCAATGACATTGAATCCGGTATTACTTCCAATATGGCCACAGTCTAGTCCTCAATGACATTGAATCCAGTATAACTTCCAATGTGGCCACAGTCTAGTCCTCAGTAACATTGGCCAATATTGCCACAGTTTAGTCCTCAATAACATTGGATACAGCATTATTTCCAATGTGGACAGTCTAGTCCTCAGTGACATTGGCCAATGTTGCCACAGTCAAGTCCTCAATGACATAGAATCCATTATTATTTCCTTCATGGCCACAGTCTAGTCCTCAATGACATTGGATCTGGCATTATTTCCAATGTGGCCACCATCTAGTCCTCAATGACATTGGATGCATTATTATTTCCTATGTGGCCACAGTCTAGAACTCAATGACATTGGATCTGGTATTATTTCCAATGAGGCCATAGTTTTGAAAATCTTGTTATTAAGACTTGTGTATTCCTATCAATGTAGGGTTACCATAGCAACCAAATAGAGAAAATGGGTGGAAAAGTATTTTTTTTTACAAAAATACAAAAAAGTGTAAATTTTCCATCAAATGTTTTTATTTTGAATGTGTACGTGAACAGTTTTGTTTCTTCTACGTATCACATATCCTCAGTTCATTAATTTTAGATAAATAAAAGTTAACTTTTAAATATGTATCTATATTTCAGTATGTTACAATATTTAGCTGATGCAATACTTGTGTAGTTATTATTCACAAATTTTCTCAGTATAAAATATAATTTTATTCACATAGTTCATTGCTAAGGAACCAATACTAATCATGCTGGAAATACATGTAATTATAGATTTACTTTGGTTGCCATAGCAACCAAAATTAATGTTAGTGTTTGGAAGATTTAAAAAACTTTTTAAAATAATATTTTTGGCAGAATCTTTTATTCAGCTAAATGCAGCATTTATTTTTCAAAGAAATCAGTATTATCAAGCTTTAATTATGAAGGAAAAATAATTATCACATGGAACTTTAAGGACATGCAATTTGATCCAACACATGGTATTGGATTTCTTGACTTACGACACTGAAATTGCAACTGCAATTTTCTCATTGGAACATCTTTTGTCTGCTATGGCTCCTCATATAAATATATATATATATATATATATATATATATATATATATATATATATATATATATATATATATATATCCCCCTTACTATCTATAATAAAACCTGTCTTGAAAGATAACTGCTATGTGAGACCTGTCTTGAGAGACCAAATTCTCAATGCACAAATTTATTGATTATATAGCATTGTGACCTGTTAAGAGACACAACATGTCTTGAGAGACCATAATTTTTGGTAATAGAGGTGATCTTTCAAGACAGGTTCTACTGTATTAAGATGCAAGCTGAATGTGTGTCATTAGTATGGAATAGATACATTATGTCTTGGATTTCTTTAATAGCTTTTATAATCAATGCCTTCTTTAATATATTACATCATTTTTAATTTTAGAATATATTTCTTTGTTTTATATTCTTATTTTTGTTTTTAAAATACATCTTGTGATGTTTGTCTAGTTTGAGTACAATTGACATAATATCATCAGGTAGAGAAATATTATCACCGCCATTAGTTTTGACCTTCTCAAAACACAATAGTGTACTTTTATTTAGTTATAAACAGCAGCTGCCAAGGTGTTACCAAGCCAAGTGAGCTGTTTGATCTTTACTGCCAAGTGAAGCAGAAATAAACAACAGTATGACCAGGGACAAGCTATTTGTATAACTGGAAGAGAGCTGTGTCCAGTACACCTGTATGATAATGAGATTGGAACTATTTGAGAAGCCTGAAAGTCGTTTTTATCGAAAATTGACAAATATATAGAGAATATTACCATTAATATTTTACCGGTGGTAAAAAAAATGATATTTTAATGATACACATGTGTTGTTAGGTAACTGTTGTAATCAGTGCATCTACTGCCAAAACAGTGCTAACAATGGCAGTTGAAAGGATTTTGTTGTATTATGGTAGAAGCCAATAATATGACAGTTTCTTAGGGCCACTGGGGTATGTTCTTTTTTGTGGATTTTCAACTTTTTCTTATATAAAATTCAAGACTTAAAAGTTAATAGCACATGTACCTTTAAGCGAAAATGAGTTATTCAAATTAATTTGGTTTTAAAGAGAGGAGCAACCTATGGGCATATTTGCAGGAAGTAAATGTATTAGTTGTCTTATGCCTATGTCATTTTTCAGGTAGACATTCTTTAAGTAATATACTTGTCTTATTCCTGTGTCATTTTTTCAGGTAGACATGTATTTAGTAATATACTTGTCTTATGCCTGTGTTATTTTTCAGGTAGACATGTATTTAGTTTTATACTTGTCTTATGCCTGTGTTATTTTTCAGGTAGACATGTATTTAATTTTATACTTGTCTTATGCCTGTGTCATTTTTCAGGTAGACGTGTATTTAGTTTTATACTTGTCTTATGCCTGTGTTATTTTTCAGGTAGACATGTATTTAATTTTATACTTGTCTTATGCCTGTGTCATTTTTCAGGTAGACATGTATTTAGTAATATACTTGTCTTATTCCTGTGTCATTTTTCAGGTAGACATGTATTTAGTTTTATACTTGTCTTATGCCTGTGTCATTTTTCAGGTAGACATGTATTTAGTAATATACTTGTCTTATTCCTGTGTCATTTTTCAGGTAGACATGTATTTAGTTTTATACTTGTCTTATGCCTGTGTCATTTTTCAGGTAGACATGTATTTAATTTTATACTTGTCTTAGGCCTGTGTTATTTTTCAGGTGAACATGAAGATCAGAAATGAGAAGTTTATGAATGTTCCCCTGTGTGAAACTGAATGCAATGAATGGTGGGAAGACTGCAAGGATGATTTTACATGCTTGAAAAATTGGGGACGTGGATTCATATGGAAAAATGGTATTTAAATTCATGCATTATTTTGTCAGTTATTCTTATGCTTTCCTTTTTATACTTGTGTCCTTTTATATTGTTCATCCATTTGTCTATCTGCTTCCCTTTTTCTTGTTTCTGCATATTCAAGTTTTCTACCATCTACTGCTAGCAGACTTAGTGGATAGCTTGTGCTTGGTCAGAGGTCAAAGTCATTGTGACTAAGAGAAATTTTTGTGTACACAGTAACAGACCTAGACCAGACTTTGTGAATGGCTTGCATTTGAAGTATGGAAGAAATCTATTAATTTTATGTTTAAAAGGTCAGTGTCAAGGTTGCTGACTGAAAGAAGAAAAATGGTTTCCATGCAATAACATTTTGGTTTTGGCACAAAAATTAAAATTCTTGACTCAGTACCGTCACCAAGTTTGGGGTTGATTTGCACCCTGGGTAAGAAAGAATACAGTTGATTTCAGAGTCAAAGCTCAAAGATTAAGGTCATTATGACTGAAACTTAAATCATTTCTACATGACAACCTTAACCACATACCTGAGACAAAGTTTGTATGATTTATTGTGTTTATGATTTGTGGTCAAAAGGTCAGTAGTCAGGATTGTTGAGGTTCAACTCAACAAAACTTTTTAGGTCAAAGGTCACAGTTGTGGTCAATTTAATAAGAGATCAATAGTTTCAGCACATTAGGTTTAGTTCAACACCACATACCTTGATGAATGAAAAGTCCAGGTCATTGAGACCTCTTTGTCAATACTCTCTGGAATTAGCCATGCCCAACTAGTGGCCTACAATGAGGACTTGGTGAATGTAAGTAGTTTGATAATAGGGCTTTGAGAATTTCTGAACCCATTCAGGATTTTTCATGCATTTTCAACACTGAGGATTTTTGCAAATGCATCAATATGGAATCCTTGCTTCTGAAGCCCACGTTGGGGGTTGGGAAGCTGCATTGTTTGGAGCTCAATATAAGCTGTCAACTGTTTACTTGAGTTTTACTGCATGTGAATTAGTTTCCTGCATTGTATCACTAGTGTCCTGGTCAACAGTGATTCAGTCAATACTGTTCTGAACATTTCCTTTGTAATAGTATTTTATTAAAAAGGATAGCTTGTACACCTCAGGAACTGTGTTAATGCTAATTTGAGTGGCTGTGAGAATTGTGTTTCTTTAACATTACAGAAACAATCCCACATTGTGTTTATACCAGACAGTCAGCAACAGGGCATTTTTACATGCACATGTAATGATTCCAAACTGGCCTAGTGTTGGTGTTAGTACATCATGGTTTCAATTTTTATCAGACCATCATTTAATTTATAGTTATTAATATATCAGGGTCTATTAATGCCACACTGGAATTAATATCAACAGGCGTAGATATTCATCGATAAGTGGCACAGAATCACCATTAGTGTTGGATAGCAAGCCCTCCAGCTGATTCAGGACACTTTCTATTCCAGCAACCTCATCACATTGAACAAACTTTGCAAGCATCTTGTATGCTATATACAGTGTCAGCAGTCTTCAAATACAGAAATCAAAGACAGTTAATCATGCTTCATTCCAAACATTTGGCCAATATATCTCTATTGTTGAAATTTGATGACTTGTCATTGGAATCTGACTTAGAATCCCTAGATTTTAATATTTTAGCTTTCATATCATGTGTTTGTAAATGTATACTCAATAAAGAAGTAATATCCAGATCTACTGGCTACAAGTCTAGTCATGAAACCCATCATTATGCATACACCAAATACTTGTCTCCTTCTCCTTTTTTTATATTCCACCAAAATGTTAGATAATTGCTTTTAGAATTCACATGTTGTGTAGATGCAGCACCAGCTTCATCAATGGGCTTTCTTGTCTCCAGATTTTATTTCCATTCATGACAAGATATCTGCTCATTAATTGCCAGATTTTCTAACTTTCAGTTCTGTATTTACATCAACATAATCATTGATGAATGCCACCAACACATCAGTGTCCATGATTCCCTCTTTCACTGTGATTTTTCATCCAACATTTTCTGCAGTGACTTCCCGCAGTTCCAAAACCTATATTGATGTCCATGTTGGATATTTTGAGGTTTCCAGTTTGATCTTGAAAAATCACATGTTTAGGTTGACACCGGCAATAACCCAGTTGCTCAACTAGATTAGATTGACATTTGCAGACCTGGTCAGATCCATATCAGCACACCATTGGATTGACCCATGTCTATAAATGGCAATGGGCAATTCATATATAATTCCAAGTGTAGCTGTCTAAGTGATAATACAAAAATAAGTGTTTGTGGGGTCACTGATTTAACTTTGCTTCCTGTGAGCGCATGCAGTGCTTCAACAATGGGATGTCCACAGACTGGGCCAGTTTGTAAAGTCAGCATTGATTGAAACAACAGTAGTCATATTTGTTGTCCAGTGGCATGCAGTGACTTTTCTGGCATTGAATTATGTTCTTCATCAAGTTTTTGTAATGCACAATACAGCATGATCCAAAACCCAGTTAATTTGTATGTGTCAAATTGTGTGGCATTTTATAATAGCCCACTGCAATTCTCTAATAGTGAATCGTTTATCTCTTGTCAGCATTTATCAGTCAGTCTCCAAGCTCACAGCACTGCAGCTCTTTTGAGAAGCAAAGCGTCCGTGCAAGCTTGAGAAACAAAGATTCTATGCAGATGCACATGTGTGACAAAAAACTTAAGTGGAAAAAAGTCTTGTAAGTTCCAAAAGGGTTTGGGTTGGAAAAACCAATTTTGGTCAGTAAATCTCAAAGTTCCCATATCACACTATGATGTATAATGTGCTGTTCATGGTGCTCTTGTTTTCTCTCAGGTGAATGCTACATTAGTGATTGAATTAGTTGCCAGAATGTCATCTGCTGTCATTCCAGTCGTGTATATTTGTTTTTCATTGGGTGGGTGATGGAATTTACCTCTTTTTTTTTTTAATCATACTTTTAAACTTTATACCTCTATGCATACATCCACATTATAGCATAACTTTAATTTTAATGTTATACCTCCATACATACATCCATATTATAGCATAACTTTAATTTTAATTTTATACCTTCTTACATACATCCACATTATAGCATAACTTTAATTTTTAACTTTACACCTCCATACATACATCCATAATTTTAAACCTTAGATTAACTTTTTTTAAAAAAAATTTTTTAAATAATTTATTTTTGTAGAATACAGAGTGATAATGTAAATAAAGGGAGCTTTTTGAAAATGAAATAAAAAAAATCCCAGAATTCCTAGATAGAAGTCCTAATAGTTAAAGTTTTGAATAAACTTTAGTGGAAATCCAAATTAAATTTAACACTGAATGTGTTTATGTGTTTGTGGTGGTTCATATCATGCTGGTTTATCAACAGTCTTTTGTTGAATCACAATAATACAAAACAAGAATATTTTCTTATTTAAAATATCAATATAAATTCAAGTCTCTGTTTCCAAGAATATTATTTTGGAAGAATACTATTTCCAGATAAGAACCATGTGAATAAAATTATTTGAAGAAATACATTCTAGCCCAAATAAATTAATGGACAAGCCATAATATAATTGATTCTTTTTTTTCCTTTTTTTTTTTTTTTTTTAAATTGTATTATCCCCGTAATAGGTTGACCATTTGGTCGGGGAACCATCCCGAGGTCACCTTACAATCAAAATTTCTTGTTTCCAGATAAACTAGGGATAGTAAATATAATCTATATTAAAAAAAAAAATAAAAGACTACACAAACATGTACAAACTCATGCTCACATGCATATGTCAAAATGTAGGTGACATAAGCTTTAGTGTTTTGTTCCTGTTTACCATCCAATCAGATACAAGTTACTTCTTCATCTGTTGAGGCCCATTTCTTAAGAAATTAACCTTAGATTAACTTGATACAGAGGACCTTATAGATTTCACACACACACACACACACATACACACACTATGGGCCTTGTATACAATGCTCCAGGTGAAAGGTGGGTGACATTGAATTATTTAGTAGTGAAGTTATATGTATCATGCATTGTAACATTTCATACTGAGTAGATACCATGTTAAAATCCTAATGAGAGTATTGCAGATTTCCCAGAAGTTTATCTTGCTGTTTGCACAAACCTTAATAGTTTTAGAGATTTCTCAATGTTACCTTTTTATTTTGTATACCTTGCACGAAAAATTGTATCATCTATTGCTTGTCTTTTATCTTGTGGATATAAATCTTTTGAAGTTTTATCTTCCAGTATATTTTAACATTTGTGAACCTTTATGTTTACAACTTGCAATACAGAATTTGGACTGTCAGGGTATCTACTGAACAGATGAGTCCAGTATTCCACATAATTTAGACTCTCAAGGCATTTGCTAAACTGATGAGTCTAGTATTACAATGAATATGAACTGTCAGGGTATTTACTGAATTGACAAGTCCATTATTACATAGAATGTGGACTGTCAGGGCATTTGCTGAACTGATGGGTCCATTATTACATGGAATATGGACTGTTGGGGCATTTGCTGAACTAACAAGTCCAGTATAACATAGAATATGGACTGTAATGGCATTTGTTGAACTGATGGTTCCAGTATTACATGGAATATGGACTGTCAGGTATTTGCAGAACTGATGGTTCCAGTATTACATGGAATATGGACTGTCAGGGCATTTGCTGAACTGATGGTTCCAGTATTACATGGAATATGGACTGTCAGGGCATTTGTTGAAGTGATGGATTCAGTATTACATGGAATATGGACTGTCAGGGCATTTGGTAAATTGATGGGTCCAGTATTACATAGAATATGTACTGTCAGGGCATTTGGTGAATTGATGGGTCCAGTATTACATAGAATATGGACTGTCAGGGCATTTGCTTAACTGACAGGTCCAGTATTACATGGAATATGGACTGTCGAGGCATTTGTTGAAGTGATGGGTTCAGTATTACATGGAATATGGACTGTCAGGGCATTTGCTTAACTGATGTGTCCAGTATTACATAGAATATGGACTGTCAGGGCATTTGCTGAACTGATGGGTCCAATATTACATGGAATATGGACTGTCAGGGCATTTGGTCAATTGATGGGTCCAGTATTACTAAAGCATGACCGATTAGCATTTTCTACCATATTCCCATTCCAGAATTTGAGCATAAAATTTTTCTGATTCTTGATATGAAGTGATTAATCGGAAATACCTGGAATTATTTGCCTCTAGCACATCCAAAATCTCGCCTCTGCATCCCTGTCATCTGAATTCATGTGCCAGTGTGAATGGGATTGATATCTAGTTGAGAAAAATCTGCCGAGGACTTCACCACCAATGGACCCAGTTATATATTGGAAATCCCAAGAGAAAATGTTCCAGCTTCTGGCAGCTGTCGCTAAAAGTTTTTGTTCAATACCGCCCTCTAGTGTCGATAGTGAAAGAAGTTTTAGTACTGCAGGTACTATTTGCAGTGACGAATGATCGAGCATGTCCTGCTGAAAAACAGAGAAGCTACTGTTTCTTGCAAAAAACTTGGAAGTTATAAATTTAGATTATTAAATTTCTTTATTATAAGGTAAACTGTGTGCATATTGCCCATGCACATTAAAATATTTTAATAAATTTAAATATATTGGTCTAACTCAAGTATTATCATTTCATCCCATTGTATTGACGATATTGGACTTTTCTGACTTCTTATTTAACTTTATTAATGCACTATTGAATGATATGCAGTGTTAGACACGGTGCTATATAAATATTTTTATTATCCAAATCAGTGGTTCCTGCCTTGTCCGACTGCGATTAATCGGAATTTAATACTATCCAGTGGAATCCGATTTCTGGATCAATAGTCGGTTATGCCTTAAGTAATGGATTCAGAATTACATAGAATATGGACTGTCAGAGCATTTGCGGAACTGATGGGTCCTGTATTACATGAAATATGGACTGTCAGAGCATTTGTTGAACTGATGGATCCTGTATTACATGGAATATGGACTGTCAGGGTATTTGGTGAATTGAATTGATGGGTCCTGTATTACATGGAATATGGACGGTCAGGGAATTTGGTGAATAGATGGGTCTAGTATTGCATAGAATATGGACTGTCAGGGCATTTGGTGAACTAATGGGTCCAGTATTACATGGAATATGGACTGTCAGGGCATTTGGTGAACTAATGGGTCCAGTATTACATGGAATATGGACTGTCAGGGCATTTGGTGAACTAATTGGTCCAGTATTACATAGAATGTAGGCATGAAATATAGGCTTCAATGTATATGCTGAACTGATGGGTTCTTTTCTGTATTACACATAAATGAGTTTCGGCATAAGTGAGATAAAATCTCGATTAACAGGGGATTTTTTTTTCTCCTTTAATTTATATCAGAGTTGGAAAAAAAATTTGCAGTATTTCATCTGTAAGAAATCAATTTATGCACAATTTAGAAGAATGCATAATTTATTTTTTTTGTGAATTGATATCTTCTCATGCCATGTTTTCCTGCATCTCTTCTAGGGACCAATGAATGCCCAAAGGAAGCAGAGTGCAAGAGTTTTCGTAATATTTATGATGGAGCAAAAGACTTTTGTGAAAATGTTTGGGATCACTCCTGGAAGGTTGTCCCCAATGATGATCCTGCTGGCTGCATGGTCATGTGGTTTGACCCAAACAGAGAGAATCCTAATGATGCCGTGGCCAAGTTGAAAGTACAGATGCTTATATCAGGCTCTGTTAGCCTTGTTATGCCTTCATTTTTGTATCAAGTTCTTATTTTCATTCTTTTCATGTTATTTTTAAGTTGATGATTATATTTTGCTGCATCTGCATAGCATATGACAAGATAAAAATATCACTTTTTCCTTACAGTTCCATCAAAATTTGAAACAAAAAAATGTGTTAAAGTTTTTGAAAACTGGTGCATTGTAACATATTTTCAGATGACATTGTTCTGTTTTATAACTTTAATTTGCAAGGCGGTAAAAATTGCCAGTGAATTTTACATGCAGGTTGGAATATGCAAATTATTATATGTTCATGACCTTTACAATGAGTTGAGGTGATGCTCTAGTGTAATATTTTGCATGGAGTTAGATTATTAAAGAAAAATTTCCCAGACTCTCCTCATACTGGGTGTTTACATAAGATTTTGTATATGGTAGGTATTGTTCAAGGAACTTCTAATTCCCTTACTTTGGTGTCTGATTGATGGGTGTGGTTTAGGTTACAGAGTATCCATCTTGGCATTTATTACGATGAGTACCTGCTTGGTGTTTTTCACCTCCTGGACTTACAAGAAAGAAAATCACCAATGAGAAAATAACTTGTTTATGCTTCATTGTATGTTGCAATTCATTTCATTGTACTTTTTCAGAAGCTAGTAATGCATTCACTGGCAAAATTTGTTTTCTCAATTTTCATAACTGTTAAAGTGAATGTTCTTTGGACTAATTCAGACTTTTTTTTCAAGCACATTTTTTGCAGGTATTTTTGGAGTTATGCTTGGATCCTGTACATTTTCCGGAAGTACAATATATACAGAAATTTCAGTCACAGTAAATGAAATAGCGTTGAAGTATGCCAGCAATCTCATCACTGTGCAGGTTGCAAATGCAAACTGCTTCACCTTATACCTGCCACTCATTCAGAAGTATGTAATATCTGTAAATGCATCATTTTTTATGCTATGTCAGGCAGTTCATGAAGCATTGATTGGGCATCATCAAGATCTTTATGAACATCATCAGGCGATTTAGTAGACATTGTTAAGATCTTTTTTGGCATCATCAACACTTATTTCTTGTTAAGCACTCTTTGGATGCCATCAAGCACTTATTGGGCATTATTGTAACACTTTTTTTTGTTGCTACTAGGTACTTTCTTACTGGGCATTGTCATGCATTTATTGGGTGGCATCATGCACTTGAATGCTGTCAGCACTTATTGGGCACTGTTTGCCAATTCTCAGGCATCATCATACCATGTATTTAAGATCTGACTATTCATTTTACAAATTTACCCTTAGTTGATTTTCATTAATATTTGTATTCATTTCATTGTTGACAGCATTGATTTAAGTAATTTAGTATTTTATCAAGAGGGTTTCGCAAAAATGTAATGTTTGTACTACTGGATAGTGTGGTCTTACCCCATTATGCTTTAGGCTTACCCACAATATCCATCATTGACATTAATGATGGTTTTTTTTCTGTTAATTATAAAACATAATTGCTATTTTTCATTACTGTCAGCAATAGTAAGATGCTGTGTGCACATTTTTAAAGTCCTATGTTTTATGTCTCGAGCTGAGGAATCCAACATCTCAAAAATGTGAATGTCATTGCATTGTCTGCGGCATGCTGTATATAGGGCTGTTCCATTTAAACATACATGACACCCATGGAAGGCAGATATTTAAAACAATATGACAGGGTAGTCTTTTCAGTTTATATGAAAATGATATAATTTTTAAAAAATGCTTTGTATGTGTGATTACTCCACAATAAAAGTGCTTATCCCAAATCTGTTTTTAAAGAACAACCCTTAGTTGAAAATCAGTCACAAAATAAGTCATTACATAGAAGAGAGTGGGAAAAGTAACTCATCACCGATCAGTAAATATTTAAAAAGTTGATAAAATTGGTTAAGATTTCATAAAATCTTGTATACATTTTGTTGACCTTATCAGTTTCTTTGATTGGATTATTTTTGCATTTAGTGAAATTGTTAAAGCATTTTATGGTCACTATCAGAGGCAAGAGTCCATTGTCTACCAATTTAAACTTGTAATGCTGTCTAGTTAGTCCTAAATGAAAGTGGTGCAACTTATATTACCGCTATTGTGTCCAGCTTGAAAGCTTGTTACTTAGCTTTCGGTATTGAATTTCTACTTAGAAAATATGCCAGTCTAGATAAAAGAAGAAGACTATGCCATGAAATGTTCAAAATGTTAGATTGCCTGCTATTGATAGAGATTTTTGTTATCAATGTGGCAGACACCTCAACAGGAAGTCATACATTTAAACATGCTCTAAAACTGATAGGAAATATCTTTGAAAAACAAAATAACAATAGAAGAATAAATACTAAATTCCAATTATAGGAGCTGAACATTGTTTTTTTTTTTTATTCTGTCATTGTATAAACTGTCAGTTGGCAACTCACAGTTTACATAGCACCCTTTGGGTGTTATTTCTTGTGTGATTTGGCAACTGGCAGTTGATACCACAATAAACTCAGCAAAAACAATTTTAAACTTGACATTTTGACTTTTTCCATTTCTCAATATACAAGTTTGGGCTTCTTGTTTCTCCCCATTTCTCAATCTACAAGTATGAGCTCATTTCTCCCCATTTCTCAATCTACAAGTTTGGGCTGCTAGTTTCTATTTTTCAGTCTACAAGTGCAGACTTTTTGTTTTTCCATTTTCTCTGTCTGCAAATTTGTGTTATATTCTTTATTTGATGGCAGTCGTTTTGTTTCTAAGTAAAATTTTAGATGCTTTGATGACATTTTATGTACTTTACATTTATAAGCAAAGTTGCATAAAAGAAAAACAAATTTGTTTGTGGATGTTTTGGTTCTATAAGTTTGGCAGACTGTTATAATGGTAGAAATTTGATTCTACAGAGCAGTTTTAGAAAGTTGCAGGTATTTAAGTATTTCTGGATTCCATAATGTTGCATTATGCCCTATTTTTTTGGAAATTTTGTTTGTGTTTTTTATGGTACTTTAGTGATTAATGTTTTTGTCCATCACTCGGCATTGCAAGTATGTATCTGTTAGTTTCACAGTGAGCAGTATTTGTATCATGTCTGCTAATTACGAAAGTGAATTTTCTTCATTTTGCTGTAATAAGATTCCTTTACTTTTTCCATCCTGTGTATTTTGATGTTATTATCAGTATTGTTACAGTTTTATAACTCAGCTGATTTCATTTCATCAAGGAAGTGAAACTTGTCAAGATGAAACAATAACTGTAGATGTAACATATATGTAATTATAGATGTAAACATTAATGATTATTTTATAAATGCTTACAAATCAAAACCTTAAATCAGTTGATTTGGAGAGAAGAAAGGATTACAAGATTTTTACAAAATCACATGATTAGAGATTATTGCTTATGATCTATAGAATCATTCTTGCCCAGACCTTTTTTGTATATGAATATGGACAATGTGCCTTTTTCATTAAAAAAAAATCATGTTCATTTTTAATCAGAAGTTCATGTTTATTGTTAATCTTCTACTCAGAAATAATGTACACATACATGAGTAACACTTCGACCCAAACATTCAATTTATACAAATTTTATAGCATGAACATAGTTTTGGTAAGTACTTTATCTTTTTCTAACAATGAATTGTTGGGGTTTTTTTTACTTGCTATATTCTAATTTCACAGTGTATACAAACATATTATCCATTCTTTCTTTTATATGACATGTAAATTGCTTCTAGATGTACATGTGTAGAATTGGTTGTGATTTTTATGCATTTTGGTTGTAGAATCTCGAGTATTGGGTCTTGCGAGGAATGAGAGAATTGTTCAGTTGATCAACAAGTCTGCTGGCAGGTGAGGTGATGTAGAATAGGTCTGATGTTGCATGTTGTACTAATGGAGGTAACTGTTTCCTGTGGCATGCATCATGGGATAGTGTTCATCTGAGTAAGTCTTAAAGGATCCACCCTGGACTTGAATTTATCAGGATATGAAAATAGGGTGAAGTGAGTGGAGATCAGACAGAATTTGTAATGTTTACAACAGTTGCCTGACACAATCATTTTGCTAAACCATCAAGTTAAGTAATATAAAACTAAAGAAAAGCTCCTTAACTTTATAAAAATAATAAAATTCTCATTGAGTGAGACAGTTTTATGACTTATTGCTAAAGATGGTAACCTCAAAAATAGATCACTATTATAAACGGGTGGCAGATTTCAACATGAAAGTTTATTCCTATTATTTTAGGATGAAGAAAAAAAAATGAACTAATTTGCTAGCAAAGAGTGTCAATCTCCACAGCTTAATTTTTTATGTAATTGAAATGACTGAAATTTTTTTCACTTCTGTAGGTTTTGTGTGTGAATGTATAGAGTCTTGTCATAATTCAAGTAAAAGTAGTCACAGGTCATATGACAGTCACATGCACGTAATGTAGTGCCTCGCACACACTTACATTCCATGTGTCTCTGCCTCTTCTTTGTATACCACACAATCTGACTTGAATATATATCCTCAATTTTTATTTTTATTTTTTTTTAATAAAAAACTTTATTTTATATGATCTTGCATTATGTAAATCAATTGTTTCCATCAAGTACTAGGTACATTAATGGTTTTCTTCCCCTTACCATGTAAACAGCAATTATAATTTGTTTCTTGTCATGTTAATATGCATTTGTCACACCTCTGTATGTCACATTATAAGATCTGAGTATATTTGCATGTTTTATTATTGAGACAACAAATAATTATGTTATAGTTGTTTTACATGTTTTATTATTGATACTACAAGTAACTATGTTATATAGTTGTCTTACATTATGTAAACTAATCTTTTTTTTTTCACCAGCCACATAAATGTAGTTGTTATTGGTCCCCTTCAAAACCCATTAATTATTCCATTTTTCTTTCTGTGCACTTCAAATTACAGTGCCATGCACTCACATATGCTTTGTAAACTTTGAAGCTGTTTGTATGAGCATCTGGCACTTCAATTTTGTAGATGCCGATGGGAAAAAGGAAAACAGAAAAGAATTGCCAAACTTAACAAAAAAATAATCACCCAAAACCTGACCAACAGAACAGAATTTGCTATCTCCTCCCTCTTCACCTACCATAAAAAAAAACATGCTAATAGATAGTACACAAACTAGAACAGATCATTTGTGCATACACATCTATAACTTGCACACAGCTTAACACCCACATATCTACTCTTGACACCCCCCACCATATAAAATAAAAAATCACACCACACACTTATCAAATTGGTCTTTCGTTATAGACCCAAGAAAGCCTTCTTTAGATTAAAAACTTGTTTGACCCTCAAAGGATACTGATGGGTTTCTTTTACAAACTTGTGGCATTGAAACACCCAAATTGAGATCGCTAAAATCAACAGCTGCTTTAAGCCAAACCAATTCATCAAATCTTTTGGTACATGAAATATACAAGTAAAGCAATTGAAAACTAAGGAATATTAGACTTGAATGTCCTCTCACATGTTTGGTTAAATATCCAAATCATGCACACAACAATGGCAAGGACTGAAATGGAAAATCCTGTTGACCCAGAGACAAGTAGGAGCATGGGGCATTGACATTACTTCCCCAAATCTACAGTAATGACTCAACTAATGAACTACTTTTAGATGATGAGACTCCAGAACAGCTACAATCTTTGAATGGAAGTGGTACATAGGGACTATATATATTATGCCCAAAGGAAGAGAACCCAGTCCTCTCTTACAAAGATATATCAGTAGAATAGTGGAGTCTCCAGTGAATCAAAAAAACATAAAAGCGATTCATTTATCTTGAAAACCTTATGAAATGCTGCTGGAGGCATCAATTGTAAGAGAACTACAAAAATTGGCATGCAGGATACAGTGTAGAAACAGGAACAAGAATAATGTAGATAGAGAATGAACAACTAAAATGCACAGAAACCTTTTTCTACTTGCACAACTTTCTTGAAAAGAGTTTGAATAAAAGCTGTATTTTAAAAAATTCAGCATTTGTTGAACAACAGGCCACATGCCAATGAAATGCCCAGATAGACAAGACAATAGAACACAGCCAGACTAAACCACAAGCGACAGGACCACTGATGGCACTATTGAAGGAAAAGAATTTATGACCAAACGGGTCAAAGCAAAACAAGCACTATAAATGATATATCAACACCCAGACATATTGCAACTACAAAAAGAACAATAGGAGGGCTTTAGCTGATGAACAATAATCGCAACCCAGAGAACAAAAAACAGGCTGCAAGAAAAAGGAAAGAATCCAAAAGCAGCAAGAGAAAACAGCCACCTAAAGATGATAAACAAAGTAACATCATCCAAAAACAAGAAAAAAAAAACAAGGAATGAAAAACAAAGAGACAAAAGGAAATGAGACTGCAATATGACATATATTGAAATATAAAAATCTCAGAAATTATCAAAGATGAAAAGATGTGGCCTATTGTTCAACAAACTGAAACAAATATCAAATGAGGATGAACAAATTAAAACTTGAACTGCCAAAAAATCTCAGAAATTATCAAAGATGAAAAGAATTGTGGCCGGTTGTTCAACAAACTGGAACAAATCAAATGAGAATGAACAAATTGAAAATTGAACAACTGCCAAAAAAGACCACAAACAACTATCGAAAACCTAGATAAAATGGAGTGTCATTCCAAGAGGAAAGAAGAGATGTCTATCATCTCCCAAATTGCAAAGCCTGTTCACAGATCATGTTTCAATGAGAAAAAAGTCATGACTTTTCTTCAAAACTAAATGGGGGAAATTGAAGTCATATGAAAGTATTTGTGCTCCTTTCTGATAATTTTTAATGTATTATCAGCTTCTGGCATATAACTTGAGATTGTTTTCAGTCCCCTCCAGTCATATCTGCATTATGTGGATATTGTACTGACTGGCTGCAATAAGGGAGTAGCAACATACATTTCCAATAAACATCCTGAGACATTCATGCAGGGTTGTTTAAGCCCTTTACAACAAATCACTGCAAAAAAATATGAACTGCCCATTGACATAGAAGTTATCCTTTACTTTTATCTGAAAAAGAGCTCAAAACAGAATTAAATCAGATTTCAAGAAGAGTGTCACACTAAAATTTAAACAATTTTTAAGCATGGCCCCACAAGATGGTTGTCCCTCAAGTGCTTCCTGGAACAGTAGGAGTCACTCAAACTAATTTGCAGAGGTTCATCCATTGGTGTTGTAAAGAATTTAACAAAGAAAGTTGACATGATAGCTATGTTTCTTTGCTAGTAGCATATCCAAGATGTATTGCCAGGTTTTGGCTGCACACTGCCAATCATTATAAAAGCAAATCTTGCTCTTCCAATGGGTGCTCCAATGATTTCTTACCTCAGAAAGTGACTACTTAAGGTTCTTGCAGATCTGTATGCATGTTTCCTGAAACTTGAGGCTGTTGCTAATCTTGTAGTTTCTTGATATGAAGAAGACAAATACTAGGAAGTTGAATAATGGCTTGGTGCTTGAGCATGAGTCAAGAAAATGCATGGCAGATGCAAAAGAGAAAGGCAGTCTTATGATGGATCAAATTTCTTGCATTTCATACAAAAGTTATTCAGAGAGGCCTCCAATTATATCATTAAAAAAAAGTATTATTTCAGAAGCAGATTTCAAAATTGGATGAAAGAAGAAAGTCTGGATGCAACAAAGACAAAGTATTTTAAATTCCAGATGGTTACATCTTTCGTTGATGGAGTGCCTAGTATTGATGTTAGTTGTAGGAAAATATCGAAGTCAAAATTTTTGGATTCATCAGGCAAATGCCAGCATCTTGCAAGCTGGTTTTGGCCATTCTGAGTATCTCCGATTCCAATTCTAATTCTTAACAAATTTTCAACTTGGTGAGAAAAAAATCAAGACTGAATTCAGTACAAACCTGGGGTCCCATACTTTATCAGTCTTGCTAGTGTAAAGAATTAACATGCTGGTCAACAGTTTTCATGAAATTTTTTTGGACAAGGAGCTTTTGGTAAAGTTGAAAATAGCCAGAATTAGTTTGCATAAAAAAATTAATTCAAAGAAGTGGTACTATAAGTAGTGTATTGTAACTGTACATAGGCATTTTTTTTAATAATTGTATCGGTCGTTTAGTGGTTAGAACGTCCGCCTCGGATGCAGGTCGTGGGTTAAATCCTCAACCAAATCATACCAAAAAAATGGTACTAACAGCTGCCTAGCATTAAGAAGTTAGTGTTAGGACTGGTCGACCTGGTGTCAGGATAATGTGACTGGGTGGGACATGCTTCATGTCTGCAGCATGATGCCTCATTGCTAGACATCACTATAAACTGTCATACTGCAAATATTGTAGCAATATGACTGGAAAATTGTTAATGCTACATTAAAAATCCAAATCACACACACATATACCTAAATTTGTTATAGACACTAATCTTGAACCTCCTGTCCCTAATTTTCCTTAAAGTGTTTGGTAATGGACATCTCTGGAGGCACTATTACAAAAATTATTCAACATGTTGTAAAGGTCGGACAATACAAACAGCCAAGTAGCTGATTTGTTAAATTCAGGCCAAGGAAATTATAACGGAAACATTATATATATGTGTATATGTATATATATATATATATATATATATATATATATATATATATATATATATATATATATATAGGCTCTGCATTTAGCATAGATCAAAATCTTTATAAAAGTAAATTTCAAACTCAGAAAAATATCATCTGCCTCCAAACTTTATTCATTTCATCCTCCAGAGATTAAATTTGTCCATTATAAAAGCTCTTTAGCACCAAATACAAAGTGGTTTTGTACTTATGATTTATAACAAAAAATATGTGAGCAAAGATTTAACATTAGAAAACCAGGCTGTTCTCTCCTAAGGCAGAGTAGCTATAAATAGAAATGGAGGTCAAAAGTTTGAAAGTACAAACTAGCATGCTTTTGGAAATAGGGCACCTGCTATAAACAGAACATAAGGCTGTTAGGAAAGTACATACTAGTCTATGGACAAGCGTATTATATTATAGTTACCTAAAAGCCATCTTTCCAAAAATATGTTCAGTATGATTAGTGGGATGTTAATAATGACAAAGCAAATTATTAATTTCATTTTGGAAGGGATATACCAAAAATGCGTAATCCAAATACATTTACACACAAGGCATAATTTAGTGGATAAAAAAACGATTCTGTCAAAATTGTAATGGCTGGCATGTATGCTACTGTACAAACAACAACAAACAAGGATCAAGTCAAAACATTAGGACCACTTCATCAATCCACAAATTCAAGTGCCCATGACAATTTTTCATAAAACCATTAAAGTAAATGAACTGAGATAACGACTTGCACAAGACAAACAAGTCATGTAGAGCTTGCACCTTTGTGATCCCAAGTACATTGTCTTGTGAAAACACTTTAAAAACCTGGGGAAAGATCTTTACTTTTTGGCATGTTAGCTATATTTTTTGTAAATACAGAACACTCTTGAATTTATAGTAATTGTGCTAACTCCAATGCTTAGCAAAAGAAAGCTAATCTTGTTTTAAGGAATCATTCTTCAGTGAAGGGTTGGGAATTGCCTACAATTCTGTGAGATTACATCTTGTAAACCAAGTTATCTCATCACTCTCATATATATACAGGGCTTGAATTTAGCACAAATTTCTTTGTAGCCAGAAGGACTAGTATGCTGAGAAATTTACTAGTCCTGCCAAATCTTTACTAGTCCTGTCCAAAAATAATATCACACACTTGTATTGAGATTAACAATAATATTATTCAAAAATAGCATTATCATATGAAACAGAATTACAGAATTATAAATCAAATCCTGCTTCAAATCATGTCAATTCACATTTCTTGTTTCTCAAGAATATCTGGATCCAATTCCAGAAAAGGATCCAGGTGTCCTTTCTCATCCTCCACCTGCACTCTGGGTGAATATGGGGTTTGTTCAGGTCTCCTTACCTATCTCCCTGAAACATTCCACAAATGTACTGCTGGTGATGATTCATTTGTTGGAATATCATTTGTATGGAACATTATAAAGAGTAGGTCTGACAGAACCCAAGGTCGCAAACATCATCTCCATTCACTCCTCACTATTTGTATTTCTGAGAAACCCTTCTCAGCATCAGCAGAGTAGGCTGGATAAGGTCAATCAATGCCAGAATTTTCTTTCAGCCAGCAGCACATCATTTTACAACTGTGGACCAAGTCAAAGCATACATGTCTTTAACAGAACACATAAAGAAAATTATAATCTGAATAAATGTACATCAAGAAAAATGTAATGTCAATACTTAAATAATGTTGATATTAATTATTTTGAAAGCTTTTCTTACATGGTTACAGTTTAAAATCAAGATACTATGCTAAATAAAGAATTTTAACAAATCTGGCGTCAATGATGTTTCCTGTATATTTTTTATACATATTTGAATATACACCTACTTGCTTTAGACTAAACTCTTTAATAGGTCCCATTCCAATTCCACTACATCAGTATCCACACTTGCACCAACAAGAACTGACCGGAAATGCTCCACCAAAACAGGTTTGTGCCTTTCACTTCCAGTGATGTAGTGAGTAAATGTAACAACCTGTTTATCAATCTTGTGTCTACAAGATCAATTTCTTTCGTCTCATCCAGCCAACACATCCATGCAAAATCATTGAAAGGTCTTTGGTTTTTTACCATAGCCACTTTTATCGAGAGCAACATTGTCCCGGCAGGCAACATTTGCATGTTTCAGAACCTGTAACTTTAGTTTGGTGCAACACAGAAAAGTCAATTATGGCTTGATGAATAGTAAAATATCAGGAGTAAAATAAGCCATAGATAATGACCATATGCCTTCAACAACCGAAATAGCAGAAGGAAATCGAGAGTCATGGGTAGAATGAAGTATTTGGAAGTTACTGACCTTGTCTCTTATATAGTATGATAGGCAGTGTCCTATATCAGAATGGGTCATGGGGGTAATCTGATATATTTTTGTCACTCTTTATGATTGCTTTCCTTCAGATTATTGGGTGGGATTTTTTTATCAGCATCAAGCTTACGTCGAGCACCTATGGTTTAATACAGTTAAATCTTCCTAAGATCATACCGGCAGTCGATTCCACTGGTGATATCTGCATAGCTGCTTTTCTCTGTTATGTTGCCCAGTCTTTCATGCGCGTTTACGGATTCAGTTCTAAAGTTCGAACAATCTGCAACAAAACTGGATGTTTTCTGTGTTTGTTTTTGCTAATTTCGCACACCAGTTATACCGCATAACATAATTTTCTTCATCATAATTCAGTCATTCCGTCTTTTGTCCATGTTGTCTGAAAAGTTTGATTACACTTTTCCCTATCATAAAAATTATTTCTCTCTTAAATGTAATTTTCATTCAACTTTTGCTTTTTTCTGGTAGCCGAATACGTTCCATAAAACATTTTATCTGTCTTATAAAGAGCAAATTTTGTCTTCTTTGGAAATACGAGATGTTACAGTATAGCTGATGAGAATTATTTAAAGTAAAAATATGAATATCAGTGTCCTTTATATGAGAAAGTCGGAGCAAGAAACACCATTTTAAAACATGCTTTTGTTTCCTCCACCATTAAATGGCCTCTCTCTGATAAGGACTTTAGTGCTTATTCTGCATGATTAAAGCAGTGGCTATTGTGAACGCTGTTACAAAATAGTAGCATCAGAAGGCGATGTTAGTTTCAGATTAGAAAAAGTAAGTTCCCATCTAACGAACCCATCTAATTTGGTGTGTTCTATACAACAGTTCCAGTTACGGTCTTATTAATAGCGAAAGTTTGGTAATTGTTTCTGATTAATCGGACAGC
>JAEAOA010000913.1:0-27500 GCA_016746295.1 Potamilus streckersoni
GAAACATACATCCATTTGATGAAAAGCAAATATTGACGATACTTAAGAACTGGTAATTTGCAGAATTTCCCATCCATCTACCCTAGAAGAAAAGAAAATAAACAACAAAGCAATAGCATCAATAAAATCCAAGAAAATACTTGAAACCAAATACTGATTTCCACGATATATACTTAACCCTCTTTTCACATATATGTTATTTGTGTAAGAAAAAATTTATGATTTGACATGTGCATGGAAGCTGTTTGTGACTACATTCAAATATATACCTATTCATATATCTGACAATACATTTAGCTCATGAAATGGAAGACTAACAAGCTTGTTATACGTTAACCTTTATACGTTTACATTGTCTCTTCAGATGTGTATCTGCCCGTATCAAAACCACAAATTGTATTTCCGTCATCCTTAATTGTTTAGCGTCCTGCATGTCCGCTTATTCTGTCGCGTTAGCACACGTCTTTCCGTCATCTCAATTCATTTGGAGGAAGATTGAAATCTGATATCAGTAAATGTATTTGCACAATTATAATGAGTAAACGTTAACTTCGCACATCCTGTGTTTCAACTTGATATAGTCAGGACAACGAATACATTTTACAATATCTTCTAATTAAAAACACTTTTCCTAAATTTACTCAATCTTTGTGTAACAAGACCGACGCACATATCAGGTAATGTGCTAAATTAATTGTGGAAGTTATGTGAATAATTTTTTGAAAAACATGTCAAGCGAAATGTCATTTTTTTAAGCATCATTTGCCACATTCTCAATTACTCAATAAGTCTAAAGAAACCATGTAATACAGTAAATATTTCTCATAATCGGATGGCTTTGCGCCTTAAGCACATCAATATACAATTCTTGTACATTCAATGAATACATGTCAATAAGAAAACAACATTAAACACATAATTGAAGTATTGTCGATATTACCGGGTATATATATATATATATATATATATATATATATATATATATATATATATATATATATATATATATATATATATATATATATATGTATATATATATATATATATATATATATATATATGTATATATATATATATATATATATATATATATATATATATATATATGTATATATATATATATACATATATATATATATATATATATATATATATATATATATATATATATATATATATATATATATATATATATATATATATATATACATATATATATATATATATATATATATATATATATATATATATATATGAACAGACAGGTAACGATAGAAAGAGACACGTTTACAGAGACTGTGATAGGACATATGTTGTCCATACTAGGCATGAAACGTTGTCTGTCTTCCTGATATGCTTATGTCACTGATCTGGGAAAGGGTTAATTTCACTGAACGTGACATTACCCGCATGAAGTCTCTCTCTCTGTTTCTTATTCGGTTTATATATTTCTCACTTCTCCACATCAGTTTGCATATTTGTGATAAAACTACACATATCCAATCTCTTAAAATTGTGAGCCCTTGTCCTGTAGCACATCTGGGATTGGGCATCAACAGATGAATACATATAAATCTCATTGAAATAAACTACTAATACCTATGCTGATAACTGAAAAAGGTTCAAATATATCTGGTTAACGATAGCACCTCCCGAATAGGGCATCACAAATGCAGCTGCGGCTACTGTAATTTTCCAAATGGACATTTGCTTTTGGGAGTCTAGATGAGGGATACGTTAGTTCAATAGCCCATTAATCTGTTTGATGTAGAGTGAAACCTTGTTTCCTCTGTCTTCTGCTATACAAAACGCCTGGATTCATTGGCTGTCGTGTTTGCTCTCGTTGTCTTTCTATCTCCTCGCTAACTACGTTTTACCAATGGCATTTTTCAGAAGTTGTAGCGAAAAATATATACTGGATTTTCCAAAGGAATTTCCCTCCAGAAGTGACTATATATAGATACTAGCGTTTTCTCCACATAGCTTTAAAAGTATATATATTTTGACATCATTTTCTCCTTCTTATCCATTCTAAGCGAACACAATGCGTTTGGATAGTGCGTATGATACAATTGATGGTATAGTAGGTGTAATGTATAGTATTGTTGTGTTGTGAGGGATAGATATTTTGTGAAATTGCATCTCATCCTCCTACATTCTAAGATAATACACAACGATTGAAGGGGGTTTGTGTGTATTGGTCTGTGTTAGAGTTTTTATGCGTGCGTGTTTGCATGTAGGTGTGTATTTTGGTTTGTGTGGGTGCGCGTATTTGTGATTATATGTGTGTGTTTGTATGTGTTTATGCGTGAACGTGTATGTTTGTTTATGTGTGTATGTATTATTCTTCTCTTGTCTCTAAAAAATATTTTCATACCCATCATATTCATTTCGCCTACCTACCAATTACAAAAGAGCGTATTCGTGTTGGCCACTTGCAACACTGTTGCCATTATCTTCCTAGAGTCGTCTTTGAAGTTACATATCTTTAGAATATACTTATAGAATCAGATGTTTCCAAATGTTTAGATATAAAAAGATGCTATGGTTTGTATATGGAAAATCACACAAGTTGAGGCTATACATAGTGTATTTTTCCAAAACATTTCCCACTAGTTGTAGCTAAAACTAAATACTAGTATCTTTTCCAAAGGAATTTCCCGGCAGTAGTGACTATAAATGTATACAAACATTTTCTCCACATAGTATTTTGGCAGTGTAAGAGATAGTCTATTTTGTGAGATTTATCTCGTCTTACAGTCTAGGCGGACGCACGACGTTTGGATAGTGAGCATGATTTAATGGATAGTATATTGGGTGAATTGGATATTATGTTTTGGTGAAAATGATAGATATTTTGTGACATTTCATCTCTTCTTACATTTGAAGTAAACACAAGGTATTTTGGATAGTGAGTATGATATGTTGGATAGCATAATGGTGTGATGACTACTATTGCTTTGGTGTAATGAATATTTTTTTGCTGAGATATTTCAGTTGTTTTGTTTACATTCCAAGCTAACACATAACATTTAGAGAGAGAAAGAGAGAGAGAGAGAGATATAGTGTGTTTATGCGTTTGTATGAGTGCATGTATATTTGATTGTGGTGTGTATTTGCGTTTGTGTGTTTGTGTGTGTGTTTGATTTCTATCTTATGAAAAACAACTTGTCACTTCACTAAGTGAATATTATATAATGGATGTTTCCTTCACTTCTGTATTGATAGTAAATAATGGATTGTTTTCTTCCATTCATTCTTGTTAGTATATAATGAGTTTTTTTTACTACACTTCTGTGTGGATAGTAGATATTGCGTTATTTCGTCTCTTCTGAGTGGATAATAGATATTGAGTTATTTTCTTCCCGTCTATAAGGTTAGTTGATTATGAGTTACGCTCTTGCCTTCTGTGTGGATAGTAGATAAATGTGAAGTTATTTTAAGTGCTGTTTTACTACAAGCCCGTGCTAGAAGTATATAAACCATAGCGTTAGTCATTCGTACGATGGAATACTAATTAATATAATTGCTTTTAACACCATTGATAAAATGATGAACCTGCAGGATACAGTAGATGATCTGTGCATGGTGGAGGAATGTATTTTGGAGTTTGGAGAATATATCCCATACAGGTTAAACATGGAAGTTAATAATTTGAGGAATAATTTCTTATAAATATAGGCATTATGTCACTTTTTCCTACAACATCCGCTTTGACACAGCCACATAGCATATCAGTAATTACATCTACCCAAAATGATCTGCTTCCATTTTATTACGCTAAACACGAAGCAAAGCATATAGTACTGATCTCTATAAATAACAACAAAAAAATAATCTACCAGTCAGTTCCGAAAGTCGGAAAGATCAGCATTATACAATTCATTTCCTGTTTAGATTCTAATCGGGGACTGGGGCCCCGAGTGGCCGAGTGGTCTAAAGCACTGTCCATTACGGATCACTGTCATCTTTGTCTGCGTGGGTTCGAGTCTAGGATTCAGCGAATGTGGATATGTGAGAAAGCTTGCCAGTAGCTTCTAGTGGGTTGGTGGTTCTTTCCGGTGATTTCCCGGTGTCTTCCTCCACCATTAATACTGGCCGCCATGAATAGCCTATCGTGTGCTTAAAACATGGCGTTAAGCCCAACAACAACAACAACAACAACAACAACAACAACAACAACTAATCAGGGACTACGAATTACATCACATATCCACACCCTCTCTTTCTTTGCAAGCATCCCCTTCCAAAAAGAAACAAATTGGAATAAGCAAATATCCACATAGAAATAAGGGAGAATATGCCTTTAGGCATTCTAACACAGCAGACACGTTTGCCTGGCGACATAGTAATTATCTCTTCCGTAAACATTCCAACAATGAAGGTTTTAGTAACTTTTAACGCAGCCCACGTTGAGGCGATATAAATATGTAAACGAACATTAAATTAAGTATCGATAAATACTCATATACTATATCTAAATAACGTATGCATTATATAAATATTCAAAGTCACAATTTCAATATAGAATAATTTCTGTGATATTCATTTATTAACTTTGTGTTTAGGATGATATTGTTATTTGTTGTTATTAATGTTGTTTTGTATCGAAAGTGGCCCTGAAATTACCAATGAAAGCCATGCAGACACAAACACACACACATCTTGAAGGAATGAGAGTTTATAGTCACACTATACTTTATACCCACTAATAGGCAAATTTAATAGTCTATCTTTTCTAGAGATCATGTTCAGACAATACCTTCCCTTTCTTAGAAAAGTTGCAACACTTTCAGAAAAATCACGGAATGTAAACATGAAACGATTATTTAAACATTTACTTCTGAATTCTGAATGAACATGATCTGTTAATTACACCCTACTTTAAAAATCAGCACCCAAATTTTCCGACCCTCGAATCACCTCGAACCGGAAACTATACGGTAGCAAAGACAACGCCCAGCACATCAATATTGCGTTTGCGACCTTTGCTTTGTTCAGGTATAGGAGCGGCTGATGGTTCGTCTGTAACGTAAACTCCCTACCGAAAAGGTATGTATAGAATTTTCCTATGCCCCATACTAAGTCTAGGCACTTCTTCTCAATTTCGGAGAAGGTTCCTTCTTGCATAATTAATCAGGAATTTCACCCCTCCTGCTCTTGTAGCAAAACATCCCCAAGTCCCGTATCGGAATCATCAGTCGTCAGCACAAACGTCTTATTCAATTATGGCAACTTTAAGATTGGTGCACTTATCAGTCTCTTTTTTAAATCGTTAAATGCATTTTCCTGGCAAACACCGAAGAGAACTTGATTCAATTGCCCTTTCCTTGTCAAATCGGTTAATGGGCTGGCAAGAGCCGCAAAATTGGGGACAGATTTCAAATAAAACCCAGTCAAACCTAGGAAAGATCTTACTTGTTTCTTTGTTCTCTGATTGCGCCTCTTTTGTTTGGGTGTGGTTTCAACTGGCCTAGTCCACTTATGAGATGACCCAATTATTCTAGTTTAGAATACCCTACGCTCTATTTTGTGAGCCTAGCTGTAAGATTAGCCCTACGAAGACTTTTTAATAGATCCCAAATGTCTTAACATGTTATTCCCAGGTATATGTATAAACAAAGATATTATCCACAAAACTGTCTACCTTTCCATTCCTCTAAGAAATTTGCACATGAGACAAACGCACGACGCACCGGCGTTGACTAAGGCATGTCACACAATTGAAGAAAACGTTTTGGAGTCGTAAGTGCTGTTAACTCTCGGACATTATCATCGATTGGTATCTGCCAGTATCCTTTTTAAAGGCAATATCCCCTGGAAGGCATATTCATAGGTTGAGGAGTCAAACGTGGATGGTCAGACTAGTCTGACTGACTTTGGATTATAGTCGCTTATTGCCTGGTGGCATTTGTGCATCTGTTTGTGGCCCTATGCTGGGCGTATATCCCTTTAAGAGGGGGCTTGGCCCTGAGCTGGGCCTTTTGGAACTTTAAAGGTGAAGGAAGCGCTCCCTGATGCCCCGGAGAAGAACAAAGAAGAAGGAAAAAGATAGGCGGGGAAGAACAACGATGGACAAAGGAAAGGAACGCTGGGCCTTCAGGAACATTATAAAATCTGGTCATATTATATCCAGTTTTTCCTACGGGAGTCCTTGTGCCAATATTCTGTTAGCCACTTTTGCAATTTGTCGAATGCCTCTGAGTTGTGATTTTTGAATATATTAATGTCTGAATTTGGTGTACTTGGCGTACTTATAAGGGCCTAACATTTCCTTCAATATGTTGGTTGGATATCACCCATTGTGTTTTTTTTTTTACCACCGCATACTTTGTATTGGTTTTTTAATTTTGACCGCCTTTCCAAAGGATCATGTTTGTTCAAACTGTCTTCAATGTCATAGTGAAGTCTGAGTTATGGTATAATTTGCTTGAAAGTTGGCCGCGCGGCCCTGCACTGTCCCACTACTGCGCTTAATCGTTACCGGGTAGGGGATTATAGGACAGCAAGGGGGAGGAAGTTAGTCCTGGAATGTCCCTTACCTTTGAAGCGATGCTAACACCTTTTCAGGTGTTTTGTGTGTGAGTAAGTGGTGGGGGGCTTGTAGATAGAGCTTCCTAAACTGTCCCTTGTTTTGAGGTTTCGGCAACTATTGTATATAATATGTTTTCATAATGGCAATGTTTGAAATTTATGCAACCAACACTAATATCTTTTCGTAATGGCAAATAAAAATTGTAATTCTTTTCATACTAGCAGTTGACTCTGACTTTGTTGATGTTATGAAATTTATGTAACTTTCACATGGACTGCCGCATAAAGTGTTATATCCCTGTCCGTCCCTCTCCTGCTTGCTGTAGAAATTCTTCGAAGTCTGTTCCTCTTAAGGATGTCTTCTTGTATTTTTTCTAGGTTTATGTTCTTTTGGTGATTCATGTCCAAGTAAATTGTCATATTGTCCGTTGTAAAATTTTAATTAATTAAATGCTATACATTTTACAACTATTAATAAATATTTCCTAATCACATTCTTTATATTGAAGTTATTATTAATTTATCCTAAGTTTATTGCTATGATTATTGTAACAATTGTTTAGTAGTAGCAATTATTACTTGATTCATTTAGTGTTATAGATTGTGGCTAGATT
The DNA here is from genome assembly GCA_016746295.1 of Potamilus streckersoni. NCBI lineage: Eukaryota > Metazoa > Mollusca > Bivalvia > Unionida > Unionidae > Potamilus > Potamilus streckersoni. Next base: position 7,149 of record JAEAOA010000913.1, read on the forward strand.
AATTTGTTGTATTACTGATATTTATTTATTATTATTGTTTTTTTGTAGGCCTTAATGATTTCAATCCCGATTGGCTGGTTTCTTTCTGCATTTCAATCCTTGTTTTACCCTTTATATAAATTGTGCGCCAAAAATTCAGCCAATCAGCTGAGACCTTTTGTAATATGCTTATTTAAAGAGAGGTTCCGTTTTTGTAACGCGCTTCTATATTTATCCTAGTATGTCAGAGAGACGTTATATAGTACGACAAAGACATGTTGTTTCGATCAGGTATGAAAGGATTCTTGAAGTATTAGGTTTACTCAATTTACATAGAATTTAGTTATTATTATATGTAAACCTCCGTTTTATTTCGTTCTGTGATGACAATAAAGTGTTTAATGTTTTTATTTGTAACAGTGTTAGAGTATTTGATTTTTAATGAATTAATGAATTTAATATTATTTAGGAGGGGTAATTGAATAATGGAAATTATAAGCGAGTGATTTTTAGGATTTTATTTCGAGCTAATAAATTAATCCTATTTTTAATCTATTCTACCTTACGTTAGGTTTCCATTATCCTAACGCCTCCCCCACCCACACACACCGCCTGTCCGTCTGAAGGCAATAGGATAATTAAATTTATAAGCAAGTGATTTTTAGAAATAAGTTAACATTATCCTTACCTCCTTTTATATTGTTAGTCCGTCTGAAGAGAATCACTAGTATAATCAAAATCCATTTCCGAATCGTCATCATTTTCTCTGTTCATCGTTGTTCCTCCCAATAGCTGATGAGAGCCCCAAGAATCCACTCTGTCTGCTTTCTTTCACTTTGATATCCTTTTTTCCTCCCGGTTGCTGTCAGAAGCAGGTCCTTCCTCTTCATAGGCGAGTACAGGAATGAGATGACTGACAGAATGACTGACTTTGGATTATAGTCGCTTATTGCCTGGTGGCATTTGTGCATCTGTGTGTGGCCCTTGGCTGGGTGTATGTTCCGTTAAGAGGGCGCTTGGCCCTGAGCTGGGTCTTCTGGAACTTTGCAGAGGAAGGAGGCGCATCCGGAACCCCCTGGAAAGAACAAAGTAGAAGAAAAAAGACAGGCGGGGAAGAACAACAATGGACAAAGGAAAGGAACGCTGGGCCTTCTGGAACTTTATGAAATCTAGTTAAATTATATCCAGTTTATCCTACGGTAGTACTTATGCCAGATTGTCTTAACCACCTTTGCAATTTGTCGACTGAACTGTCTGACTTTAGATTATAGTCGTTTATTTCCTGGTGGCATCTGTGCGACTGTTTGTGTTCCTAGGCCATGCATTTGTCTCTTTAAGAGCGTGCTTGGCTCCGAACTGGGCCTTCTGCAACTTTGAAGAGAAAGAACGCGCCCCCGGAACCCCGGGGAAGAACAAAGAAAAAGGAAAAAGACATGCGTGATAGAACAACGATGGACAAAGGAAAGGAACGCTGGGCCTTCAGGAACTTTATGAAATCTGGTCAAATTATATCCAGATTTTTCTACGGGAGAACATTTGCCAATATTCTGTTAGCCACCTTTGCAATTTTTCGAATGCCTCTGAGTTGTGATTTTTGAATATATTATTGTTTGAATTTTGTGTACTTGGCGTACTTATAAGGGCCTAACCTTTCCTTCAATCAGTTGGGTGGATGTTGGGTGGATGTGTTTTTTTTTTTTTTTACCACCGTATAATTTATCTTCGTTTTTTAATTTTGACCGATTTTCCAAAGGATCATGTTTGTTTAAAAGGTCTTCAATGCCAAAGTGAAGACTGAGTTATGGTGTATTTTGCTTTAGCCGCGCGGCCCCGCACTGTCCCACTACCGCGCTTAATCGTTTCCGGGTAGAAGGTTAGTCCTGGACTGTCCCTTACCTTTGAAGCGATGCTAACAACTTTTCAGGTGTTTTGTATGTGAGTGTGGGGTGGAGGCATGTGGGACAGCAGGTACAACGTCCTAAACTGTCACTTGTTTTGAGGTTTTGGCAACTATTGGATATAATATCTTTTCATAATGGCAATGTTTGAGATTTACGCAGCCACAGTAGAGTAATATCTTTTGGTACTGGCAAATGTAAGTTGTAATTCTTTTCATACTGGCAGTTGACTCTGCCTTTGTTATGGTTATGAAAGTTATATAACTTTCACATGGGCTGCCACATGAAGTGTTGTTTTCTAGTCCGTCCTTCTTACGCTTGCTGTAGAAACTATTCGAAATATGTTCCTTTTAAAGATGTCCTCCTGCATTTCCTCCAGGTTTATGTTCTTCTGGTGATTCATGCCCAAGTAAATTGTCATATTGTGTGTTGAATACTTTTAATTAATCAAATACTATACTTTTTGCAACTACTAATAAATATTTCCTAATCACATTCTTTATGTTGAAGTTATTATTAATTTATCCTAAGTTTATTGCTATGGTTATTGTAAATGTTGTATAGTAGTAGCCATATTACTTGATCTATTTAGTGTTATAGATTCTGGATAGAATAATTATTTATAATTGCGCCGAAGATTCGGCCCATCAGCTGCGGTTTTATATAATATGCTTATTTAAAGAGAGGTTCCGTTTTTCTTAACGCGCTTCTATATTTATCCTGGTATGTCAGACGGACTTTGTATAGTAAGACAAAGAAATGTTGTTACTATCAGGTTAGACTGGTGACTAATCCGCTTTATATGGTACAAATGCTGACATGATAGAAAACATCCCTATTGGGTTTTAGTATTGTAATGTGATGATAGCTCCTGTCATGGGGAGTGCTAGAGAGAAAGTCAAAGAGCATAGTGTGTGTGTTCTTTAACAAAACAAACGACAGACACGTTTTTTTTTCAAAATACATTTTCTATTAACGTTACAATGAACATAATCAACAACGAAAAAACAACAATCATATCCAAAAATACCAAATTATTTTTGACAATGTTGACAACGTTGTAAATTCATGTAATATTTCCATTGACGAAAGCCATGAGATATTTGATGCATACTACGTTGACTAGCTAAAGACAAAATATATCCTCAAAGGCTCTTTAACTCGGTTACCCAGAAATAATTGTAGATTTTGTTACCACTGTTACGACATATAATAAATATATCAAATCAGCTGTTTTAACATTTCATCTTAAAAAAATATTCAACGTATGTTTCGTATCAAGTATATAATGACACTCGTTGTTGTGTGTGCATAACGTCGGGATAGAATTAGTTAATATTAGGCAAATTTGAGAATACAAAGTCTTGATTAGCATTGGTAGAGAAAAGGCGTGGAAACTTGCTTCTGTTTAGATGTGACAAATTTAGCACTTTGCGTCAAATGTATCTTACTCGACAAAATGTAGTGCATTCGTTGTGGTCTTTTATATGTATGCTACAGGTCTTAGTCTACTGCTAGTTTACGTAGAGAAAACCGCTCCAGTGGCTTATGTGGATATAGCATCCGTTTCAGATGCAGAAGGACGCGGGTTTGAACCAAGGCCGAGTCATACAGAAAGCAATTTCTGCTAAGTTAAACCGTTTGTGGCATGAGCTATATAATTGTCTTACCTTCAAAAACGGTAAAAATGGTTTCCATTGATGGTTGGCAACTAGTTACTAACTATGTTATTTATGAAACCGATACTCTGAATAGATTAAAAAGATTTCACAAAGTTCGTCTTATTTCTTTGTATAGCCTTTCACAAACACAATAAAACATGCATTCCCGATTATATCGGGATGAGTGTTCAATGTTTAGTTAATGACTGTCTAAATTAGATATGGATATACCCATCAAACTTAATTTATTCCGTACTTATATATCATTTACCATAGTTGTTTGAGGAAAAATGAGTTTTTACAAGTGTTTCAGTGTGGTGTTATATTATGCAAATCTTAGTCTTTATTCATGATATTCTCTTTTTCTCAATCACATCTACTGTTTTGTTTCTTTGTTATTATTTTCTTTGTTTTTATATTTGTTATACTGGCACTCATTGGGTGAACCGTCTCTCGATATACATCTGGTGAAGACAGTAATCCAATCAATCGGTCGGTTTTAGTCATAAAATAAATATTGTTTATATCACCGTATTCCGACATGGGGAATAGTTGTGATAATTTATTATTGAAAGAAATGTACATGAGTAATTATTATTTGGAACTATGCACAAACATGTTTATTATTTGGTGATGTAGAACTAGTCAAGATTATTTCTGAATAAAAGTGTATAATATATTAAGTGGACCATGCTGTGTTTGTATATAGTGCTTTGCTGTATTGCAAAGAGTTACGACTTGAATGGAAGAGCAGTACAATGCGTAATAGGAAGAAATACCTCGTTATCATTCACATCGAATAAAATAAATAAAGATGCCATTGTTATATTTCATAACTCGTTACCTTTTCTGCGTGTATTGTCAATGAAAACGGACTATTTCCTACATGGACAAGACGAGAGATTGCAAATTCATGTCAACATGCCTACTTATAACACAGTGAAGATCATTATTAATATTAATAATGTCACAAAAATGGATGCTGGGATGTACAAAATGGAAAGAAACTTGAAACCTGGTGAAATCCTTGACAGTTTGTTTGTACAAGCATTTGGTAAGTATGAACGTTATGTAACATCTTAATGAGATATAAACCATTATCTCTCTCAATGTATTCATAACCTATGCAATATTCTATTGTTATGACTGGCAAAATATAGATCATGCCTTGCTATGCAAAGAGGTTAATAAATCAGACTCTGTCTTCCTGAGAAAAGCTAAGGGCTCGTGTGAGTTAACAAGACTGAGCTGCATTTGAGTATTTAGTGGTACCTGAATTAACAAATACCAGGATACTATTTTACAGTCATCAAGACCGGACGTACATATCTATGTAGAATGATGCGTGAATGCACATATGTGTTTGTATTCAATTCTTCTTCACCTATTAAGCTTAAATTTACAAATGTTTGTCACTGATATCACTGGATCTTATTTGAAAACACACACACACACACACATATATATATATATATATATATATATATATATATATATATATATATATATATATATATATATATATATATATATATAATCTCTTCGTCAAATGGATCTAGCGCATCATTAACAATTTCGTTCTCTCTAGGAATTCTTTTTGTTTATTATTTGGTGATCATGCTTTTGTGCATAATTTGGGCACTGGTGTGATCATTATTTTGTATTCTTTTTTAGTTGGACTGGCATTATCCGATCACAAACTACGACCAATACTTCGCTTTTTTTAGTCGGGTTGCTTTGATTTTCGCCAGACATTCTCCCCATAACCTACCTTCGTTTTGGCCACCAACCATATATACATACAAGTCTCCACTTGATGCAATACATTTCCTTTGCCTTCAGTGATTACCAAGGGTACTTCAACCTTTGATCATATCAAGGTTTCTGTTTTTCTAGCATTGCTTTTAAGACCTCTAATTTTGCAATCTTCTGCCACAATCAAATAATAAGAATACAGCATGTTCCATGGTTCTTCTCGCCTGGCAATTTCACTGACAGAATCCATTACAACTATGAACAGTGGAGGAGTCATGCAAGATCCTTGATGAACACCAACACTGATTATATATCCAAATATACATGCCACACTGTCTTTCAGCATCATGCTTGCTACTTCATACAGGATTTAATGACCCATATATTCATCTTTTTGTAAATTACTTTTTTCGTACACTCCAGAACAATATTTATATTGGCACTAATCCAAATCATTTTGCAAATGCACTGAAGGCTTGTACATCTTGCAGCTCCTCTTCAAGATCTCCTATTGTTACCTGCCTGAAAAGGAAAAGTTCTTCGTCTAAAATCCTGACAGGAACGGGGCCATACTCATTGTCATTAATAAGTATCATTCATCTGATGCTTCTTTCACCCACTCTTTCATACACCTTCGATACAGTTTCCAAACGTTTGGTCGATTTGTATATTTTACATGTTTTCTTTCATTTTGTGCATTAATCGGTTCCTTGAGGTATGATTTCCGTCAAGCCCCAATGGCATCACCATTTCTCAAAATTGTGCCTTATCTTCAAGCATGTTAACGGTCTGTTTATATCACCCGCTCTTTTGTTTGTCCTTCGCTATCTTGTGTAAATTTGCCTCCCATTACTTCCTGTTCTGATCATGTGATTCACTGCATCACTCTAGTTCCTTGCTGCTGTTCTCGTTCCTTCGTTGCATTGTGATTTATATGCCGCTCTCTTGTCAGCATCTAAATGCTTTTTCCTACCAATTATTAAAGGCAACCTACCTATCCTTTATTGTAAATTAAAATGTTTCTGCCAACCATCATAGCTTCGCTTTTTTCTCTTCCTCTTGTCATTGTACGTGTCATCCTTGATATATATATATATATATATATATATATATATATATATATATATATATATATATATATATATATATATAATATTTCTTTATTTAACTTAATTTTCTCCCAGGACTCCTTTACAACTTCCATCTCTCGCATTGCCACCTCTTGCTTGAATGAAGCCATGATATCGTTTCAATTTCCTGGTCATTGTACATTTTTTCGCTTGGCCTTTTTCGCATGCAGCTGTATTTTCATTACCAACACTCGGAACGGTCAGCTCAAATGGGATAAAGTTACAGTTTTATATACATTGCATGTCTGCTTGTCGTAGTAGGAGATAAAGTCTGCATTTAGTACACTGCGCTATGTCATATGGTCTCTTCCTTTCCTAAAACACGTGTCAAATATGACCAGATCCAGTCCCTTTACAATGTCCAGAAAGCGGATACCTTACACATTTTGTTTGACGTATCCATGTCCTCCAGGGACACCGCCTTTATATCCATCGTTGCCCGTCCCAACATGACTGCGTTCATATCCGCTCCAACCTCTATTCGTTAAACGGCTGGCACAGTTGTCAATAGCGCTTCTACGTCCACAATACAAACATATTTCTTCTCCTATGTGCAGCCTCTCTGAGGATCATGTCCGGTGATTATAATGAACAATTAGCTACGTATGACAGTGTCAACTAGATCATAAGTAATCACTGACACCTTAAAGGTGGTGTAGTGATGACTTCCCATGACTTTAAAGTTAACAAACGTTTTGAAGTTATGATAGAAGAAATGTACAATACATCCAATTTTCATCATAAAACCCATTTGAAAAATAAGTGTATATATATATCGCGAAGATTTCTGTAAATATGTCTCCATATATTATTTATTTGTTTTACAATAATTCAAAGAATTTTGGTACACACGAGGAGTAGATTTACCAAACATTTTTCAAGATATTAGTTTTTTTCTCTTCCAATCCCCATAACTATATTTCCATCAACAAATGTCATTTTAAGGTTCGCATCGGTTGTTCTAAGCTTTACACAGTATGTACACAGTCTCGTGGTTCTCATTAAACAGTATGAACTCAAATACATGATATAATCAAGAACGTATAACTCTCCGGTTATGGTTGGAGTACGTAGAACAAACGTAAGTTTCTAAACCAGTACCTTTTCCAAGAGACATCTACTAAATTTCACAATTAAAGATCATTTTCTAATTATTCACTGTCCTCTTTCCATTTGTCACAGTCCCTTGTCCAACTGTATCAGGTATATACGACATTTTAAACCACACCTAATTGCCCTGAATGTATTGAAGTTAATGTTTCAGCGTTTTATGAAGAGAGTTTCCAAATGCAAGTTAAACAGTCCAGTATAAAAATCATATTATGCAATAAAAGTTGAAAACAATAATGAAAGTAGCAAACTGTTTCGTTATAATGATAATGTCTCTCGTTTCAGCTGAATCAGAATTACCAAAGATAACACTGGCTCCGCATATGATCTCGGAACCTACAATTGAGTTACAGTGTAGTTCATCTAGAGAATCCTCAGAAAAAGTTCTCTGGAAACTAAATGGCTCTGTGATAGAAAGTCACAGCAAATATTATCAATATGGTGCATTTCTTGTCATCCGGAATATAACTTCCAATGACAAGTACAACTTATACACATGCAAGGAGCTTGAAACCGGACCTGAGAGTGATATGTTCAAGCTAAATATTTGTAAGTATTTTTTTCCCATCGAATACAATTGTTAAGATGTTTGTTTATGTTTATGAAAATGGAATATATGCCACATTATTTTGCTTTTAAATACTAGTTTGGTAAATACTAAAATCACACGAGTATGGAATAATTGTTGTGGTGGTAGTCGCTGAATCTGCATTTTAACTTTGATCTATATTCATCAATTATATTTACCTACAGTACCATTCCGACTAAACACCAGAACATGTTCATTTAAATGTTCAATGATATATCACCAGTTCATGGAAGTCTAACTTAAGCTAAATGATTCTGATAATGACTGCTATACAAGACGTTGAAAACATTTCCGGTCAGAGGTACGAAAAGACAGATTACAGGTTTTGAAAGTACATGTTTAGATCATATCAGTTTAGAGGCTATGTATCAGCTATAGAGCCCTGTACAGAGATGCTATTTATGTAGTTTAAAGTTGAAGATTGCCGAACATTGTTTCTGCATGCTCTATTGTTAAACATCATGTGACTGATATAACACTAGATGGAAATATAACGTTTCTTTACCTTGTGTAGGACTCATTTAAATAAAATTTTGGATACAAAAGCAAATTCGAACTTAGTCTGATCGTAAGGCAGACATACTCTACATTGTAAAACTAGACGTCTGTGCTGAAATAAACTCTTTTTAGATAGGAATGAAACGTGAAAATGTTCAAAGGAACCTTATTTGTTTTTTGTAGTTGGGCCAAATGCTATAACATTTGCTGCGAACGTCACGACGGCGAAAGAATATGAATGTCTTAATATCTCCTGCCTTACTGACTGTTATCCAGTTTGTATTTGTAATTGGTACAGACAGGACATTTCCTCGGCTCTAGAAAAGAGTATTGCAACTGGATACGAGTTACAATTAAAGAACATAACACGGGATGACGCTGGAGGATATGTGTGCAACGTTTTTAATATCATTGCTAATATTTCACTTGGAGGTGTTACATATTTGGAAGTTGTATGTAAGTATAACATGAACAACTAAACTCTACTACTAACGCCGTTTCTGCTGCTGCTACTATAATTGCTAATAGTATTGTTGATAATAATAACAAATAAATTTGACTAAATTTTAGTACCATTGCTATAGCTCCACCACTAATTGAACATTCGAAACCAATTTGCGCTCAATATTTTACACGCATTTGAATAAGAAATATGTCCACAAAGGAATGTTGGCAAATACTGATTTTTAAATATTATCAAACAAACACATTCGTAAATTAAACATGTACTGTTTATATTGCAGGACACGATAAATTCAAAATTACAGAACTACTCTTGTTTAAATGTGAAGCAGTATGAAAAAAATATGAGTGCCCTAACAGCTTATAATTCTAATCAGGAACACATACTACTCAAAACTGAGAGTATTTATGTTGACAATCTCACGTCAAATATTCTTGTCATGCTTAAGTTTCTTATATAATATATGGTAAATTGCATTATCAAGAATAGTACGTTAAAATTATTTCATGTTTTGTTTCAGATGGACCAGACGAAATATACATAAACACATCTGACTCCACAATTCAACTGGATGTATTTGAGAACATATCTTTATTTTGTTATGCCGATTGTTTTCCACCCTGTCAGATCAGTTGGACTGAGACAAGTAGAAAAACCTTGAGACCTGGTTCCGAATTAAAGCTTAGTCATGTAGTAAATGATGTCAACTACACATGTCAAGTGTCAAATACAAGAATGAGCAAACACATACATTCGGAAACCATCTACATTAAAGTGACATCCGGTATGCAAGAAAATTTGATTTGATTATCATTCCATTGCCAGAGATACAACAAAAAGTTTAAACATATCCTCATAATCATGATCAATGTTTAATTATTCATAAGGAGATATGTTATTTTTTAAGAATCAAGTTGCTAATATTTTATTCCATTGAGTATATATATGTATATATATGTATATATATATATATATATATATATATATATATGTATATATATATATACATATATATATATATGTATATATATATATACATATATATATATATATATATATATATATATATATATATAAATATATATATTTATATATATTTATATATATATATATATATATATATATATATATATATATATATATATATATATATATATATATATATATATATATATATATATATATGTATATATATATATATATATATATATATATATATATATATATATATAGTGTTGCATTTCCAAGCTGTAATACTATTACATAAAATAAACAAGATTATTTATACAACATATCTCACTAAAGAATTATTTTGTATTCTTATGTCACATAAAGAGAAGTTATACATACAGGATAATATTTAGTATGCACTGCATCTTTAGGTTATTTTGCTTGTGTCTTGCAGGTAGGAACTATTACAGTACTACAGAGATGACACAGGAAAATCATGGAAAAGGTAATAGAACATGTAACACAAGGGCTTTTCACATTCTATTTATCGTAGGGGCCCGGAGTGGCCGAGTGGTCTAAAGCGCTGTCCGTTACGGATCACTGTCATCTCACCTCTGTCTGCGTGTGTTCGAGTCTAGGATTCGGCGAATGTGGATATGTGAGAAAGCTTGCCAGTAGCTTCTCGTGGGTCGGTGGTTCTTTCCGGTGATTTCCCGGTTTCTTCCTCCACCATTAATACTGGCTGTCATGAATTGCCTATCGTATCCTGAAAAATGGCGTTAAGCCCAACAACAACAACTACAACAACATTCTATTTATCGTACGTTCCTATATAGTATTTTACGTGAAGGGTCTGCTGATATTTAAAGTAATGTAAGTGTTCTGTAAAATTAAGACTTACATACATACAAATGATACAGACATTATTATATAGGATTCAAGTATATATATATATATATATATATATATATATATATATATATATATATATATAAATATATAGCACACAGAACAGACTGTGCTATCCCTGGATTCTGTAGTAGAATCTTGATAATAGGGCTCAGAAATAATAGTTTAATACAAACAATGTTATCATACAAGTTAGAGAAATTAAATTTGTACTCTACGGAATTTCGAACCCAGGTCTGCGTTGTAAAAGACACCCATCGCCTTGCCTGCACGCACCAACCCATATACCGTCAGGACTAAGCACACATCACCAAAAATGAGGGCACTGAATCGTTGTTATATAAGCTCTTCCAGTAGCAGACACACTCACATGACGACCTAGTAATTAATTCTCATATATACACACAGTCGCTCCTAATTCCTGTTTAAGAAATCAAGGTATATAGGATTTTTTGTATAACAAATAATTATAAATATATACCAGACAGAACAGACTGTGCTATCCCTGGATTCTTTAGTAGAATCTTGATAATAGTGGGCAGAAATAATAGTTTAATGCAAACAATACTATCATAAAGGTTAGAGAAATTAAATTCGTACTCTACGGAGTTTCGAAACCAGGTCCGCCCACTATTATCAAGATTCTACTACAGAATCCAGGGATATCACAGTCTGTTCGGTCTGGTATATATTTATAATTATCTTTAATGCGAAAAGTATTATATACCTTGATTTCTTTGATAGGAATCTGGAACGACTGTGTGTATATATGATAATTAATTACTAAGTCATCATGCGAGTGTGCCTGCTACGCAAGAGCGTATATAACAACGATTCAGTGCCATCATTTTTGGTGATGCGTGCTTAGTCGTGACGATATATGGGTTGGTGCGTGCAGGCAAGGCGATGCGTGCCATTTACTCGCAAACCTGGGCTCGAAACTCCGTAGAGTACGAATTCAATTTCTCTAACCTGTATGATAGCATTGTTTGTATTAATATATATATATATATATATATATATATATATATATATATATATATATATATATATATATATATATATATATATATATATATATATATATATATATATATATTGAAACGTCTGCAGACAGGATCAAATGTAATGAATTGACTAACGACACGATCAAATGTAATCAGTTTTATACATCTCAGATTCATTGCACTAATAACTATCGGATAAATAAAGAATGAAACTGTAAATTGTTCATCTGGGAAAAATATTTAATATACTATGATTTTGACAAACATATCATAAAAAATGAAATATTCATTTATTTCGGAATTGATATTATGGCTGTTATTTTACTGAAATACAGCAAAACGATAACATTTACTAGAACGTTAAGAGCTTCGATTCATGAGATAATCTATATTATAGCAGGTGGAACATTTAACTGAAAATTAAATCTCAGGAACTCTGAAACGTTTCTAACTTAAATAAACGTGGAGGTAAAATATATAGCGATTTGATAAATTAATAACATTGAAAGATCTAATGAAGCGTAAGTATTATCCAAAGTAAAGTTTTAGTTACGCTTGAGTTCTCCTAACATAATATAACTGTTGTGTATATGGTGCCACATATCAGATTATACAAACTGTGTGATCATTGTAAATTTTTTAAAAATTAAGACTGATAGTTTGTATAATCATGGTGCTGAAAGTTGTCTGTATGACAAACTCAATTTTTTCTTAGAGGAGCATTACAATCTCTCTAGTTTAGCCTGTGGTTATAGATCAATAATATCAACTGTAACAATTTAAGGTGTCGTAGTCTTTGATGCTTGTGGACGATCGAAAACAGACGTAAAGACAATGTAATTACGTTTATGAATATAATGCTGACAATGCTGATGATAATAATATAAATATAAAATGTGATGGCAATTTCAAACATTGCTAAAATCATTGGTCATATATCATGATATATGTTTACGCGTAATGGTGCCAATTATTGTCCATACGCACACAATTTTGTTAACATATTCAGGTAAATAACGGTGAGAACTTCTTCATTCAATTTTAACCTATCTCATGTCTTGTCCTATCGACAGAGTTTGTCAGGAGCAGCGAAAGTGTTTAAACAAACCTAGTCTGTACAAATTAACTACAGTGATACGGACGAATTTGGGTCGGTACATATCACCTGACGTAGAGCCTAGATGATGTGTTAATACAACATATGTTGTCATCACTTGTGAAACTTAAATGAAAGCGATTTTATTACCATAAGATATTTGCTTTTATAGGGACTCAAAATACAAAGCAAGCGACGCCTTTTGAAACAAGAGCGAAGAAAGATCGCAGATTTAATAATTACTTTCAGAAATGAGGTGTATTAATGTGACGTTCGGTAGAAAAACATTCGTTAAAAACCATAGTTACTGACATTTTGTATTTTCACTAAGTACATACAGACCTTAGACAAATCCAAATATTTAGCACACAAGAGTAGATCTGGAAATGCAAATGTTCAAATGAAGTTTCTGGCAGAATCGACTTTATCATTTGGTACGCTACCACCTGCAGTGTGGTTCGTTTTTATAGCATGACATGGCCCCTACTTGAATTGGTGCCCATCATTTACAGTTATCACACACACACTACCAGGTAAAACTGCTTCTCACAGTTTTGCTGTAGCAGCTTTGCTTTTAGACCAAATAGAGATGGATGCACCGCTCTCTAGCCCACGACTTTCAGTTGGACTCACGCGTATCCCACAGCAGTAGGCACCAATCCAGATATTAATTAATAATGAAAACCTACCCAAGGGTCTGCTGTTAACACATATTTATCCAAAGTCACTAACCAGCCACAGACAATGAAGAGTATTCTTTATGATTTCTGGTTTCAGATAAGCTGAAAACTATTTAGAAACTGGCCTGATGCGTAGCTCTTATCGTCGATAATTGCTAGCAGTGAATGAGCGAGTGTAACCACTATTGTTGTGGAAAACTCGAAGGAACAAATAGCAGAAGCCGAAAACCGCGACGGAAAAAAGCGCTGTGCTTCTCGTATGGTGTATTCTGTCGAAACGTTTATCATTTTGCTCTTCCGTTGACATCTATATTTCTTATCTTGTGTTGTGTTGCATAAACAAGCTGCGCTTCCCTTCAGAACGGCAAAGAAAGCTACATAAATTTTAAAGTTATGCACGACGAGGTTTCCAGAGAGCGATCAAATAGCTTTGCCAACTGTGCATGAAGGACATGATTGAATCAACAATTATGGACTCAGGTACCAGTGCATCTCCTGCCAGTGTTTTAGGCTGCTCCGGTTGATTTGATATCCATAATTGGGATCCACTATAATATGGTGTAGCGTCGTTACTTTTTCTGCACTGGAGATGTGCAACCGCCAAGTGACTACGAGTGAAATTTTGGTTATAATGAACCCCAGTGAGGTGCAAAATTAGACTCTAATGATACATCGATGAAAGTGGTATCGGCTAATTTCATGAGTTTATATTGCGTTTCAGCTGGCAACAACTCCTCTGTGTGACATAACACTTGGATGAAATTAACATCATCTTGCCCTTGTTGTGTGGCAATGGATAACAATTAGTTTGTATAGCACTCTAGGTGAATGTAATCCGGTTGCTACATAATTTTACGTGACTTCCATTATATTTGGCAATAGCTCTTAACTGATTCAATCTTTAAAAACTCTTATGCTTTTAAACAATAGTCACATTTCTCTAAGTTCCGTTCTGCTTTGTTCGGAATATACCATATCCATGTTATTGGCTCCTAGTTGCCGCTGGCTCATGTATGAATGCACCTATATCTTTCTTCTGTCGTAATAGCATTTATAGTACAGCCCGCTTCTACTGTTAAAAGAAAGAATCCCTAAAAGACTATCCTAAAGAGACAAAAAATATGTAATTAAGGCCTTTCGTCGAGCAGAGTTTTATACGCTTCTTAATAATTGAACATTTTGAAAGCCTACTATAAATTCAGACCCACCAGTGTTCTACCTGACTGTGTCAGCACCCATGGTTACCACTTATTTTATATTGTACTTATGTTGTCTGCAACCACAAAACACTTGGGCCTTCTATATATGTACTTCTCAGAGTCGAACAAACAGTGAATCATTTTCTTTAATTCATCAGTGCCATTGCAAAAGCTAGTAGTGATATTGATACTGAGGAGATACTAAATATGGGGGAGAATATGTTATATGACACAGCGAACAACTGTGTCCCTATCTTGTACTGATGAGGTGGACGAAAAAATCGCACATGTGAATCTGATTGACGTCGATGATCGTCTGACCAATACAGATTGGGATGTTTGACTTCAACATGGCTGCTTGGAAGTAGGTACTAGACTGAAAAGTTGGGTAGTCACAAGCGGCACAGCTTGACTTCCACACATTCAGGTCTGACAAGGTCCCGAATAGTGAGCGTTTAATCTGACTGAATAAATCTTTACAAACTATGATATCTCCATGGACACACCTTAATTCGAAACTTGTTTACACACATTTCTGATTTGTGATGCAAAAGCATCCTGATTTGTGATACAAAATCAAGTAGTCTTCTAGTATCAATGAACTTAACATCAAGGTCACTCGTCAATCCACGCGAGTACTTGCACCATAATCTCCTCAGGAACCATGACAAGGTAGTTGAGGACATCAAATCAGTAATCCAGTTTTCCGTGTATGTTCAGTGATTATAACAATTTGGTTTATTGAAAGATTATCTTTCTCACTATGTCGGCTTTTTATGCAAAAGGCACCCACGTAATTTCTTAAAACGAGCGCAGATCAATGTTGATTTGCGACAATCATTTGTATGAGGGTCGCACAACTTATTACAGGAGAGGTATAGTAATAGACTTGATTCAGGCCATTATTTTCAGCCATGGGTCGCAAAACTCGTAAGCAGGTACTAGCGCATTGGTTCCAACGGTTTATATTGGTGCATGTACTCTATAAACACTGAGTGATGATGTAATCCCTATAGAATATGTCGACAAGATTGAGAAGGTTGTAGACTCCCTGAACCATCGTGACTTGAGCATCTCCACACCGTTTCAACTACATCAGATATTTGTATGTGTAGATACCAATGCAAACCTGGAGATCAGCGTCGAGCCCTGGGTGCCTCATCGATGGACAGAACTTGACGCGAGGCATGTTTACAACAATATGCAAAAGTCTTTTGTTCAAACACTGGATGATGTCAATAAACTACAGCTACCCAAGTAAGATCGTCATGTATTGTAAATATGCTGTTTTGGATGTCACTGATATTCTTCTGATACTACTCAAGTGGCCTTTTTTAACAATCTGGCCATAATAGCCGTGTAGATTATGCATTTTAAAAGGCACTCATATTTTTTAAAAAGTATTTGTGCACCATACGATTACACGCTTGAGAAGACAAATAATGTGATATCGATTAAGCACACTGTCTTGATTTTCCTACAGGTCTTTGGGTTTCGTTAAGGTCCCTTTATCTCCTTCATCTAACACCATCTCTGCATGATTTCATTGTAACTCTGGTTTGTTCTCGTTTGCTGTATACGCTCTACATGGTAATGGCGATAGCCTTATTCCCTCTGTACAAACCCTGTTCGTTAGATACTTTATAACAGCTGACTAAGTATGACAATATAGCAAAACCCATATGAATAATGGTTAGTAATTTTGTTTGCGTAAAACTTTGGTCTGTATTGTTAATTGGTCCTTCTGTCTTCTGTAGGAGCCCTGACCCCTTCAACACCAACAAAGAAGATTTATAGAACACGCATTGGTATTTGTAATCCTTGGAGGCTGGGATGCCGCTTCTTTTATTCGACACAAAATTATTTTATCATTTATGATACATAGAACACTCATTGGCATTTGTGATCCTTCAAGGCTAGGATGCCGCTTCTTTTTCTCGGCACAACATTCTTGTATCATTTTGTGTATACTGCGGCAGACTTAAGAGAGCTGTTCTAATATGTTTTCCCAGCTAACAATGTGGAGGAAGCGGTGGAAGACGTACTTTGTATTCATTGATGTTTTGTTCTACTTTTGGCGGGCTGCTAAGATTGTTTGGCTGATGGCATTGAGTCTTGCTTCCTAATTGTTATGTTGTGGGTATAAGCTACTTTTGAAGCTTAAAACCTTAATTGGGACAGGTGTGGTGCAGGAAACAGCAGTTATCGATGATTTGTTAGTTTTGTTACAGTCAGACGTGAGTTTTTACCTTTAAGAATTAGAATATAGCCTCTTGTTTGTAAGATGATAGACTGCGACAATACAAGCTCAAGAACTTTGAAAAGGGTACATGTCAAGCTAGCCCATATCGCACTTTATTTTCATTTAATTTTATTTTTTATTTTCGGACACTATAAAGCGATACTTTCATTAAATTCTGTCTTTATGCTGTGCTGGGTTTGGCAGTTGTCGTCACTTTTCATTACGCGTGGTGGGAAACAGATATATGGCTTTTCTCAGGGTAGATACACGAAACTTCCTGGATAATATTCTTGAATGCGATATTGGCAAGTTCTATAACAAGTTCTAGTTTTATCATCTGATATACGTATATTGTTTTAAGTTTTACTCGCTGTCGCTATACTGGAACTCGTGTGAAGAATACGTTCGAAATTCCCTTTACTAACTTTTCGTAACCATCCTAACGTATCCGTCCTATATTTAGCAGCTTGATAGTCATATACACCTCACTATGCACAGTTTCTTTGAAAATGTTTGTTTTTGTATGATATTGATTCATATGTATACCGTATCACACATGATCTTTGCATTAATGTATTATGGTATGTCATAAACTCATGAACAAACCCATGTGAGGATATTTTAGTCTGATGACTCTCCGACCTGTATTTCTCTCTGATGTGCACTCTGAAGCGCTTTTTAGGAAGGAAAAAAAAACATGATCCGATACCGACGCACATTGGTGTGACTCTAGACACATCACTGACATTCTACAACCACAGGAAGAAAGCTGCAGAAAAACTCAAAACAACCTACTCCGCAAAGTGTCTGGGTCAACTTGAGGCACTAATGTTCAGACACTCAACACATCAGCACTTGCCCTCTGGTATTCGACAGCCGAGTATTGCGCTCTTGTCTGGGCAATATGATCTCATACTAAGGTAAATGCTATGTAGCTCTACACAAGGATGCGCATAATCTCAGGAACACTACGTCATATTATTCACCATAGCTGCCAGTACTCAGCAATATTCCTCCTCTATCTGCGTCGCCAGGAAGCACCCATCACAATGTTGGATAAGTTCTGTGCCAGTGAGAAACTTTCACTATATATGGACATCAACTCACATCCAGCAGTCCGCTTGACTTCGAGACATCCAATATGGTTAGGTCTCGTGAAGGAGGATATGACAGCTGTTTCGGCTTGGAGTCTTGAGTTATATTCAAGATATGCTGTATAGCACTCTCTCGTAACTGCGACATTTGTCTGCTTTCCTGGCTTCAATCTTCCAGGTCAGCTGTTTACCACACTGAACCACTTTCGGACAGGACAGGATCGTTGTGCTGTCCACCTTTTCCAGGTCACTAATTCTTCCTGTTCTTCAGACCAAGTCACGCATCGTGAAGCACTGACCGCTGACAAAGTTCTCAAGTGGACTCAAGGCTTAGCTTGTTGCTGATGATGACGCTGTTAACGGCTGAGCAAGCACTGCACACTATAATAATAAAGATATCACTAGCGACAGTGAAAATATTCTTTCTTCGCTTAGATATTTTGTTCTTAAAATTTACTTTATATGTTCCTCAAAAACAAAACAAGATAAAGTATTGTTACTAACGCCAGTCTCTCGCTTCCATCATGGCAGAAATCCACATCTGTTTTCCACCATCTTATCATGAGCATATAATTATATACCCAAAGACGTTTTCGTTCAAGCTGTTGCTTTTAACATGCGCAACAATAAGCACGTTTTCAAGTCGTAGATAACTGCATCCATATGCTAAAGCACCATCTGCAGTGGTTTGGAGACAGTAATCATTTTAAATGTTCCGTAATAGCATTGGCGGTTCCAGCCCCCTGTGCGCTTGCGATGGGGACTGCTGACAAATAGTTAATAGGGGTAGGTAAAATAATTACACCATACATATGTTTGTCGTTATACTATATTTCATGAACATTTATGCGTTTGAAGCCGATACTAGATTGTATTGAATACCCATTTAGTCTTGCATTGCTTACCTGGCTCTCTATGTGAATGTTATTTGTTTGTTTCCGCATCGAATTGCTAAATCTCATTATTGTGTGCCCACCATTTACCACCTACATCTTTAAACAGTTTGTTTGAAATATTGAGCGTTATTTCGTACGATACCTTTAACATATTTGTCACATTCACAATATGTCTAAAGTTATTCATACGAACAAAATGCAGTTATATAGTTATATTGTTCTATGCTTGGTACAATGTGTGCCAGTCTGCACTCATCACTGAAAATGGCCAAATTGCCGCTGGTGCTAAGTGTTACTGTACGAAAAGGAATCTATAATCATAATGCCTGCAGCCTCGAAATGTCGGCAAATTGATTTTTGTCTGAGTGTTTCACGATGAGTTCGTGAATAAAACTGTTGATCGATGTGACACCAAATATGACTATGAGGGACAGACCATTCACGTTTCCGGTATGGGATTCACAATCGTATATAAAAGTCAAATAAAACCCACAATAAACAAAGAAATAGAACAGAGTAAGCAATACTAGGAGATTCATTTACAATGTCACGAAGATGTTGCACAAATGCTGCAGCGTTTAGAAGGCAGTGACGTCATCTGCATTATCCCTGTTAAATTAGACACTTATGCAGGTGCCTCCTTGGTTATTTAAAATGCAACCCAATGTTGCGAACTGTCAACCAAATATTTTTAATACTTAGCACTCAGAGATATATGAATAGTAAAGGAATAATTAACTACGGATAAAGCATTATAGCCGCTGTGGTGAGTTTTCTGTGTAAGTATGATAAACATGTAGGATATCACAATAAAAAAATCAAATCTGTAAACCTTTGAACCGTGTCCTCTTTTACGTCGTTCGTGTCTGCATAATTAGAAGTATATAATTGTGCATGATTGCTACGATTTCTTTTAATAAATTAGCACAGATAATGTTTTATATTCTTTTCAAAATTTTTGAGGTTTATGTCAAAATACACTACGAAAAAAAGTATATTGTTTTATAATTAACTTATATCCAACAATATCTGAATGTTTAAATACAAAAAGAAAAATACATTGAGGCGTTATTTGATTGCAAGTGGTGTGTACATTAATTAAATAGGGTTAATAAAATGTTTACTTTTAGTTCCAAGATACAGGTTCCATTTGAGTAACAAATGATACCATTCGGATGAGACTGCAGATAAATTT
>JAEAOA010000913.1:32500-155000 GCA_016746295.1 Potamilus streckersoni
TCCATGTCAAGGATATGTAAGCACGTATGCATATTTCATTTACATATATATAAAATGATAACGGTGATATAAGTAGAGGTAAAATCACTTCCTATTTATTACTTCTAGACACTGCCAAAAAGGCTACTCAGGCACGCAACGTTGTTTCATATAAATCTCAGTGCGTCAGACTTGAAGATTATCATTATATTTGCTTTATGCTGTAAATAATATTTAAATTATATGCAAAAAATTGTATATTGTATAAAGTTTTGAAGTATTTTGATATGTTGATATTTATATTTGTATCAATCTACAGATTTTGAAAAACATTATTCAAATTGTGTTGTTGACGTTTGGATTGTCTGCTCTTTTACGAAAGAGAGAAATATTTTAATGCCGAGCACAATATTTCGCAGATGCATATGCTCACACACACAAATATATATATATATATATATATATATATATATATATATATATATATATATATATATATATATATATATATATATATATATATATATATATATATATATATATATATTGCTAAAATGTTTGTGCCAAAATGGAGAAATTAAACAAAAATTATTAAACAGTAATTTTTGAGGAACAGATGGGTTAGTCTGCTCTATTTATTTTTAACGTTTTGTTTTACAATGCATTACCATTATTAATACAAAAAAGGTTTTTCTTCCATTTCTGGATGCATTCATTTAATTATTATTTTTGAACATTCTGACAGCTTTTGAAAATAATAATGTATTTATCGATGTGGTTTAATGAAAATCCCATTTTAGGTAGTTTCTTATGTAAAGTGTATTATTACAAGAATGGTCAAATTAGTTAAGAACGAAGTCAATCAAACCATATTTTGACGGACTTCTAGAAACAAATTAAAGATGTATGTTATCTAATATATTTTACCTGAAGATACACACTTTTGAAATTTACTGCCATGAAGAAATCATAAATCAATACGTTTCACCAAGTAAATCCTGGCTGATTATTGATATTATAATGTTGCAAGCCTAATAGCAAGGTATAATGATTATTACAGTCTAAAGATTTAGTAATATATATGTGAATAAAGTTGAAAATTACCCTGCTGTTGCAAAACTTGGAAAGCAAAATGGGACATTATTTTCCGGGTTGCAGACACTCAATATTTTATTTACACTAATTATAAGTCATATTTATCTTAACTTAAACTATAGATCAGTTAATATATATTTGCTGCTTCCTGACACTCAGTATGTACAATTTTTTTTCTGCTATGAAACAACTGGAGCAGGCGCGTGTTCATATTAATTCATCAATTAAGCAATTGACCATTATTTCTAATCAATTCTTATTTGAAAACACATAATGTACAACATATACTTTCGTCAATATTCCGTAAATAAGTCTCCACAAAATCATAATTGTATTATGCAAAGCTTCCAATATAAATTCCCCGTGATGCAAATGTAATCCCTTTGCTAGAACAAAGTAGGGACTTCTAGGGTCCTGCACATGTATATCAACGTGACTGCTGTACACATTCAAGCCTCAAACGTTTGCTTATTACTCCATAATAATCAAGACAGGAACAATAATTAATATGGAGATAGATGCAAAAACGTTCCAGTTTCAAAGCATGGAGGTGACAACTTACACCTCGATACATAAATTATACAGGCTGAGTAACTGATAACTTATGTGGAGGTGCTGGATTATCTGAAGTTGGATGAAGCTATGCCTAGAGTCAATTATTTGCTTATGTTTGGTGTGTAGCAGTTAATATTTGGCGTGTGTCTTTGTACCTTTCTGTCTTTTTATTCTTGTAAAAATGTTATTCACCATCGTAATTTGCAAGTGGTATATTTCGCTATCTTCTATTTTCTCATCAAGATGCCGAATACGCACAGGCTAAGTATGCTTAGGCACGGTTAGACCCTGGAATGCATTAAAAATGAAATTTACAATTTTTCCACTTGAAACTCGCGTAGATAAATATAACAAAAATACAATTTCCTGAGCTGAAATGGTTCGTTTTAATGTACTGACTCCATATTGGTACAAAAACACATTATGAAGCAATTTATATAAAGTAGATTTATGTATGCATGTTTGTTTAATGTGCATGTGAGCATTACTACATGGATGGATATGGGTGCGCAGACGGATACAATGTATATGCCCACATTAGTATGATGTTGTCAATTTATCTAATGTACTAGTCACCTATGGAGCTAAATATCCAATATACCGCGTTTCTCTCTGTGCATATATACATATATATATATATATATATATATATATATATGTATATATATATATATATATATATATATATATATATATATATATATATATATATATATATGCATATACACACACACACACACACACACACACATATATATATATATATATATATATATATATATATATATATATATAATTTTGTCTCTTGTGATAATCCATTGAAACATACAACACGTGGCTCGCATTCATTTTTAAGTTTTGGCTTCTTTTCTTATCTTGTAACAGCTTACAATAGCAAATATATTTCTGACCTATCAATAATAGTACATGTTCAGTTGATAGAATGATATGCTTTAAAATCTATCCTTGTTGACACATCCTGACGCCTTTATTCTTTCAGAAATGCAGACCAAATAATATTGGAGCTTTATGCAGTATTGTTCACATGCAGAAGTTAATACATGACAATAACGAATAATATCTTTATCATCTTTCTCATTTGTCTACTTTGAGTAAACCTTGTATTATAATACATTTGTAATTTGAACCTTTGCTCTATTTGAGAAAGCTGGTTGGCATCTAGTTGAGGTATGTTTTTATAGTTGATATGTTGCATACAAATATCAGAAAAAAGCAAAGATAGTTTGATATGTTGCTTGCGAAGACAATATTGGTATTTGCTCTCTAGTCGACTAATATGATTCAAACAAATGTTCGTCCCAAAGGCAAGGTGCATTTAGTGCATAATATAAATTGTGTTTACTAAGTATGCTGATATTTGAAAATAAATGACTAATACTCAATGCCTGTCTCGTTTCCTCCTGACATCGACGAGCAAGTTCAGTTTTCAATTCATAATCAACAATATAATTTAGCATTCTGTTTGCCTATGTCCTCAAATGATTCATAGCATGGTTTCCTAATTTGTTTAACATGGCATATATTGCTCATAATTGTTGCTAGTTTAACTAGATGATTTCATGTTTCGTTTTAATCTCTTATTTAACATAATATTGGCAACATGAA
The DNA here is from genome assembly GCA_016746295.1 of Potamilus streckersoni. Taxonomy (NCBI): domain Eukaryota; kingdom Metazoa; phylum Mollusca; class Bivalvia; order Unionida; family Unionidae; genus Potamilus; species Potamilus streckersoni. The sequence continues at coordinate 35,756 of JAEAOA010000913.1, forward strand.
GCTGACAACATCAGAGTTTAAAGCAATTCCAAAGAAGAATATCATACTTGAAATTATAACTGGAAAATGTGCACGAGAAGTACTCTGTATTATTTAAATAGCTAATCAAAGAATGTATATATTTATACATTTGTCGGATTTACCTGTATATAAAACATCAACTGTTACGTTTATGAGCAATATATTTCGTAACTGCATTAATTAAAGTGTTTTGTATTACTGTACTTTACTAATAAAAACACACATATGGGAGCTATGTAACAAGCAACCCGGTATGTTTTTATTATATTTCTTCCATTATTGGGCAACAATAAACTTCAAGAATTTTGTGTCTCTGTTGTGTCTTATATTCATGCAACTATAGTTGTATATGTCATTCTTAAGCTGTCAAATTTAAGGTTCGCCTAGCATATTCAAAAATGTAGATAGTAAAGGTACATATATTTACCCTGATTTTCATGAGTGATATTTGTATAGCTCAATACACTTCAACGTGCTTGATTGTATGTCAGTATATGCATCATACTTTACGGACACAACTGAAGGATAGGATGTTTCATTGCAAGAATAAAAAGGTCTTCTGAGAATACTGAAAGTATATTATCCGTCATATTTGCAAAAAAATGATTTTGCGATAGTTATGATTACAAGACCCAATATACAACCCAGACATGTTGATTACATTTTAGAATTGCATCCTGATAAATAATGTCACGAGATTACTACTAGCATATTAGCGCCATCGACTGCTGACCATTACCCATATAAAGTATGCACACGGACTCATTATGCTTGAGTTGTGAACGGCAATACTATTAAACGATGCAGACAGGGATATATGATTAATAAAATTATAAACATACGCTTAAATATTCTGAGCTAGACCCCCACAATTTTAACATCAGCATCGTGTTTACAAACATTAGACCATGACACTGGGATACTATCATTATAATTAAGTATATTTATCAAAGAATACTATTTTACTAATTCGTAATGAAACAAAAGTAATGTAAAATTATATAAATATTAAAACTGAGCCAATACAATAACGTTTAAAATAAGCACTTAGAACATATATTCATGACTAAAACTACTGAACATGTCATGACGCATATCAATTGATGATGAGGCTTTCTTTTCGTCTACTGCATACAAGCCTACAATTATATCTTATATTATAAATTACTGATTGCGCTAAGTTTCTTATGTACAGATGATCCATTCCAACTCACAGCGTGTTTGGAGGAAACAGCCTATTTTCATTTCATACAAACAATGCGTTATTCGATTACATGTTGTTACATATTTTCATTATATACGTTTTACAGGAAATCCTGTGCATTACTGTTCATGACTTCAAACAGCTGGCATAGTAAACCACATATAGTAAGAAAAAAGTCCTTTAAAAGCAGCACTGCATTCTGGTCAGCATGTTTTTTAATGTGGATCAATTCATTCTAAAATATATTTACAGGTACGCTTGTGGTATCTTGAGTTGTCCTTCGTTTCTCTTGTCATGGTTTCTCGGGCGGCAAAGGAGTGATGTTTTTTGGCCAGTTTCCGGATGTCTTTGGTACTGCCAATATAGGAAATTTAATAGTTTCTTAGAGTGCTGTGTTAATAATATTAAGGCCTTTGTTATGAACATATGTATGAATTAATATATGTATGTATGTATGCATGTAAGTATGTATGTATGTAGGTATGCATGTAGGCATGTATGTATGTAGGTAGGTAAGTATGTATGTATGTATGTGGGCGTGCGTGCGTTTTTACATACATACATACATACATGTATATATACACACATATATATATATATATATATATATATATATATATATATATATATATATATATATATATATATATATATATATATATATATATATATATATATATATATATATATATATATATATATATATATAGAAAGACAGACACGCACACTCACATATATCGACAGATTTATTCAGTATATACAATGAATGGATAGCGATAGGAACTCATTTAAGGCTTTAATTCCAGTTTTTCCATTTACCTGCATTTGTAATTCAGAGAATCCTGAATTTGATCCAAAGTTTTTTACTTGTTTTGACACCAAGGTGATCTTTGACTATCAGTCTTTCACCATAAGGTAATAGATCGAGACTTAAATTTTATTTGAACTCCTTGTTCCCAATTTTTTCTTTACTTGCATTTAAGTAGAACATCAATTGGTACATGATTACTGATATCAATATGGCTTGTTGGTAGTAAACCTTCCTGTACTTAAACGAGCTAGTAAGTTCCTTGATGGAATTAATTAGAGAATATAACGGCACAGTGTGTGTGTATTCGTGTGTATGTGAATGTGAGATTTGGATTTTAAACGTAGCTTGAGCACTTTTTAAGTCATATCGCTACCATGGCTGCAGTGTAGCCGTCTATATTGCGGTGTCTAGCACTGGTTGTCACCCCGCATACAGGAACTATAATGTCCCATCTTGCCACATTATTCTTATACCTGGTTGACAAGTCCGAACATTGACCTCTTAGTCTTGAGAACCTAGCTATGCAGCTGTTAGTACCATATTTATAGGGTTTTGGTATGACTCGAGCCATCGACCTTCCGCATCCGAAACTGACGCACTAATCTGTTTGTCCCCGGACGGTATTAACGAGACAGAAAATAATGTGAAAACGAACACAAGAAGGAATAATGAACAGTTGAAATAGGGCCAATCTCATTATAATATTTACACATTGAACATTCATATATTACATATCAAACCAATGCAATGTACATTATGTGGCAAATCCTATTCGTACATTATCGAGGAAATTACATGTTTAATCATTTTCTTGGCACCACAATTACATAATCTGTAAAACCGTAATGAACCATTAAATCTGCAAGGTATATTACGTTCACTCTCATCACAGATGATGCAGCTTGATCGCATGATTGCTGATAAACAGCAGTCATGTTAGGTTTAGTTTTCATTCTCAAATGTTGGGTTTAAAGTTAAACCATACCCAGGACGATCACTATGAAAAAAAAATACAAAGGGAAGGTACAAAAAGAAAAGCCCGTAACGATATACGGTCACGAATTAGTTTCGTATTTTCTCAAACTTGTTCACTTCCTTGATCGGCTTTGTTATTAAATTCATATATTCAAATTCACGATGCAGTCGTCTTTACTGCCATGTTCTTAATGAACTCGGTTTTGAATGCTAACGTTTCTTTTCATCGTTAAAATAATAATTGCGCCACTTAAGGCAAGTTCCGTGTTCGGATATTTCAGTTTTAATTACATCTATTTCAAAGGAGAATCACTGTTATCACTTAAGGCGATTGTTGTGTTGTACTCTTCCGCTCAGATTGCAGCTATAACTGATGAAGACTTATGATCCAACTCAAGGAAATATCATCCTATTTATATATGTGTATGATATATAAGTGTTGCTTTTGCACTGTATCGATGTAATCAATGTTTACTCATTCTTAAATCACTTTCTAACATCCTTTAAAATCTTTAACTTTAGCATGAAATTAAGTCGCTTATACCAATTTTGACACATTGCGCATGTCATTGATTTTGTATGTCTAATTTTTGAAGCATAAAGCTTAAGCTTATTATTCACATTAATTTTGATGTTTTGGCTTTTTACCTCAGATGTTTTGTCTTATTACCATTGAATAATTTATATTCTTCAACCTTAAGAAGGTATTAGTCTCAGCGGTCACATTGATGATTAGACCAGAAAATCCTATTAAAACTATCTATTACATTCTCAATTTATTTTACAGTTTTATTTATCTTCCCTCTACAAATGCATATTATCTCTAAGAGAGATTATATACATCAATAGTTTTAAATAGATGTTTTAATTATAAACTGACAAGTTTTAACCCTCCAATAGTCGTATTTTCGTTTCATAGCTGATTGTAGTTTCTTTACGTCAGCAATTGACATCTTAACTCTTTTTAGAGCAAATCTTATTCGTCTAAAGTCATCTATTTATTTTTGAAGGCCCATAGAATGTGCTGACTGTTTAGTACCACTTTATTGACAATTAATATATTCTCATATATTCCCCAATCGTCTGAATATATTTCACGTTGCTCTATCTAAATATACCTTGTGTCTAGATATAACACATCCCCTTTATAAATTTATCCAGCTTTCAGACAACATGATGCAAGTAATAACGTTTATAACGGCTTATTGTATGATAATATATTAACTAGACGTTTTATTGAGTTTTACTTCTTATGTTCTATTACTGTTTTATATATGGTAGCAGCCGACAACCTATAAGTCATTAAGCAATTAATATTGGGCATTACATGATTTGGTGTGAGTTTGATTTTTAGTGGGGCGGGCGGGAGTTTAATTGTTTTTCGTGTGAATTTTATGCAATATACAAGCGTTCCTATGCGGTAAATTGTACATTGACTACGTGAACCTAAAGATGTTTGCAATTTTTTCTTGGTACATTGCTGTGCGTTATTGATTATAAACCAATTTTGCATATTTGTAGTCTTTTAGAAAGTGTGCTGCTTCTAAGGAAGAACACAATTGTACGTTTAGTGCGATAAACATGATTACTAGTATTTCTTGAGCATTATATTTATTATATTTATTGCAAGCAAACAATTGTCAACTGTGTAGTATGCCTAAACCATTCATAACCTAGAATTACATGACATTTTAAAGCTCTATTTAATTCGTTTGCTTTTATTGATTAATGAACATGATATTCAAGATTTTCATTACCGGGCCGTCACATAGTAAAGCAAGTCTATATTTTGACTAAATAAACAAAGATTTTCAAAACCAGCGACTCCACAATTAATAAATTAACCGATCGGCACATGGATTAGTTATTGTCCGAAACTTACGAACAGTATTCAACCAGTTTAACAAGTGTAGTTAATGTGCTTACAACAACGCAAAGAGTATCAATATATGTCACTAACTTTTCTTAAAAAAAAATTCATTCGACGTATTTCAATCATATTTCAGTTTGTCTTTAAAGACGATCTACTTATCCAGCTTTTATATTTTTATGTTCAATGACGTGGCTGCAAACGTTAGAAAATATTATCCTTAGTTTCAGTTATGTAATGGACACAATATTCGTGTTTCATATGTTATTTGCCTTGTTTTTCGACAGTTGTTGCTGTAATGTACCTCATTCTATTTGTAATTTCCTATACCTGAGTTAGAGTCAAGTTTGTACTCTTTAACTTGATTTCGATACATTAAAATTGTTTTTTTACTGATCTATTCATTATCTGTACCAATGCTGGAAGTGGAAAAATTCTGAACTGAAACAAATTTGATGAAAAGTAATATATATTTTATATGCATCATCATCGTCATCATCAGCACCACCACTACCACTATCATCATCATCATCATCATCATCATCATCATCATCATCATCATCATCATCATCATCATCGTCGTCGTCATCTTCATCGTCGTCATCATCGTCATCGTCACCATAGTCATCACCATCATCATCATCATCATCATCGTCATCATCATCATCGTCGTCATCATCATCCTCATCATCATCATCCTCATGATCATCCTCCTCATCATCGTCATCGTCATCATCGTCATCATCGTCATCATTGTCATCATTGTCATCATCATCATCAGAGTTGTCATCTTATCAGATGCAATTATGCATATCCTGGAAATATGCCTGAAAGCAGTGCATAGGAATATACCTTTTGAACAGGACGTAAGGCAAGCATAACAGCAATAGGTGCGCATCATGAATGTTTTAATCTAAAAAAAATTCTACTACAGAGAAATGATTACTTGATGTCAAAATCAGTCGAGCAAGATGGCAAATATAATAATCTTAGAACTTCATTTTGAATGCTATGAATGGTTTTGCAACGATAACAAACTTCAACACCATTGAAAATGAATATATCAAAAAATGATGAACTATACGAATTTCTGAAAAGTTTTAAGAACAAACGTTATCAAACTGTTTGACATGATATGGAAATGAAACTGTTTTAGAGACAGAACTGGAAAATGCGATGAAAAAACAGGAAAGTATTTCTTATATAACATATCTTTACAAACTGTCCATGTAAAAGGTTATATCGAAAGCAACAATAGTTATAGTATGTGGTGATAAAATATAAAAAATATTTCATCATATTTCCACTAGTAGAAACACTTTAAAAATATGAAGTGTGGATCATTCATTCGTGCAAAATATATGTCATCTCCACCAGCACAATGTTGTGCTGTTTATAGTTTATTTATACATTTCTCCATATAAATTAAATTTCAGTATAACTCTTCTTTACCTGTGAGATTTATATCGCCGATGCTTTATCTAACTTTATTTCGAAATCCTGCATTTAGTTACAGTATTTTGAAAACAGTTTTGCAATGTCACTTTTTCAGCTGAAATTTGATTAGCCATCTTGCGTCTTTCATCTCTTTGTCATACAGTACATTTCATGTTTTTAGCTTCTGAAGTGTCAACTTACAATGTAATTATAACCCATTTCCTTATTCGTCATCAGTTTTTCTAGTAGTTTAATATCCCTCAGTTGATAAAATTGCATACATTAATTCTTCATCATAACATTCACCAAACCGATGCTGAATACAATGTTATTGAACCTTGTTCAATGTTACAGTCTGCTATATTTTTAAACGTCAAACTGAAATAGGTTTATTGGAAGAGATTGTGATAGAGAATAAGAACTATTATATTCTATAATTCAAAAATACTTTTTAGATTACCATACAATATGATTCGTACTTGAAAAAATAAAATTAATTGACAAGAATCTGAACAAAATGGATTCAACCATAACAAGGTGATGTATTTTTGTGTAGACGAAAGTTTCGCGAATATCTAAAAGTCATTTTCAGAGTCAATAATATTTAAAATAACAGTTTAAATAACGATTATTTTCAACCTGATAAATGCAAAGGAGATAAAAGAAATATTCAATAACAAAAAGACATTAAATTCTTCAATGGGTTGCTATATTGTACGGAGGTAAATTTCAGTACTATGATCTAGCTTAAAAACGTAGAGCCCCATCAATTAAAAAATTAAATCAGATCAAACACATGGCTAATTTTACAACATTAACGTAGAGTTAATCCGCACATTATCTTAAAACGTTAGCACTGTTACTTGGAAGTATGTTGAATATTAAATATTTGATTACATTTCCTCTTATGTGTTTTCTTTTCGGAAAACGGATCAGATAAGACAGCAACAAATATATCAGTTTTGATGTAACCAGTCGTTTACTAACCTAATAATATAACATACCTGGCCAAACAGATACGGTACAAGTACAAGGAGAGTAGATATTTAAAGATCAAAACTAAACAGAGTAATGTTTAGCGGAAATGCAGGTTAATATTATTTCAATACGAACAATGAAAACATACTACATACCGTTTATAATTTTATACAAATATCCAAGGTACCGCGAAATGTGTTCAAAGAAAGCAAAAATATACTTTTACCTTGTACCGGATTATTGTCTACAGTTTCACCTCTTTCTTTTAGTAAATACTGGTCTGGAAAGCATGTAAATAAATGCTTTCAAACGTTGAAACAGAACGATTATAAGCTATAAAAGCAATTTCTCCATCCCAATATTTCTTAATGAATCATAGAAACATGTCATAGTTGTATGGTTTCCACAATGCTTATTACAGATAAAACAAAGCGTTCAGTTCAACCAAATGAATTTATTCATTGCAATAGACAATGTGTCCATTTATAATCAACCTGTTACAAAACTATTGAACCTTTTTCATACCTTATAGATTATAGAGCAAATATCTCTACATGGTCCATTCCACAAATTAGAATGTATTATGCTTTATATAGCACGTGTCTTAATATTGTCTACATTATATTAATTAGTTGAGAAAAAGATTCTTCATAGTTATTCAATGCATGGTATATTTATGTCACCAAAGCCGTCAAACGTTTAATTATATAAGACTAGCCTTGGTCAAGTTAAGTTCGACTTACTTTTATATGGATATTTAGAAAATATATACAGTTACAATATATTTCCTCCCACTTTCATTATGTATTGGAAACATGAAGGAAAGATTGGTAATATAAATCAGATCAAAGGCTAAGATTTACCTTTTGACGTCTTCCGATCAAAACTTTCAGGCACACATTGAGAAATCGAGTGGTAAGAATCACCTTTAATAATAATAATAATAATAACAATAATAACAATAATAATAATAATAATAATAATAATAATAATAATAATAATAATAATAATAATAATAATAATAATAATAATAATAATAATAATAATAATAATAATAATAATAATAATAATAATAATAATAATAATAATAATAATAATAATAATAATAATAATAATAATAATATAAAGATGCAACATATTTGAAAAAAACATGAATTCAAAATAATGATTAGCTCGTTTCTGGGTCAAAAATATATTACGAACCTGTGTGATCATACTCAACAATTATATAGACATTCGACTATCTACGAGTACATTTTGGAAACTTTTTTGCAATACAAAACTGGAAGAGTTATATAACTAGTCAACAACTCGTTTACAGAATTAAAACGTTACTATTGCGTGTCAGAAACACATAACTCAAAACAAAGTAGTAATGTGTAGAATAAAATTAAAAGACAAGTGATGTGGTGAAATTAATATTATTCTCATTTGATATTTACAATGTGAATGTCATCTCAATCCAAGATAACTAAAATTTCGGTCTATACATTCTAGATATACAGCTGATCTCTTTGATGAGGTAATTTTTCAAAGAAGGCACAAATAATATGTTTACCTTGCACAGAATGTTTGTCTACAATTTCAATTATTCTTCCTCTCAAAACTAGTATATGGACGTATATTTTGAAACACTAACATTGATCAACAACAATCGTAAAAGAAAACTATACCATCAAATTTTGTATTAATTAATCATCGAAATAGATCATAGTCATACGGAATATGTTTTTTAATAAACTCCACCTTATAATGACTAGGGAAGTTTCGCTATATGAAAAGAAATTAATTTAGACAGATGCAATGACTGATAAAAATGATAATGCTAACAATGAAACAAGTATAGTGGAATTTGTGAAATCTGGAACTTGATACATAAATGGCATTTGCTATTGACTTGTTTAATAAAATGATCAAGCTATATGCTCCAAGATTTAGTTCGACTCATATCATATTGTAAATACAATCTAATCTAAGCTCTGGACAAAATTAGCACAACAATTTGTCTAATTAATTTGAAGTTATTCCAGCCGTAAATACATGACTTAGGTTTCATCTGGATGGATTTAGCTTTAATACGAATGTACAAATATCACCAACGTAACGTAGTTATGTAGTAACTGTGCTATAATGAGATACGAAATTAATGTTGTTAAAAATAATACGTATCTGAATATCGCTAACGTAAGATTCGTTATTCATGCCCTATATTACTATGAACCAGTGTTGGGTTGTTAAGGTAAGCATAATAACTTTCTTCAAGATGTCTATTATATAATATTCGTGATTTGATTTTCGGTATCAATGTTAAAAGTTATGATAAAATTTTCCTGGTCCAGCAGAAGTCAAGAAACGATAAAATGTCATAATTATAAACGTTATATTAAACTAGAATTTAATAACACGTATGACATTAAAAGCATAGAAATGACCGGATATACAACGTGTAACATCTATTTGTGTATTTAATTTTCACTTGTCATGAGACATAATTTCTCCCAGTAATTGGATAAGATTTAGTGTAGAGATTAGGTTAGTAAAACATATCTGCCAAATCTGAAATAATTTGCCTCGTGCGAAAAGAACACATTACGCTTGCATCAGTTTATAGAACTTGCAGTGAAGTTATAGCTCATTCAATCTAGAAATTACATAATTGACTGTTATATGGCAAAATAATCAGGAAGCTATGAAATGTAATAGAAGGCTGCCAGACAGATACAATGGGCACAAGGAAAATAAAGAGAAAAGAAGTATCATATATGTATGCAACGTATCTCTCCTTAATAAAATAAACTTATGAATGAATTAGCAAATGAAAATTGATCATATTGGAGTCACCGTAATGAAAGATTTTATGCAATGTGCTACCAATGTTAAAACAAATTTAATCTAGACGCAATGACATTTAACGTAGAATTTCATCCGGATATCCGAACTTTCGCAGAAAGACTAGATAAATTCTGTATTTATTTGGCAAATAATCATTGCTTTGAAATTCATTATACACCTGCTGTGTAGCCAACTTTTATTCAGAAAGCATACTATATGACAAGTAATTATTCACAAATTCCTTCCACTATAAAATATAAGTTCTCATATGACACAATACTAATTTTGAGAGGTTTTGAAAATATATGTATGCATGTCCGTGACTATTCGTAGGAGCAGCTTCCGTTACCAATGCTTGCCATTCATATAAAACTATCTTAGGTTGAAGATTTTAACTTCCACGATTTTAAATTGATGATACAATTTTATAATGCCTTTCTTTTGTAAAGAAGCTATATTACCATCCTCAATCTGTCTTACGCTGTTTATTGGGTGAACAGTCCCTATGGTTAGATGTTGCTACAACTCTACAGTTAGTATCTTTACACGACGAGATCGGATGACCTTCATCAAAAGGAGGCATGACTTGCAACATTGGTTTCCCAATCCTTTTTTCCCAAAGCAGAATTCAATTAGTTTTTTAAATTATAATTAATCTACGTAATCCTTAAAGTAAAATGGTTGTTTCTATCACTTTTCATCGCTTTAAAATAAATATATAGGACAGCAGTATACGTTAAATATGTACCGATTGCCATCTTTGGATTGAAACTGCCAGACTGTCTTTGTTGAATCATGTGTGGTGGATCACCTTTAATAATAATAGTAATAATACTGTAAAAATATGCATTTGTGAACATAAATAAATGAATAACAAAGTCAGCTCATATTACATCAGACGTATATTGCCACTACAAAAATGAAATGTAACAAGGAGCACATCTCGTATTAAAAAGACATTCAAAAAATCGTTTTGTATATTTATTCTTCTTAAGCCTTACTTGAAATAAAATGATGTAAGTATTCCTTAACTAATCTCTATGCATGCTGACAAAATTAATCAGATGGCATAGCGGGCCTGAAAGAGTAAACTAGAAGCAGGGTAGATACGCAAAGATCAAAACTAAAAGGACCAGTATTAAGGGTAAATTAAAGTTAATCTCATTCAAAACATATTATCATGGCACATATACTGAAAACATAAAATATGCTGATATCAATTTTACCGAACAACGTGTGTACACAAAGCAAACTATTTTATACCATCTCTTGTACACAGCTCTTTGTATCCAGTATCGTTTCCTTCCTCCTCAGAAGTTGACGTGTCTGGAAATTCAATGTATGAATGTCGGACTTTAAACGAACAAAATGATATAAGAACATTGCATCATAATAATATATCTTAACGAATCATTGAATCATGTCATTACTGCATGATATTTAACAAGGCTGCACTTAGTAATGAAAATCAGAGTTTTTATACATGAAAAGCAAGCAAATTCAACTTATTCGATACAAAAACTCATTTTACAACTATGTTTTTAATGAATATTAGGCAATATTTACTTCCTGATAAAAAAACGCACAGACTGATGACATAAATAATGCTAAGGATAAATACAATACAAAAGAAATTGTGACAACTGGACCGTAACATATGGATAAAGTTTCTTGTGAATTTGTTGCTTGTAAGATGACTGTTTATAAAATATACTTTTTCACAGCATTAAAAGTTGCAATATTAATTTGTACTTATTGCATATTGGGAATATAAACTAATCTATGTTATGGACATATTAAAAGAATTTTTTGTTTAATTTTTGTTTAATTATCATCAATTTATTGCAACTCTAATTACGATAATAATGAAAACAACGTAGCAAATGGTAAAATTAACAAGCATAATACACTTTTTTAGAACGGGGATTGTATTACAATTACAATCCTAATTTTGACTTTCTAAAGTCACTGCTAGATTAAATTCTGTGTGTTTGTTGTTTGGATTGCAAAAGGGTATTTTATCGCATATGTATTTGGACTTTCAGCTAGATAGATCTATTATTGATGCGGATTTTTAATAGAAAACAATTGCCAAGTAAAAGTAAAAACGTACAATTATACTCTGAAAAATTAAATATTAATCTAATCCATACAAGATACATAATAACAATGATATGCATGTAGAGATAATGTCCCTCGTGTTGTGTAATATCCATCATATTAGTACAATGACCGATAACGTAGTCCCACCCTAAAGCACGCTGTTCAAACAGAACCATGGAATTTATAAATTTATGAATTAAATCTACGCTTCAATAAATTCACTTAGAAGTCGATCAGTTGATAAGAATTAAATGCACTGGAGTCATCATGATAAATGCAAACATGGCATTTGACCACTCACACGGCGCCAGTTAATAAATTTTTATGATTCCATGTTTTCAAACTAAATTTGGTAAAACAATAACTATAATATGATGGTAAAATTCCAACATAGCATACAATATTGTGTATTGTGAATTATATGCAAAATAGTCATATCAGCTCAAATACAAGCCCAGCATAAGTAATATTCGCCAGTATGATTGCATGTGCTAAAATTCAAACAGTAATGGTGTACCACAACGATATAATCCAAATTGTCCTTGAATGATTTCATAGTAATTGCAATATGGTGTTTATCTCCTATGATATAGACTGAGTAATTCATGAAGGTCAAAGTTAAACCACTACACCGTACTCATGCCTAAATTTATGAAAATATGATTTTATCGTAATGGACATATTACCATTACATTTGCAATCATTTGCATACTTAGTAATGCAAGATGTTTTACAGAAAAATTACATTGGTAAGAATGAATCAACATATACTCATAATTATGTTTAAAAGTGAAAACAAAACAAATTAAATATACAAAATATATGGTCAGGCGGAAAGGACAACGCATAATGCAAATTAAATATACATTCAATCGTATTCAGCAAGTCTGCAAAGGAGGATCGCTTCTATCTGCCTCTGTCTCTCTGGCTCTCTCTCTCTCTATCTTTATTTATCTCACTATCTCACTATCTATCTATCTATCTATCTATCTATCTATCTATCTATCTATCTATCTATCTATCTATCTATCTATCTATCTATCTATCTATCTATCTATCTATCTATCTACCTATCTATCTATCTATCTATCTATCTATCTATCTATCTATCTATCTATCTATCTATCTATCTATCTATCTATCTATCTATCTATCTATCTATCTATCTATCTATCTATCTATCTCTCTATCTCTCTATCTCTCTATCTATCTATCTATCTACCTACCTACCTATCTATCTCATTCTCTTTATCTACATTGGTATATATATATATATATATATATATATATATATATATATATATATATATATATATATATATATATATATATATAATCTTAAAATTAATCTTCATAACTAGTAATGCTTCATATAGATTTTGCAATGCAAATAACGAATACGTTGGACAGTTACTAAATGGACTCCTTGGTCTAGATCCGTCATCATTCATGTGACTAAGTAATGGTTGAGCTTCACCTATAAATAATAATAATAATAATAATAATAATAATAATAATAATAATAATAATAATAATAATAATAATAATAATAATAATAATAATAATAATAATAATAATAATAATAATAATAATAATAATACCAACAGATTGGACGATCATCATACAAAATTCTCTAAAAACTACAATTGCTGGAAAAAATTGCAAACAACTGAGTTTTAAAATAGCAATTTTCTGACTGTTAGCTTCAACAATGCATTGCATTATTGTCTTGGTTGATGGTTGTTTTTATTGTATTTGAATAGATATTTAGACAATTATGCAAAGACATCATGATGCAAGAATCAGCTGATCGTGATGATATGAGTCTATTATGTTTTGATATGTTTCAAATGTTGTTTAATACCCATATACAGGATATATAAAGAGAATAATAAACTCAGAAATATAAGTTAATATATAGAGGATATTTATTTTATATCTGATTCAGCAGTACATCACAGTGGTATATCACTGTTGTCATTGTGATGCTGGTATAAAACTTCTTACAGTCGCTAAAGTCGAAAAAGCAGACTTGATCAAAATATGATTAATGCCGTTCAATTGTTTTAGCAAATTGTTATTATTTATTTTTCGTCATGTGAAATTCATTTAGACAATTACGCATTCAATGACATGATGGGATACTCTTGAATTGCTATACGTGAAGTTATAAGTATACTCTCTTTAAATATTGAAATTCGTGAATAAAATAAGAACAAAACAAAATAAAATAAATTTGTATATTCTAAACAATAAGTGTTCAAATTTATCTTACATTATCCTACATGCAAAAGAGGTCCAATCCTTAACCATTTCGTCTTGCTTGTTCGAAAAAATTCAAAGTAAGTTTACCTTGCACTGATACAGTATTCTGCTCAGTTTCCTCATTTTCCGGTGTCCCAATGCCTCCCCCTGCTAAGAAATATTGAAGCTAACAAATCGCATGTTATAATATAATTATCGTGAGTGCTAGAAAGTCTCTGAGGATGTATGTTTTTTTTGTTCTTCTGTTCGTTGAGTAAATAGTGGCAGCAACAATGTACATAAAATAAAGAAGCCTGTTTGAGCTATTGATCCCCATTGAGCTTTGTTATTTATGTGCTAAAAGAATAGCATTATCCTAGCCTTTTTTCTGGGCATGATCACAGTAGTGTCCATGTAATTTTATTGTTAATTCTGGTCCAAGTTTATTTTTAAAATGTACTGCATTTATGTTGCTAACTTCATTATTATTATAAAATTTTCGCCTAAGTTTGATTTTGTTTAGGTTTGTTTTTCTGTTTATTTGTTTGTTTTGTGCGCTTGATGAGCTTTCGGGTTTATCATTAAATTATGCCTATCATCATGAATGTCTGAAGAAGACTTAGATATAGACTGTGCGTGAGAAATATAGCAAATATTTTGGCGATTTAGGAACATCTGCTTAAATAATAATAATAATAATAATAATAATAATAATAATAATAATAATAATAATAATAATAATAATAATAATAATAATAATAATAATAATAATAATAATAATAATAATAATAATAATAATAATAATAATAATAATAATAATAATAATAATAATAATAATAATAATAATAATGATAATAATATAAATACTACTACTACTACTACTAATAATAATAACAATAATACTAATAACAATAATAATGATACTACTACTAGTAATAATAATAATAATAATAATAATAATAATAATAATAATAATAATAATAATAATAATAATAATAATAATAATAATAATAAAAATCGCTCTAAGTTTGCATTGAACTTGTTATGTATGTTAAGATGTATGTTTGCAACTCTTTTGGCTTATTTTAGCTTTGACAATATAATTATAGTACATGGTTAATATTTACCAGTTTGTTTCATTGGACTAGAATTGCCAGACAAACTTTCACAGTTTTGTGGTTCAGGAACAACTTAAATAAAATATAAAATAATTGCATACTTGTCAATCTCTAAATTTTTTTCACAAAATTATTTAGTAGAGAAGAGGAATTAAAGGAAGAATATATGAAGACCAAATGAAAAAGGGGACATAATGTGAACTTAAAGCTATTCTCAGGTAATGTAAACTACATCAACATTCATAAATACATGCATATTATCATTGTACAGAGATGAAACACGTGTAAATGATATACCTCATCTTAGAGAAAACGTCAATAAGGTTTATAAAATAACAGATTATATTTTAATAATGAAAAAGAAGAAGACTAAAAAACTATTATGAATGGAATGCTCATTTTGAGATATACAAACCACATCCCAGTTTTATAACTTGATTTACTGAAATTCCTGAACAATAGAAGTTTCGAAATAGAAATTGTCTAGCTAATTTTTTAATGTTATCGATAGTAAATATCGCTGTGTTCCTAACATCGTTGTAGAGATGCCTTAATCTTTTCACATATGTTAAGAATGGATGTTTGTATCTGATTTCACTTCATTTTGATTTGACAATTTAATTATAATACATCTGAAATATTTACCTGGTGGATTGGTTAGATTAGAATCGCCAGGCAAACTTTGACCGTTTTTGGTTTCAGGAACACCTTAAATAAAAGAAATATAATTGTAAACTTGCCAATCGCTAAGTTCTTTCACGAAAGTATTTAGTATTTATTATAAAGTATTTAGTAGAGAAGAGGAATAAAATGAAGACCGGAAATCAACATAAGGGGACTTAATGCAAAATGAATGCTATTCTCAGGTATTGTAAAGTACATCGACATTCATAATTGTATACGTAGTATCATTACAAAAAGATGAAACACGTGTAAATGATATGCCTCATCTTAGCAAACAGACCATTACAGTCTATAACATAAATAATTGCATATATCTAACTAATGAAAATGAAAAAGGCAACAAAGCTATTATTTTGCTTTGTTCTTTGACATTTTCTTCACACAGAACAGATAATGACAAAACAAAATACAAACAATAAACAAATTTATATAATTAGGCAGATTAAACATCGTGGGGTGCAAGCATAATTATTTATTTAATCACAAAAAATATCACTTTCTTTGAATATCCTTAATCAATTTATGATTCCTGCAATTCTAAATTATTGGCATTCACAAACATTGCTACTGTTGCGACGTCACATTTTGACTAAATGATTTGGAAAGAGCATATCCACAAACAGTACAATACCTTGCTGCCTTCTATGAGCTAGGTTTATTTATTTAGCTGATGCTATTTCACTTTCTATTACATCGTCTTTTTAATTATCGATGCGTTCATCTTTATGTTTAAAAAACAAGTGAATTTTTACAAAGTTATCTACGACGTCCAACTCAATTTGTATCTTTCATCCTTTGTGGTATTTCTTTCTCTGGTTATTTGGTCGATTTAACATCATCTTACTCTTTGTATCACTGATCACCCATTTATGTGACAATTTAATTTGGAATATAATTGATGACTATCGGATATAGAAGCTCAGAAAACATCAACAAGGCCTATACAGATCATGTATTTAACCAAAATGATTTAGACGTAGTTGGGTAGAAAAATATACTTTGATTCAAAACAATTCCCAATGTGTTATAGAACAGAACATAGCTGACATTATCAAAATCCTATCTGCTGCAGGCCTTATCAAAATGAGTGCATACATAATTGTTATAGAGACCAATGTGGCCTTTGTAAGGGGAAGCAAACAGTTAATAAAAAGAAATGACAAACTACGATAAAAAAGAAAAATTGCTTCTATTGGACCCAGACAATAAGATAAAGTAAATAACAAATCCTTATAAAACCAATAGTATCAATTGCCAATAATCCATTAGTGATAACAGAAATAACGGGAAACAATTATATAATAAGAGGAGAAATGACAGCAAAGGGCATCGGAGAAAAGTACATAAGACTCAAGTACAACATTACTTAAAGTGACATTAATTCAAATGAGAATTGTACAGGGACCACATTAAAATATCAGACTTGACCTAACATTGACGATACTCGAAAATCAATCCAATGAAGTCAGCAATACATATAAAAGTTTTGCAGAGCCTGAATGAGTTGGTAAAGATCAGCTTGATGTTGGTCAGGTGCCAATGGAGATGGAACTCAAATGCTGTTTGATGATGAAATAGCAAACCACAGTCCAAAACGTATTTTCTGTAGGCGAAATACCATCACCAATAAGAAGCACATGGGAATTTTGTGGTCAAAATACCAAATTAGGTCTAGTTACTTGTTAGTATACATTGTTGCTTTTGGAAGGAATTTTTTCTCTCCTCGATTCTATGCATGTCATAACTCCGTTATTTCCTTATGTATGGAGTGATCAGATCAAATAAGTCTAAAACCTCGTTATCATTTGAAACCAATACTTGTTCATACTGGTCGATGTTACTGTTCTATGTTGTGAGCGTTGGAGATTTATACTACTAAAGAAATTTTTTCATGCCCTTTTCTACCTGTTAAACATTTCATGATATCCTTTACATTTTCGGTTGTCGCATATTTGTCTATGTTTCCATGGTAGCAGCAACAATTTAAACCAGCAAAATGTGCCTTAATTTAAATATTCCCTTTCAGAATATGGGAGGCTATTTAACTGCAAGCATTGTTCTGTAAGTGGAAATTATCTTTTTCACTCATTTTTAATTTTTTAGTTTCGTATGAATGACTCGGTCATAACTGACTAGACTGATTTGTTTGTCCTATTTTAGTTTCTACAATAAGGCACATAGTGCTGTTCTAAATATAACACTGATATTTACAAATTATGTTTATGTTGACCTGAATATTTATGTAATCATTTTGTAATTCTAACTGAATATTCACATTATTTAGTAAATTATTGCTAATAACATTTATGGACCTTGAGGATTCTTCCGGTTATTATTGATGACGCTTATTTATTTATTTCTACCGTTCTTCTATTTAACTTTTTTCATTAAATGCATAGTGAAAATTATCCAGTTTTGCAGAAACATCTCTGGTGCCTTTCAAATGTTGAAATCAGTATTTGTATTCTCTTCAAGATTATATTCTACTATAGCTATTTTCCCCACACTTTAATCATAACGAAACTTGCAAACAAATACATGCTGTTTTCAGATATCAGTATATTGTCCGTGATCAACTAATTACTACGTGAATCACATCTATGGAAACTGTTGCGATTATCAATTTGTAGCTTTGATGCGTTATGTAACTTCTTAAAAGAGTTTCAAATTATTGTTATATATCTAATATCATAAACCATAAAATTTCAGCAGTATGATGCATGACAATTCTACCACACATCTGTGAACATTTATACACCATGGTTGTGATGTTTGATTTTGTTCACTTTGTTTTGTATTATTTTCTGCCTGTGTTGTTCGGTTTGTGTTGCTGCTAATTTGCTGGTGTTAAAACCGGGCGGGATTGTCCAATTGTGTGTTTTAGGTAGTATTCATTTAACGTGCTTTTTATATTATGCACATTTTTGCTTCATAATTTTGATATATATTAGACCATAATAGAGGTAATGTTAGTTTATAAATGATACGCCTTCTAATATTTGTTATGTGTAGGCCACATTCCTTGCCTAATGTATCAATCCTCTTTTAAACTTAACAAGCAAACACTGTCATACTTTATTTGAAACAGATGTTGCTCAAACAAAAACAATAAAATATGAACATATTGTCATCGTATACGGACATTGCATCACGCCTATAAACATGTTTTGTCTTCGCGAAAATTTATCAAAATGCATATATAACCCGAGAAGAATACATAGGTGCGCATCAAACATGAGACACATTGTTATTTTGTTCTGCTTCCTCGACCAACGATTCGGACCGTTTACTCACGTTGTTTAAATATCCGTTATATGTGGGCAGACTGAACCAACCAAATCTCATTAACCCAACAGCAGTCATTTTCTCCATGTGCATTACATAGTGTATCCTATTACAGAAAAGAGGCTTTCATTGCTCTCCATCAACATCGGTTGCACGAATTCTTTACCGTGGCCACTTCAGCGGTACATACAAATATAAACATGCATCTCGGCAAAACATGGACTAAACTTGTTCAGCGTCGGATTATGAACTGGATTCGTACGCAAATTATCAACATAATAATATACTAGGGATTGGATATAAGAACTTAAAATGCAACAGTGTCCTTCTGGGTCCGCATAATAGAAAAAAACATTTAAATTATTGTAATGTATTGTTTTATTTTGCATTCAGCAATTTGTATCGCATAATCGTGATGTCAAGTTTAAGATAAGGTAATATATGCAATTTATTGGTTCACGAGCTACTGGATTGGTCTGAAGACTTGATACGTTGTACCTTAATTTCATCATAACTTATCTGCATTACTTAATCTTCTATAACGTGTACATTCCGAAAGAAAAGTAAAACATATCAATTCTCAATTTAAAACCTAATAAATAACAAAATTAAATATTACTTACATGGGCATCTCTTGTAGAAAGTCTTTGCAATTTGCAATAACAAGCATATGGCTACCATCACACAAATAATTATGGTTGTTGTTGATGATTCAGGAAATTCACGTGGAATATTATTTGCACCTGAAGTATAAAACGAGAATAAGTTATTTAATCGTTTTACTCAAAATGTAGTTGCTTCTGCATTTCCCATATTTAAAGCAAAGACGTTTGATATGGAACATAAAAGCAAGTCTGATATGGGGATAATAGTTTATATCCTTAAGTCCCAGTGGCATTTGGTCCCTTCACCGGAGACTTTATATGTTTATATCCTACCAACTAAAGTGCAATGAATCTGCACATAATGTTAAGTAGATCGCATTGATCTTAAGTTATTATTCACCAAAGGTATAATTTCCGTTTGCGTGAGCTAGATCACCAGCTTTGTGTCCAAATTTTGGTTGATA
Organism: Potamilus streckersoni; assembly: GCA_016746295.1. Taxonomy (NCBI): domain Eukaryota; kingdom Metazoa; phylum Mollusca; class Bivalvia; order Unionida; family Unionidae; genus Potamilus; species Potamilus streckersoni. Next base: position 56,387 of record JAEAOA010000913.1, read on the forward strand.
TTTGTTGCGTTCATTAAACGGATATTTCATCACATAATTATTCTTGAGCTTCTTATTCTTTACTAAAATGATAAACTGATAGACAGATAATATAAACATGTGTACGGAGTATCTCAACCAATTATCCTTTCACAGCACACACACACACAAACAGATACGCATATGCGTATATATATATATATATATATATATATATTTATATAATAAAGCATTCATTTTGTCATCTGTAAATTATGCATGCTGTAAAGGATATCACATAAGAATATTCTTATGAGCTATATACAATTCATATGCAAAAATGTTTATATACACGGGAAAGTGCATCCGCAAACAAATTGCCTTTTCCTTTGATGTGCCTGACGTAAAGATTATACTCTTAGAAAAAAAATTCCACGTTCATAATATTTGATTTGTTTTTCATCTTGTCGATGAAAGAAACAGTGTTGTGATCATTATGCATAACAACTGGAGAAGGAGGCGAGCTAATGTAAACTTCAAAATTACTGTGGTACTTATTTATTTTCTTGGAGAAATAGCACACGGGTTGGTCAATTCCATTACTGTCTTTTTGGATTACTACTTCTCCAACCACAGCATTACTTGCATCCACATGTAATTTAAATCACTGTTTGAAATTTGAAGCTGTTAGAACAGGCTCACTTTTGGGTATTGCTTTTAACCTATCGAAATCTTCCTGACATTGTTCGTTCCAGGAAACTTATGTTTCTCTTACTTAACAAATTTGTCGGAGGTTCAACAATATTTGAAAAAAAATTGAACAAAACTTTCGATGGTATCCAGCCATACTCAAACATCGAATTAATTGCATTTTACTGACAAACACAGGTAAATCAGATATAGACTTCGACTTTGCAATAATAAGTTTGACTTGACCATGTCCCACAATATGTGATAGGTAAGTTATGCAAACACGGCAGAAAACACTTTTAGATAAATTGATTGTCAACATAGCATCAGTGAGTCTTTCAAACAATTTCTGAATCATATATAGATGCCCTTTCCAGGTGTCGTAGATGATGACATCATCAATATAAGCATCACAATTATCTATACCAGATGTAATCATATTTATCAAGCGTTGAAATGTACTTGGAGAACCCTTTATCTCCAGTGGCACTACCTTATACTAGTAGAGTCCATCTGGAGACACAAAAGCTGAATATATTTTTCACTCTATCCGTAAGTGGAATAAACCAAAATCCTTTCAGAAGATCAAATTTAGTGACGTACTCTGTATTTACCATTTTGTCAATGCAATCACCGATCCTTGATATTTTATATGAATCTTTTAATTTGTGGTCACGTTGTTCACCTTCCTTTAACTAGTGAACATAAGGAAAGTGTTTATCCGGTTTCGGAACAAGTAATGATGGTAAACTCATATTACTTCTACTGGGCTCTCTGAAATAGTTCTCCAGCAAATAATGAATTTCCTTTTTATGTAGTTCCTGTTTGAGAGGGTTCATTCTATATTGGTGTTGTCTCCCATTTTTTGAATCACCAATTTAAACGTCATGAAAAAATTTGTTTGTCGTCGTAGGACTATCCGGAAACAAGTGCTCATAATGGAACAATAACTGTTAAGTTCATTACGTTCTTGCTGCTGCAAATTTAATTTTTTCTCGTCAAGATATTTCATAATTTCGGAATTCCGAAGATTTGTTGCTCCAAGTTCAACAGTGTCCAATTTAATTTCTTCACAAAAATCCTCACTTTGCGGGACAGGTACCACTAAGTTAATTATAACAATTGACATTTCTCTCTTGCAATATATGAGTACTCCATTAATTAATTTAGACCTGAGTACTATAATTATAATTTAACACATTAAGTTTCTTTACTTGAAATCTAGCTTGAAGAAAAGTTTGAAGAATGAGCAAGAGAGAATGAGCTCTATTACAAGACTCAAGTATTCTCTACAGTAAAATTTTGTGAAACCATTATTTCACATTTGACGTCAATTGTTATGTGTCACATTCAAGCATAACATGCTGGAAAAAATCAGACGTGAAATTTAACTTTAGACCTGATTGTAGGCTAAATTGAGTAAACAAAAATCTATTAAAGCTTTTAGTTTAGAATCCCTTAAAGTAATCGCCTCTGGAAATCTTGTTGACGCACACATAATGGTCAATATATATTGGTTGCTTGACTTGGTCATAGGTAAGAGACCATCACAATCTATCATAATTCTCCTAATTGGTTCGTCAAACGCATTAATTGGTGGTAGATGAATCATGGGCATCTTCTGATTGGGTTTTCCTACCATTTGTCACGTATGACAAGTTCTACAAAACTTACCGACATCAGTTTTTACGTTTGGACAAAAAGTGAGTTTAGATCTTGTTAAAAGTTTTATTAATACCTATATGACCGGTCAGAGGTGTTTCATGGGCCAAAGTAAATGTCATGCCTAAGATTTTGGAACTACAAGCTGTAAGTTCACTGATCATTCGTCATTAGCAGTTATCTCCGGAGGTCTCCATGAGAATTCCATTTGTAATGAAGTAACAGTTTCACTAACGTCCCTCTGAAACAAACAGGAAGTCACGGTATCTTTTTCCAGTTCTTCGACAAGTGATAGTCGTTTATCACCCTGATTAGATAAAAGAGATTGAGTATTTAAAAGAGGATCACTGTGATTAATACCACCCGATTGATCCAAATTAGAAGTGAATGTGATATCATCAAAACCATGACCAATACATGTGTCAGATAACGACTGTCTTCCTTATAAATATCATTATCTAGATTTTTATTTGGAATACCTATGGTACCTGTACAAGCAGGATAAAGCTCAGGGTATTCTTTTCAATTTGATAAAATTTCTGATCCAAAGAAGGCTTGTCAGTTACAAGTGGATTATCCATAACCTTGTCTACAGCTAGATCGTTGCGTAGCAACAAATGAATGTTCTCAACGGGTAGGTTATTCACAGTATCGAGCGTCACCGGACATAAAAGTAAGTCTGATGATAAATTTACAGAATGGAGAGGAACATAAATTTAGCCACACTCTACTCCCTGAAAGAAAACACTCTCATTAAAACAGGACTTCTGAGAATAATGTAAAACACCTGACATTAAAGACGCTGAGAAGTTCCTGTGTCCATTAAATTTTTAATAGGTACAGGATTTGCCAAATCATCTAAGAGTGATACAGAACCATTCGACATGAATGGTTCATAATTGTCTATAAAAATCAGACTGTGTCATTAGACCAAACAAATGTATTGCTTTCCATACATAACCGTGGACTTTACTCTTAGAAATAAGACCATTGTGGATAGGTCTAGCTTGCATATAATGCCTATATTTCAATTTAAAGTAATCAGAAATGACGTGTCCATTTTTCTTGCAATAGGTACATGTATGTAGAGACAAGCTACTTGAACCAAGTCTCACAGAAGCATGATTTTTAGAATTTGTGCCAGATTGATTTTTACTGAGAGCCTTATTAGGCTGAAATACTTTCCTAGTAGTAGACTGCCGAGAGATTTTGCTTTCAACAGGAACTTTAAGAGTTTCGGAGTAATTGTCTACAGCAAGAGCAGCATATTCCAATGTTTGAAACTCATGCTCTTTAAAATGATTTTTAATATCACAAGGGACCTAAACTCTTGAAGTAACACAAGTTGTTTGATATTTTCATAATCATGCCCAGCTTTTTGTACTAAGCACCATCTCTCGAAAAATAAATGTTCTTTCTCTCTAAGAAATTCAACATATGCCTCCCCAGCTTCTTTTTTATAGTTTCTGATTTTAGCCGATGTGTATCAGGGGCTATCACATATCCAATTAATATGCACTCCTTAACAAAATCATAATCAGAGCTTTGTTGTACTGACAGGGAATGGTAAATATCAATAGCTTTACCAGCTAGTACAAACTGTGGTAGCTGAGACCAATATTTCCTTTACCGTTTAGAATTTTCTGCAGCATTTTCAAAACGAGTAAAATATTAAAATATTTGTCTATTTCTTTTTCTCTATAAGGGGGAACTGCCCTTATACTTTTTGCAATGTCAAAACTTGAATCTGTATTTGAAGTGGAACCGTGTTTGCCACTTGCTAGCTAAATGTATTTCATTCTAAGTTGAAATTTCCTTTCATCCTTCTCTTTTTGCAATTACATCTGTCTCTCTCTCTCCTCTTTTCTAATTGTAATTGTATTCCTTTCTCCCTCTCCTGTCTCTGTTTCTCATTATCTCTCCTCAAATTGCAATTGCAATTGTTTCTTTTGCAACTGCATTTGTTTCCCTTATTCCTGAAGCTCAAGCCTCCTTAACTCTTGTTCGTACTTTTTGGCAAGTTCAATTAACTTATCTTTCTTAAAACTGTCAAATTGCTCTCGCGTTGGATTAGAAAGGAATGTTTCCACTTTTGATGACATTGAAAATTAAATCATGTTCTTTTTAGACGTAATATTTCAAATAAAAATGTAGCGTAATGCTTAGGATTTAGAAACTAGTGGAATTTAAATTTCAAAAACAAATTACTGAAATATTTAACCAAAATTCATAAATCCAAAGAAAAGCTACCCCATTGGTCTTTGTTACGTGACAAGGGCTCGTACACAGTAACAAAGAAAATAATAAAAGACAACAAGATTTGTCTTGTATATTTTAACAAAGCAATTTATTTCCCTAGACAACAATATAACAATTGGTAAATAGGACTTGCAGTTCATTAATATAATACAAAGTTTGATCATAAGAATGAAAGCACAAGTTATATAACTAAACGAGTCCTGTTAGAATCCAGATTCGAGACCAGGCGATATAGAAATATGGAAGGCGATGACGTCAGATGTAGTCCAGTATAAAAATATCTACAATTACTTGCTTGAATCAGTCTATGTTTCCGAATATTTCCAGAATAAATTTCCATGACTATCTTTCAGAATTTTTACCAGAAAAGTCAAAATGTTGAGTTTCAGGGATAATTATTAAATCCAAAATTTAGACGAAGAACAAAAAATCATGGAAACAAAGTAAAAATTTCACCTTATTCCTTCAAGTTGTTGAATGACTCTCCCCGAACGAAATATTAATTTTGCTTATTTAAGACCCCAGACATCATTTAAAGTCTCGCAAATTGCTATACTATTTTGATCACGTATACCATTTTGTCCCCAACTAAAAACCAATCAGAACAAAGTTGTTTACTCATAGTGATCACGCAACGAAAGGATGCCCCTGATCCTGACCAATCATGTTAACTTCCAGTTGACATTGTTGCCAGCGCAAGACAAACGATGGTAACACAATGATAAATACTGCTTCGTCTTAAACAAACATTTAGTAAAACGAAACATCTAATCACTGAAAAAGAATTTCGAATCTGATAAAAATATTCATTACAATAAAATGTAATGAAACACAAATAAATTTAAAACTTATACAAAAAGCAATTTAATCACATATACGTAACTATAATGATGCGAAGTCTTACAAAACTCATTACTATATTATGCAACTCAAGCCTTGACTAGAACTTACAGAGACGTTTCACAGTTGTCGATTCAAACTTGCATTATATTTTATAAAATTTATAAACTAGGTGCCATCATGCTAAATTATTCTGAGCAGTCGCATGAACATACTCCTACGAATAAACTAGATGCTGATGTTTTAGACATTTACAAGTGAAGCATTTACAAATGCCGTTAGGATGGTTTCATATTTCTAAACAAAACGAAAATGATTCAGAAAATTATCAAATAAAATCGTGATGTCAGAGTGTAAGATTGCTTTGTTCGATTTTGATAATTAAACACTGATTTGGTTTGCCCTAAAATGTATTGCTTTCAGTACACGACAATGACGTTGACCTAGAAGTAACATCATTTAGAATAACTCGGTCGTTCTTATGTTGTTTGTTCTCCAACCTGTAGTGATCCGAACTTATGTTACCCTTTCGCCTCAAAGCTAGTCAACAAAGGAAGAATACATAATGTATGTCAGTCTTATCTTAATCAATGAGCACTGTTCATGAACAAGCCACGACAAAGCCTGTTTCAACGTCAGTGAGTATGAACTAAACAAGATGTTTTTTTATTTTTACTTCAATTTTATCAGAAAATATAGCATACGGTATACGGTGAATATTTACCGGATAAGATCCGTGGATTGGAATCGTCAACCACACTTTGATTAATCATGGGTTTAGGTTCACCTTAAATAATAATAATAATAATAATAATAATAATAATAATAATAATAATAATAATAATAATAATAATAATAATAATAATAATAATAATAATAATAAAAACATTAACATTAACAACAACAATAATAATAATAATACCAACAATTAATAATAATATGATAAACATTCTCGCATATATACAGCACAGATCCATGTAAATCGGCATTCTTTTATGTCTTTAACCTGTTACCGCCTGGAGCCGAAAAATTATTTTTTAATAAAACAAGCATGCATCTAAAAACATTTTATAAATAGGCGCGTGTATTAACTTTTACGTTTAAGTTTCCAACCTGATCTCAGTTGTCCTATACTAATTATTCTTATTTGATCAACCAATTAATGAGCCAGATAATTTATCGGAGGAGAAAAAGAAGAGAACAACATCTACTTGGAGACCAAAGTTCTAAAAACCAATGATAATAATAAAACATATTCCCAGTGGGACTTTTAAGAATCGATCATACAGAATATCGTGCATATTAGAATTATGTATACTTGTTAGCGACTTCTAGTAACAATTGCCATATATAGTTCGCGGATCATTATAATTGATGATCTGTTAACACACTTTAATAAATTGCTATGCTCATTATTTCTAACATTAGATTGACACAACTTGGACACATTTCATAACGTTCACAATTGTACCTATGTTTTCAGGAAAGAAAATGTTGAAATAGCTCCATACAAATCAGAGAGATTGTGGCTTAGAAAATTACTCAAATATCTAAAATCAATGGTCAGTTCAGTAGAATGACGAATGACAACACAGCTAAGCCAACATATTATTTAAAACATTCTTTGATACAAAACTACATCAACCCAACTGAGTAGCAACAGGATGAAAATGGAAAAATGTTAAGATTTATACAATCGGATAAGGAGAGAAACGAAGAGACACATAAAGGCAGGGTATGCAAGTAATGAATTGGTTAGACACCTGCTTGCACAGGTAAGGAACGTGATCCAGTAGTTGAATGACATAAAGCTAAAACATTTAATTTACGAGGACTAAGTATACGAATGGGGAAAAATTGATAGAAAGAAATTTCTAATACATTGATATCAGACATCCCTTCATCCAAAACCGCGTTAATGAGTACAGTTGCTTTGTGCATGAACTGAAGATCCGTGAGCGCAGTGTTTTATATATGTTGGAAGCAAACGGTGTACCGATTATGTTAGTTGAAATAATGAAATATATAATAACTAGCCCTTACTTTTATTGTAAATTGAACAGTGTTCTGAGAAGTTGGATATTTTTGCGCATATCAATGAATCACCTTCAATGCAGGCATGGTATATGCCGTTATCATTGCCATGTTGTAACTGTATTACCTGTCTCTGTAAAATAAAGTATTTGCATCGTTTTTAACATTTTTTTTTATAGATTTTTACAGAAAAAACCTGCATTTGTGGGGATATAAGTGTGCCAAATTGGGCATAGCTTAGAATAAAACATTGAATCTATTTCGAAATTGTTTCGTTGTATTTTTTTTCGAATTGAATGAAATATGAATATATACAGAAATGAATTAAAATATTAGTATTGTATTTCAGGACATTTACGATATTATTGCCAAATGAATGTACACGCATACGAATTTAAAAAAGAAATAGTATATATGAAGCAATTATAATCCAATCATAATTTTCATTTTGATCTAATGTTATATAATCAGCTCAAAAAGAAAATATTTTGATGATGCCTACAAGTGCCTGAATTATTTCATTTTTATATCTCGTGCATGATTTTCTAAATGACAATTTATCGCAAACATATGGTTTAATGCCTCCTTCCGCCTTTCTTCTCCAATAATATTCAAAAATTGTTTGCAAATGAAGTTCTTGGCACATTTTTCACTTAGTAAAACAAACTATGTTAACCATGCATACAGTTATATTTTCGTAATCATAAACTTCATTTTTATATTTATATAATTATGGCATAGAAGAAGCTCATCATGTCGATCATTTGAAATATACAAATGTCTCAATCACATACAAAGTTGTAATTTCTGGAGAGAACTTGATATACATTATATATATATATATATATATATATATATATATATATATATATATATATATATATATATATATATATATATATATATATATATATATATATATATATATATATATATATATTGTTTGTTTGTTTGTGAGTGTTGTGAGAGCGAGACAGAGAGACAGACTGGTACAGTCAGACAGAGACATAGAGTTAGGTATCTGTACTCACGGAAATGGAAATGCCGGGATGTTCAAGCCAGTATGCAGACGCTGACGGTCTACCACATTCATCATGTTTCAGTTCAGCAAATAAATTATTACCCGCAAGTATTATATTTGGCTTGCATTTCTTAGTCGGCGGGGCTGTACAGTTAAGAGATCACCACTGTTAGTCATAGCAATTTGATATTGACATTATAGTTTTCTTCAAACTACATTGACATGATTCATTGTCCAATGGCTATACAAATTATATAGAGTAGTGTAGGATATATTTTTTCTAAAGTTAACATTAATGCAGATGCCTTAAAAATCTCAGTTTCCTCATTTAGTTGACTTGATTATTCATTCACTTATTAATTACTATAGATACACCCATTTAGCATTTCGAAAAATCATATTAGATTAAAACCTCAAAAAGCTCATTTGTTAGCAACAGAAAGCTGACGAAGGTGTGCTTAACCCTCAGTACCTATCCGTATGCATTAGCGATTGAAAACAAATTCAAAGTACCGATTGTTAATTTACACTATATGAAATAAGTTTTATCATATTTTCTGAATTATTTAAAGAGAAATGTGGCAAAATACTAGTTCTAGTGCACTTATTTATCTTGCAGTGTCCCTATAGGAGTGAATTATGTAATAGAAACTATAAAAAACGAACAAAAACTTCAAAGAAAACAACAAACTTGTAAATTGTTTTAGAGAATACAATGTGAAACTTTTCATATATCTTACATCTAATGATTTAAATTCCAAATAGTCCTGACAGTTCCATACGATACACGAAACTACTATTAGTTATAAACAAATTAATAAATGCAACAGGAATCAAGTTCATATTAAAATCTTTCTTAATAAATTATGTGTAACTTTGAAATAGAAAATTCATATGGATACAGATCACAATGGAAACCATTTGAAATGCATTAGTGGACTACAGTGACGGAATGTTTCCACAATCCATTTCATTCATTTTTTCATCATAAGCAACAAAAGTGGCTTATCGTTTTTTAAATAAAAAACCTACATGTCATCTGAGAGGATACTGTTTTGTGTGTGTGTGTGTGTGTGTGTGTGTGTGTGTGTGTGTAGGAATATTTAGTGATCTTGGGTAAAGTTTATGTAATGTCATGGATTATAAATTAAATTGCTAAGCTTGCATTACTCTACTGAACAATTTGCCTTATATCAGCTCCAGAAATCAAACAGCGTAGTGCTCGATTATTTGTCAGTGTTTGGGTTTCCAACGGGATTCATTTATGTTTAGCCAATGTAAACAAAAATGCCTCGTACTTTGTGCCAACAATGCAGATAACTTCTATTTTGTTTTTCGTGAAATGACTTTTGCATCACAAAAGTGCAGTGTCACCACCATGTTTATTAAAGCCAAGCACCTTTGCTTTGGCTGCAAAACTGGAAATCAGGATAAGAGGTGGGTCACACACATATATGCTGCAACACTTATCCAACAAGTTTTCGCCAGTGGTTGAACAAGAAAAGGAAATATATGTCTTTTAAATTGCAACTGATTCAGATAGAGTAGAGCCAAGAGATCATATACGACAATCTTGCTTCCACAATGTGCCATCAATTTGTGAAAGGTGTGTCAAAGGAAATAATATGGACCGTGAGTCTCCAAACATTCCTTCAGCTATACGCCCATTACAGCACATATACGAACTGCTGGTTTCTGATGCACTAGAATAAATGTCACTTGAGACACACGAAGAGGACGATGGTGATGATGAACGCTCTAATACTGAGCCATTAATGTTACATGACTCATTTTCTCCCAACATCCTCTTTTGAACTAATGCTCACAACACTAGGTGAACTGCGTGACCTAAGCAATGGTAAGGCAGTCCTCAACATTTTTCATTATTTAGATGAGTGGAGACTGGTCATTGGTTCATCAAGGACGAATCTTACATGTTTTGTTGTATAATATAAATGGTTTGTCATCAATTTCAGCTGGTCATGTAATCCATTTAAAGGAAACGTATAAAAACATGAAACAACATTTGTAGTACATATATTGTGAGCAACATTAATGGCAACTATATGCCGATTTGAAGGTTCTTGCTCTCTTTCACAGTCTGCAGACATGATACACAAAGTACTGCTGTATTCTTGTCTGCGAATGGGATAGTTGTACGAGAAATTCTCACTGCATAAATAGAGACCAGCCATTACGACAGTCATTTGAGCCTGGGAGGAAAAGTGTTCAGCATCCACCACTTGTTGAATCTATGAAAACTGGAATATCACCTGCGCATATCAAGCTGTTTTGCATCTGACTGTGCACTATATAGCAAGGAAAGGACGGTATGGAAAGTCTTCGTTAGTGGCAACACATGTTCGTGGTAACATCAAGGCCGTCAACTACAGGGAGTTGATGGAAAGCCTCCTCAAGACACTCAAACGCCTTTGTTGCAATATGTCACTAAAGCTTCATTTTTGTACTCGTATCTAGATTTTGTTTGCACCTAACTGAGGAGCAGCTTTTTTAACACGATATTGCAACAAATTAGAAACTCTATTGGGCCAAACGGAGACAATCAGTACTTGCAGACTATTGCTGGACATTGACAAAAGATACTCCGTTAACAGAAAAAAAGTGAAAAGCAAATAAGCGCTAATTAGACACTGAATAAGGACTAAACTACGTACTTATAAATACAAACATGTTTTTTTGACTAATGTTGCATAATACATTTTTAGATAGGCCTTTAGCTGTTTCTCGGGGTGTTACGTAAACATGCAATCATGTAAAGCAACCATAAACACAAGAAACGTCCTATGATTTTAATTTATAAAAACCTCTATATGTATACAATATACAAAGACGTAAAATGTACATATACTTAAATGTCTTTGAAACAGTAGTTTAATTTTCCTACTTTTCATTCAAAATATAAAAATCCATAATATAATGCACATTTTATCTCTGAAGCAGATGATTTCTAAAGCATTGTAGACCAAGTTTGATTCATGCGGAAACCATATACTTTGATGCAAGTTCCTTAATGAGGTAATCAATCTCGCATCAGACAGTGCCTTTTCCCATGTAGATTGTATTTCAATAAAGCATATCAAATTTCTTTAATGACGAAAAACAACTTTCCACTCACAGAAAATAAGTGACTTGTAAAACAACTACGATATAATTAAATGAAAATCTACTTCATCGGTTATATTGTAGAAACATTAACCAGGGATATTAATGAGCTAATAGCTGGCCGGTACACTAATATATTCAAAATAAAAGTTATTGAATTCTTGTGATGACAAGGCCGAAATCTGAAAGAGATGACCTTACGTAATATAAGCCAAAACTCAAATAGAAAAACAAATAACAAAATGAACCTGGTGAGGTCCTCTGCATGATAATATAGAAAACTAAAATTTACATTAATACCTACCCATTACCTCAAGTGGTACATCGTATATGTTAGTCGAATTTCCTATATCAATTTTTATGGTATACTTTGCTTCGTCAGATATAATAAGGTTGAGAATCCAAATATTTCCTTTCTTGTCCAGGACCAATCTATCACTCTGTCCGTTTCTTATGGCTGGGACGCCATCTTGTATATGCCACATACCCAGTATAAATTTGATATCTCCATTCTTGTAAATGGACACAACTATGTCGTTACTGTTGTATGAAATGTTCTCAATAATTTTGATAGAATCTCCAAGGCAGCCACGTTTAGAAACATTGCCATTCACTGAAATTGACGACGAGAACGTATTTGTATACAATAAAAAATATCAACAAAATCAACGTTACCACAATTGAAGAAGATAGGAAAACGACAACAAAAACAATACTACTACTACTACTACTACTACTGCTACTACTACTACTACTACTACTACTACTACTACTACTACTAATAATAATAATAATAATAGTGTTGATAATAATAACAATGTTGATAGTTCAATTAATATAATTAGCAGGATCGAACATTATATCATTGTAATTTTGTGTCTTGATACATTGTTAGTATCATATTTTTTTTTATAAAGATTACAGTTTCATCGAGGAATATAAAGCTTTTGTTCCATTGTATGTGTCACAGAGAATTTATTTGTACTGTTTCGAGTCTGTGCTCTTAAAGAAAGTAACATAAAAAGCTTTGAATATTGTTGCAAGTAATTTATAACAGTAGAAAATAAAGTGAAAATAGAATGAGAGAAAAAAAATTATGGTATTGGGAATTAAATCAAAACATAATCCAAGAATTACCGGTATAAGTCCTAGTAATAACAAGTCCTGAAGAAAACTCAATTCGGATCCCGAAATGATCCAAAATTGAAGGCGATTAAGTGTCGGTTATGGTCTGCGTAGTACTGATGTGTCAAATGTCCCATGTGGAATTACTAATATTATTCCAGGTTTTGATTTCATAATATATTACCATGAATGTCTTTATTCAATAATTTTATCATAGTACTTTTGTATCTTCAAAGACAATAATCACTTGAATTCAATAATTTAAACAAAATAAAATTCAGCCCCAACTGGTCCAAATATAATACAACTCTAAGTGCTAAAAGTTAAAGCACGATTTTAAAATCACAAGACAATATAGTTCTAAGCCTGACATTAGGTCGATATTATATTTTTCTTAAATCAACCTTTACCTAACGGAAGTTATTCTTTTAGAAATATCTAATGAGCCCTCTTTATTTAAGACATAAATAGCATAAACAAATTCACTTAGGAATCTTCAAAACCCAGGCGCTGGTCAATATCTTAGTTTTTTTTATCAAACAAATAATTATCTCAATAAACTCATGCACATTTATTAATGAAGCTATTATTAGTTGTTTATATAAATGAAAAAAAAAGAATTAAAAATATAAAATCACGTCACGCAGAAATGAATTCAGTTTTGGACAAGGTCAAATCCATCAAAGAATGTTGCATTGCAAGAGCATGTAACGAAATAAAAAATGTAAACTAACATATAAAAAATTAAATTAAATATAAATAACAGCACCCTTATAATATAAATGCAGCCACATAAAACCATGTCTCAGACCATAGGTTGTACATGATATGAGAAAATGATTTATGGTTAAATACCATGAATAGGTTCACAAATATGGGTTCCCCTATATCAGTATTGCTTGCGAACATATATTTTATTTGCAGAACATGTTGGTTCTATGAGTTTCCAACTATATTGAACAATGAACTTGTATTTACTCTAATCCCCTTCTTCCTCTTCGAATCAGCATCCTATATTAAATTGCTTAGTAAAACAATATGACGTGGGTTTACAATCTGAATGATAATTGTAGCAACAGTATAGTAATGCAAACAAAAGTACAATGAATGAATGACAAAATTACTAACGTCACCTCGCTCATAACAACACCTAGCAACAATTCATGATATGCTCTCATTGCTAGAAGTAAATTGTCTCCGCTATGATGTAAATATAATATATGTTCCCATTGGTGTAGCGGTAAACGTACGCACATAATGCTTTCCTTTTAAGTATGTGCGATTGTCTTCTGCAAGCAACAACAACAATGATAGTTAACCTTTCATTCACATCTATGTTTGGTTGTGGGGTAAAAGGCGAAAGCATAGCTTTTTGTTTATATACGCGTATCTTGAGAACTAGTGTATATACTTGTATGCTTGTTACGTTATATTTTGTTATTTTCTCTGGCGTGTTGTTTGGTTTGTGTTGGGTAGATATGGTCCTCTGATCTAAGTAAGACAGAAAGAGTGAGAATTTGGCCGATGTATACAATTTTCCAGCACAAAGACAGTACTTGTTCAACAGGTCCTCAGTTTCGTTGCGCATATTTTTGGTCGTGTACAATATATAAAATTATATTAAAACAAAATATTAAAACTGATAAAATCAATTTACCTACCTGAATACGATCCGGCCAATAAAAGCATCAGCAAAAACAGGGGACAACCTTGCAATTTAATCATTTTGATTTATCTGAAAATTATTAAAACACAAATTTTACATGACGATTGGAGTGACAAGAAACTTGTGTATTCATTAAAATTGGTACCTGTTGTTTACATAAAGTTACTGCGTTCTTTGATTTGTGACCGTTACAGCTTGTCACGAATCATTTAATAGTGAAAAATATAAATTTCATATCCATCGGTTGTTTATGGTTCCTAATCTCGAAACCAATTTTAATAGTCCACATCATGTTTCCCATTTGCGATTTGTTTGAGACACACGTTCATCTACGATTATAACCAGCATATAATCAAAAAGCAAAGATAACTCAGATCTATACAAAAATAACTAAGTTTTTACTGATTTTAAATCAGATGCTTGTTTAAGGACTCTTGCGGTCCAGTTCCATATCGCGGCTTTATATTTGAATAAAAGACATTCATTTCATCTTCAATGGCCATCGATTGAAAATTGTCAGTTGTGCTAAGACCAAATATATGCCGATTATAAAAGTTCTGAATAGACTTTATTATTTCCGAATATAACCATAATGATAATATTTTGCCAGAGCGTGTTCCGAGGAATAAAATAAATTGTGTAACATGCAGCATCGTCTCTATGCGAAATATGCAGACTAAAATCAATTTTTTTCTCTGGTCACATGGACGAAAACAGCTTGTGATACGCAAGCGTAAATCGGTTGTCTTCACGAGCACACTTATTCGTGGGTTCTTGTTGACCATTTAACTATTGGGAAAGTACTGACAATAATAAATATCAAATAATAACTTTCAAAATGTCAACAAACTGATGGTTTGGCCATTACCTAAATAATTGTCTTATGAAATGCCTCGAATACTCTTTTTCATGAACTGAAACAATATAGGTAACTTATTAACCATATAAACTGTTCCTGAACAGTATTAAGCGAGAGTTTGAGGCGCAAGAAATGAAGACTGACATGCTGTATAGGTTACATTAAAAAAAAAAAACAACACAAAAGCTTTATATATGTCGGTGAAGGCGTAGCTCAGAAATGCATATTTGTAATGCTGCAAACTCCGTTTTGCCATCATCGACACCAGCATTACTACAAACTTCATCGGTGGCGTTTCCCTTAGCAATTAAAGTGAGACGTTGAATGACCCTTTATATTTCCTGGCGAACATCTCTACAAACATAAATATGAAAATAAGGTAAAAAAGAGAAAAAGGAACACACACGACGACAGCGATGAGTCTACGTGAAGGTTTGCTCAGTCTAAACGTTTGATCTGCGTGATCGGATCCATCCATATAAGATATGTTAGAACGGCCAACAGAGCTCCCATAATTGTCCGTGTCCGAGAATTTTAGAAGAAGTATAAACTTTGCCGTGAACTATTTTGATTTTCTATTCATCAATGAGGTCACGTGCGCTGCTGAACAGTGCCTTGATACCATAATTGAGAATTCTAACATTGGTTGTCATCTTCCTCCTATTAGCACCTTTCCCTCAACCTACATGATAAACAATTTATATTCTACATGTAAAGGTTCTTGGCTGGGTACAAGTACCAGTAACAATCTCTAGGGATCTGCCAGTACAGGAGCTGTATAAAGTGCATCTTTTGAGTTGAGTCATAAATTGCCGGTTTCATATCATGCTCTTGTGCTGGCTTCACTACTCACACCCGAGCTTTGCAATCATCGAATCGGCTGTGCATTATCGAGCAACATTATTGATGATCAAACGAATCGGCTCTGTCATTGTTATCGTCAGTACAAACGCCGATTTCCCTATCGTTTTTCGTCATAGTTGTTCTCGACTCGATTGAACTACTTGTACTTATATCGGTGCGTGAGACTTTGTGTGGTTCAAAAGAACAATTTGCTGCTATCTTCACCAAGGTAATATATACTGATCTTGTTAATTTAAAACAAAACTAAACATACTCGTGTATTGCACGTCCACACACAACTATCGTTATGGTCAATCAGATTGCCAAAAACTACCAATCTGAGACCAAACGAGTACCGGACTTGCTTCACAAATATATAATAAAGGATCGTCATCTGGACTTTGCCGAATAAACGATGCGCATTGTTGGGGGCAATTGAAGGCAAAAATACCCATGAGGATTGGAACGATATGTAACTTTGAGAGGCTACACTTGCTCCTGTTTATTAACTTTTAATGATATCGACACAAGTCAGATTAATCTGCATCGTGGTGATCCTGATAATTATATAGATTTATATCATACATGTCTTGCGGGTAATATTGTGTTGCCATCAGGAATTATAGTAATATATTAAGGTCAAAAAATAGCTATTGTCTGCGACAACTGAGTGATCTCAACCGTAGCTTCTGCATATTTGGATTAAGTGGTAAACCTGAGTGTGAACTTTTTTTCGCAGATAGAGATTTTTGACTTAGCCGATTAGTAGTTATATTATTTCAATGACTGATTCGGTGTCATAAAAACCTATTTAAAATTGAATAGCGCACCAATTGCATTATCTACCACTCGCTATCAGACACACATCAATTTACTCGCGTCGAGACCCTGGAACGACCACTGCATATGCTTTATAGGTGAAAACATTTATTCTTGTGTTTGGGAAAGGATTCGGTTTCATCCAACATCCCGAATTCGCACGATGAACCACATATTTCGCTTCCTCGTTCGGATCCATATGATGATGCAAATTCAAATTTGAGAAATCGCACGGGCTGTATTTAAGATCCACATGCTTGCCGTTTGGGATCTGGTTGCATGAGAAAGTTTACAAATTCTGGACGAAAGCATCTGTGTGCGTAACGTCTCCACTTGCACAGTCCATAGTACGTATTTGAAACAATCTCACGCATTAGTGATGACACCTTTTCTCCCAGTAAACACTATAAATACAATTTGTACCATTCGGGTTTCATGCAGGCATTATATGTCTTCGATGGTAGGCTCAACATAATATATTTCTGGTCAAGGTTTATGTTAAGATTGGCATGTACTGGATTCATAAAGATCATTTAGCAATCTCGGTCTTCAAATAATGTAGCAAGTGTTTTCGTGTTAGACTTGTACATGAGAGGCTGTTGTGGAAACTTCGTAACTTCCATTATATCGTCTTTATCGAGTGCTTGCGTTATGTTATCTATTTATTCTCTTATAGCATCGATGACTTCTCTGATTCTGTCAATCTCTTGTTCCAAGCTTTCAACAGACGCTGCGGGGGAAGTTGAGAAATCAACTATTTGACAATTGTATGACGTTAGATTTCTGTTATAGTTGCTATTACCATTTGCACCGCCGTTTCAACAGTGGGTTTGATCAGAATTGCAAACGTTTGCTTGAAAACCACTTTGAAGTTATCCAATGCTGTATGTAGGGATTCAACACATCTTTGTCACGTTGAATGCAAATATCGCAACTATGCTCAGTCGGTGAGCCTACTCTGTACATTTTGATATTAAAATTATTGAATCATACGCCCTCTCTCAGGTCGATTATGACAATTTATATGGATATACGCAAAGATATTCAGAATTTCATTACACCAGTGATCATCAACACCGAATATACAGCGAAACTGAATAACATCAGCATTACTTGGGGAATGTGCAAATAGTTGTATCACAAAGATCACATTTTTATGTATATGCCATCCTCTGAAACATATTTAAGAGGGCTTGTCTTAGCAGTCAGGGGTCGGATCATCGTACACGACACGATTATTATGCATCAGGATAAGTTATTCACTGACAGAGTTTCAATGATTGTAAAAACAATTAATAATTGACAACATAAATCATCTTGGACGACGCAAGCGTTTATCAAAACCTTTGAGTGCATTAAACATATCTTATTGTCAACAGATGTGCAGTCTTATGATTCCATCTAGCAAATGTTGGGTGCTACAAATATCTAGCCAATCCAATGATCAGTGCGCGAATCGAGTTACAATTCATGTAACCATACCCGAATCAACTGGGCAGAAAATACAATGACGTTGAAAACGGTTATCTTTCTTCGTGAAACCTTGTTGAATGTGAATTGTTATGTCAAGCTGCAAATCAAACATTTGTTCTGACGCATATTAATTGACTCAAAACAAATGGAATTTCTGTCCTTTGCTGAACAAAAGACTGATAGCTTTGCGGCTAACTAGCCCACAGGTCGACCTTCCAGGTATAAAACACTTGGCGGATGTGATATCAATGCTGTGTTAAAATCTCTACCTTGAAAAACCGAGCTTTAAATAGCCTTGTGAACAAAATAACCTAAGACACGAGTATTGTGGACTTAGAACAAAGCTGCATATATTACAAGATTCTAACGATCGATTGATACCCCGAGGAAAACCAATAAATCGTGTCGATGATACATGTTTTTGACATCATCTCTAGTTTAAATTACTTAGTGATATCCATGCACTTCATGGCGGTGATGTATATTGATTTTTGACTTGAAAATGCAGTTGCCAGTCCATATGTGGAACAATAACTGCCAGAAGGATAATCAATGTTTAAACGGATTTATGCATATGCGAGGCTAATATGGTCCTGGTTTCTGCAGGTGGGTCTGGAGAATGACTTTTGGGAGCTGTTGCTGCATTGCTGACAAAAAGGAATCTGATGGTTCATTTTGACACGACAATATTCATCGCGGTCAAGCATCTATGGAGTCAGAATGAGACTTTCAAATCGATTATTCCTGCATGAGTACATGTAGGCACGACTTATTCATGAAATAATTCGCCAGTAGGTGACAACCAGTTTAAAGCAATCATGCAACATAAGTGGTACGGAACCTGCATCCCCTGCGGAAGTTTGATGATGGGGATTCGCGATATCGGTCAAAATGATATTCCCAAATTTCCCACACACTCTATTGCTACCACTAGATGAACGATCGTCATATCCACGATTGACTAAGTCACAAATTAGAATTCTTTGTTAATATGTGAAAACGAAACAATCACTACAATCAATTTTATTATCAGCACATACTCGATTCAATCAAGTAAAACCCATCTCACGCTATCAAATTCACCGTGGTGCAACACATACTTCCATATGATGTTTACGCGATCAGATAAGATTGTAGGCATGCGAATTCTCGTGCTCGCCTAGACTCTGCACATACCCTTTGTGCTTTAGATAATTCTCCACTCCCAGGCATGGAACTCATTTAGCTTCTTTCACGTACTTTGCATAGAACCCGTCAATAACGACTGGGTACATTTTATGATTATGTCCCAAATAAGTCTTCACCGTCTAATAGAGACAGGCGTTGTCTAATTCGTTTAGGAGTATTTGTTGTGTTATGCAATGACCCCACCATAAAAAACATATTACACGATTCAGATATTGGAGAGGCAATTAGCCAAGCAAGTTTCATTAACAATGTGCCAGACTGTCGTTTCTGAATATACTAAATTTTGCTCCCAAATATATGTAAGGCTTAAAATAGTCCTCTTCAAATTCGGTCGTGGAAGCAGTTCTCATATTTATATTAATTCTAATTTAAGGGGATACCCAAATACTTTGGAAAAGTCGTAGCACCCCGCGAATTTTATGCACACCCAATCCGAGTCTTAAACACAACTTCACTTTGGAGAATTTGTATTATTGTTTACTATACTACTTACGTATTCTGTAATATGTGTAAATTGTTAATTTATTTGCAAGCAACCATCATCCATCATGCTTGTATCAAATAAGAGTGATTTGTGTTTGCTTGTCTATGAAACTTCCACTAAGTGTTAAATGATTATATGGTAAAAATGTAGGCTTGCCAACTCAGATGAAATTGTATAGTCTGTAAGAGAATGGGACTAAAGATGGTTGCACTTGTCGGAAGGTTTTTCTTCTCAAACACTAAACAGCTGTGCAGTATAAATACATGATGCATCGATTTTGCTGTTACCAAAAACATTAGATTTCGATTCTCAAAGAGGAGCAATATATACATTTAAATGTGAATTTAATGAAGTGAATTGGGAGATCACAGTTAGAAGAATGTTGTGAAATAAATGTCATTTTATTTGCATCACAATAGCCTAATTAATACACCTCTCTTGAAAGATCTATATTTCCAATTAGGCAATCGTTTGCTGACTATGTACAGTAATTATATCAAGGTGATGAGTGAAATTGTGAAGTCACACATCTACGTATTTCAAACAGCAACGACCCTTTCCACAATCAAAACACGTAACAAGCATATTTACTAGTAAATCATGTTACATTCTGGTGCTATTGTGTTGATTAAAGGCAGATTTAACACAACACTGACCACATCAAGCTGCAAAAAGTAGAGTAAACACCCTTCGGAAAATACAGAAATAACAACCCTTTCGTTATATCAACAGATCTACAGGGTCTATAGTATTTGGAAGTGGCGGTCATTAATTTATTTTGTATATAGAAATGATTTTTGTATCGAATTTCAACAATGCCTAGTGTTCATTGCTATTCTAATTCTAATATAACACCATTTCGAACAAGAACAAGTGATTCTTCATCCATCGACTTTTCTGACATATGGACGAATTTAGAGCCAGCGGAAAGGCGAATATTATTAGAAGATAATACTGAACCTAAATTGGCTACGTTGTGAACAAACAATGTTATTATGGAAATCATACTGGGAGGATAGTATTTACTTTTACAACAAACAACAGTCTTGTCTTCAGATAAAATTTACAGCTTGCGACTGGTGACAACTAGTAAAATAGACTAACTGTTTTTATGTATATATATATATATATATATATATATATATATATATATATATATATATATATATATATATATATATATATACATGTATATACATATATATATATATATATATATATATATATATATATATATATATATATATATATATATATATATATATATATATACAATAAAATAATACCTGTTTCATAACAATAGTCGTTATGAATAGGGAAGACTACATTAGTGAAGCAAGTAGACAACTAAGTGACGCTAGGTTCTACCAAAAACTGGACCATGATCCAACGCTGGAATATGCAAAAATCATCACTAATGTTATTGACGAGGCGTACCAAAGCGGACACATAGACCAGCAAACCAAAAACTACTTAAGCCCAGAAAACCCAAGAGCAGGTAGATTTTATCTTCTACCCAAAATCCACAAACAAGGAAACCCTGGCAGACCTATAATCTCAGGTAACGGGCACCCCACAGAAAGGATATCAGAATATTTAGATCATTTTATGAGACCACATGTCCACAAATTACCATCATATCTTCAAGACACGACAGATTATCTCATAAAAAGCAAAGCTAGTGAACCATTACTGCCAGATACATTACTTGCTTCCTTAGACGTCACATCTTTGTACACCAACATACCGCACAACGAAGGGTTACAGGCATGCAGCGAAGCATGGGAAACAAGAACTGTAAACAATCCACCCACACACTTCTTAATCCAACTCCTGAGCTTGTCCTAAAACTCAACAACTTTGAATTTAATGAAGAAAACTACCTACAAATCAATGGAACTGCAATGGGTACTAAAATGGCCCCTTCGTATGCTAACATTTTCATGGGAAAACTTGAGGGAAAGCTCTTAGCATCGGTTGAGCGTACACCATACCAGTAGGTACGCTTTATCGATGATATAGAAATGAAATGGCAGTATTTAAGAGAAAGTCTGGATGACTTCATTTCAAAGGCAAACAACTTCCATCCTTCAATAAAATTCACGGCAGAAATTTCCAACTCAAACCATGTTTTCCTGGACACAACAACCAGACTGGTGGAAAACAAATTACACACAGACATCTACTCGAAACCAACCGACAAACACCAGTATCTTCTCCCAACCAGCTGTCATCCAAAACACTGCATTAAGAACATTCCATATAGCCAGGCACTGAGGATACGCAGAATTTGCTCCGACGATGAAAGATTCCTAGAAAGGTCTGAAGAGCTGGCTAAACATTTAATTTACCGAGGCTACGACAAAGACCTGATTGCGGAGGCAATCCAAAGTGCCAAACAAACAAACCGTGATGACCTACTCAGATATGGACAGAAAGAAAA
Source organism: Potamilus streckersoni (assembly GCA_016746295.1). NCBI lineage: Eukaryota > Metazoa > Mollusca > Bivalvia > Unionida > Unionidae > Potamilus > Potamilus streckersoni. The sequence goes on from JAEAOA010000913.1 coordinate 78,874, forward strand.
GGATGATAGGATACCATTTATTCTGACCTATCACCCAGACAATCCCAAAGTAGGTAAAAATCATCGCAAACCACTGGCCAACCGTGCAATCGTCAGACATACTAAACCTAATACTTCCGAACAAACCTGTAGTAGCTTACCGGAGACCAAAAAAACTAAAGGACATCGTAGTCAGGGTCAAGCTAACAACAATCGCTAGTCAAAACCAACCTAGTCAATCTGGACCCTGTGGCGATAAAAGATGCAAAACCTGTCAACATATGATAGAGACCAAGACATTCACTAGCACAGTGACTAAAGAAAAACTAAACATACATGGTCCAAACAAAACGTGCAAAACAGAGAATGTGATTTATCTCATCACATATAAGATCTGTGGCCTTCAGTACGTGGGAGAAACTGAAAAGCTACACATAAGGATAAACCTTCATAGATCTGATTGGATGACAAAAAAGCTGTACAGAAGCCCGGTCGCAGAACACTTCTCCTCCCCTGGCCACACTTTCAGTGATATAATACTTATCGCTATTGCCAACAACCACAGCTGGAGTTCCGAAACCAGGAAGGAAAAGGAATCATACTGGATACGCCGCCTTAGAACATTGAAACCAAGCGGTCTAAACCAAGAAGACTAGAATATGAAAACTATGCACTAGTAGAATTTAACATTTTCTAAATCTTCTTATCCTTCAATTTTTACTATAAGAATAACCGGTATAGAACCAAATATCCGGGATATAATCTGCGTTACATATGTACACAAAGTAAAAATAGATGTCGCTTTGGCTTGTAGACTTTTAGGGAATTATACAACGTTTTCAGTTTCCGCAACTAGTCTATACAAGCTGGTTGTATTTATAGTTTTAGCACATGTGAAGATAGAAATGTAGAGGTTTACAAACGCAACGTTTTTGTGTTTATTTGTTTGTCGTAACTATGTTTTGTATTTGCCTTTGAAAAAGACTCATTAAGAGTCGAAAGCGCTTAGGCTAGTTAGTTACTAGTTTCGTACTGTTCGTCGTCAGTTTATTGCATCTATTTTAATTAATCCCTGACAAACGTGATCCCTTGGTGGATCCAGTACGCTTGAGAGGGTTGTTATTCGCCATATGATTTGTATTCTTTATATATATATATATATATATATATATATATATATATATATATATATATATATATATATATATATATAAAGATTGTTTCGAATGTATTATGTAAACAATGTTTGCATATTATTTATATTTTCATGCGTAAGTCAAATGCGATGGTAGAAAGTGTAATACGCCTGTTACATGGAAAGGTAGTCGCCTCGCATTTTTTCGTGTCACCATCCAAATATTTGATAAGCGATACAGACAAGAGCAGCTATAGTACAAAACTTTATCCAAGAGTTATCATAAGAAATGTGGACACACATTGGTGACAGCACGTTCATTATTAAAACAATGCATTCATTTCTGTAAGGTAAGAAACGCTAATATAAACCAATATTAAAACGGTGACATGACCAGGCATTTTAGTGTAAAAACAGCATTGGGTACGGAAAAATTAAAGTGCAAAAACAAATATCTGCCCTCTATGTTGTGTTTCAATATATTCAACAGTGAAACTGCATTGCTCATCTTCCAGATAAAATATATAGAATAAGTAATTGAGAAAACTAGGCCATAACTCAAATCGCCTTGGTAGAAGTTTCGTGTTTTTTTTGTTTTTTTTTTTGTTTAAGACCTTATCTCTGTATTGAAGTGGGAATATATCATATGCCATTTTTTGCTCAACCACTGCTTGATTGAAGCTAGGAAAATTAAATTAGGTCATTAAATTTGTATTGCCCGCTATACATGTTATAATATATTTTCGATGCTATTAATGACTTGAAAACCAAAGCCACATATACGATCTTAGGTAGTAGTATTCAGTCCATTCTTGAAGAGAAGGATATCGCGCTTACCTATGCGCTACAGTTATGTTATCTAAACCATGAGAGTATAAATAAACCATTACTCAAGAATAAATAAGACTATATATATATATATATATATATATATATATATATATATATATATATATATATATATATATATATATATATATATTTATTTATATATATATATATATATAACATGCACGTAAAAACACTTCTGAAATCACAAACTTGACAATCAGCCAAATTAAATTTAGACATTACCTATGCGCTAGAGTTATGTTATCTAAACCATGAGACTATAATGTACAAGCAATGTCATTTGCTTAATTTGATAAGTCAAAACAAATCATGTCAATTTTTATGTTATTAGTAGTATTTTTCTATTCATGTTTATTTGCCATTATATCAGATGCTACATTATCGAGAACAATGTCATATATATATATATATATATATATATATATATATATATATATATATATATATATATATATATATATATATATATATATATGCATGTGTGTGTGTTCCTTTGATACAGATAACTACTAGGTCGCTCAGAGATTTTGTCTGATGTGCATGTATGCCTATATTCATGATTAACTTGGTACATTTTAGTCGCATCCGAGATCGCGGGGATGGGGTGATTGTGTGTATGCGAAAGGAAAGGGGTTGGTCATATAAATTGTCCTATAAATTGCGGACCCGATTTATTTTCTAACCAGCGGTAAAATCGTAATGTTCCATACTGTTTTATGATACTCTTTTTCCATGTAATTTCACCTCTGTATAGTGTCCACAAATATTACTTTTGGCTTCGATCGATGAAACGTTTTAACTTACATGAATCAGTTATGTATATCTTGAATTAAGTTAGTTGAATCCGGACAGATTAAATTACTGGTTTTCATGACTAATTTCTACGAACATAAATCGAAAGTGCTTTTAGTTTAAGGTAAGCTACAGTTGGCGCACGCAGGCAAGGAAAATGGTGCTGTACTCACCGTATATTTGCTTGAATCACAAAATGAAAAAGGGATTAAATTCTCTAGCCAATATGACAATATTGGTCCCTTTTTTATTAGCATGGATCTTCTCATTTCATATTATTCAACTAATAAATAAACGTTGTTCATTTTAACGAAGAGTGTGTATATAGATATGTTGTCAAGACCAAGCAGTGAATTTCTTTTTCCTTGGGTTACACATTATAAGCATACAATCTGCATCAAAATATTTTTTGCCCCTAAATATAAAGTAGGGTGGATCAGCCTATTTAATGAATGATTGCACTGCCGATCAGATGTTAGATTTTATATTATTATAAAACTTTACATTATTATGACATATTTGAGTAAATTAATTTTTCAGAATTGCATAGTGTAGCACGAGAAAGAAAGCCGTTGTTGTGTTGTACATACCACAAGGATGCCTCGCTCTAATGTTCAGGCCAAAATCTCTCTCTCTCTCTGATACGGGGCGAAAGCTCGTCCACTTGTACATGAAATCTACATAATAATATATCCATATAAATGTGTATCTAATTGTATTAGCTTACCTAATATATTATTACTTTCTCCAGTATAGCATACACCAAAGCCCTTCGTAGGTAAAGACAAATATAGTCATAAAAAATGTATGTCTGTCACGTCATGTAAATTGTATGTAAATACCTATGCCTTTTCAACTATCCTACCAATTACTTGGCAACTAATCATCAATGAACTGAATGACATTGCAAATACTACGTTGTAAAAGGTAAGATATATGCGGGTATATATATATATATATATATATATATATATATATATGTATGGTATATTATACGTTGATATTTGCGCCTGCTATTCAACTTTGTGAAGTTTCTTTAGTAAGCGGTGTTACTGATATATGGTCTTAAACTATCAAAAAGAAGGAAGTGAAATATAAACAATTAAGTAAAAACCAGTCAGTAAGTTATATGAATGGATTGGACAAAGAAAACGTAAGAGGAACGTAAATGATTGTAGCCTCAAAACAGTCTACAAATTCCCAACGAACTAATATCTTAAATGTGCTCATGTACTAACTGTCTTGATATAGTACGGAATAGTTTTAAACGAATTCACAATAGTTCCTAGGTTGTGTTTAAGAACAATGGTAAAAAAGTACTTTGTAATTCAAATGAATCATTTAAATAAATGATTATTCTCAAATTAGTTTGAACACACCTGAAAATTCTGGTCATAGATTCGTAACCACTGATATGAAACAGAAATTACTATTTGTAATCAAAGTTCTATGTCTACTACTTTCACTTCACCTAGGATATAGTATCCGTTTTACGGTTAAAACAAATATTTTGTGACGAATATAAGGTTTAGAAATCAAACTGTAGGAAACCTCTGGTCTTAACTGCCTCAAATATTATATCAGATAGCTAAACCACTTCCATCTTTCGCTTTCAGAGTTAAAGGACATGCTATAAATCAAATATACAAAACACTTCTCACCATACTGAAAAAGTATTTATAAAATATTGATTGCTTTTGAATATTAGTAAATATACATATCGTGTCTTACTAATTAGATTTACATCAGCAATTATTTTGTGATTGGCACGAAATATATAAAGTAAGCAAACCTTTTGAGAGTGCGTCTGCAATTGTATTGTCATTTCTTTGATATGTCTAATTTCAATATTTATTCTATATTCTCTCAACATCAAACTCAGTCGGAGACATTGCCAATTTGTGTTTTTCATTTTGTTTGCATAATACTACACTAACCCAATACCCTTTTCATGAGCAAACATTTTTTAGGTTTGTCTGAAATTTGGAGCTGACAATAAATTGTTTTCTTTATCAATAGAATAATAACAATTTGCGTTCCAAAGAAATTTATTATATAGAGACATTTGAACAAAAGTTACGATAATATCAGCCATATAAAATCTCGCATCAGGTTACTTTCATGTTGTGGGAATTCAGAGATAGCTTTAAACTTAACCATTACAAGTTCAATTTTACAATCCAGCAATATGTCCTAGAATTTTAACTCAAATACGGCAACACGTCGCCTAAATTAATTGTCAGATTTGCATGACGGATACCGTTAAAGAATATTGTAAGCGTTGCCAAGTAATCATTCCAAGTATTTCTTTAAATAATATATAATCAAAGCAGGTGTCTTAATTATCTAGACCATATGTAATCATGTCCACACCCCTTAAATCTAAGTACATATTACATCGTATGAAGCATAATTTTATATTGATAATGATAATATCATCTGGAGTTCCAGTTATGTTATATGTTTAATTAGGGGACACTTAGAGACACACACTTTTAACAGTCTTTACCGCTGCCAAACTACTTTGTCGAATGTATAGCACTCTTGAAGTTTCGAATATATTAGAAGATAATTTCCTCCCAAGCTCTGATATGATAGTTATAGGTATTAAAGAGAGTTTCCCAAGCATTTCAAAATATAGAAAGTATTCAAACATGTTTATTTCTATTCATACAGCAACTATTTTTTAACCAACTTCATTGATTCTAGAGCATGCAACGCCTTCCTTAAGTACACTAACATTGCATACCTCGTGTATAGTGCTTGTCTTAGTAAACGAATAAATAGCATCCATCTTCAATAAACAAACATAAATTAATTTGAGATTCAGAATACCTTGTTATTCTTTAATAGTGGATTGTTTAGGGAACACAACCTTTATATGGTTTTGTGTTGGATTAGACGTACAAACGCACAATCCAAATTATCTTCATAAAAACATTATAGAACGAAATTGCATTTGATAGGATAAACTGCTTGCAATGGGAATCATAACAACGTCACTTCACGCAAGTATTAAATCCAGGTTCAACCTGAACATAAATCGCGTTGCGGACTGCATTGCTGATACCACCATGATATGCCAAAATCATCCTGTCAGCTTAAAATGATCGCATTAGCACGCGTCTATTTTATGTTAGGCCAGATCGAAACAGGTTGACATGTTTCAGCAATCCAAAATCGCGCTATATATTTGCGCTAGTGATATTATTTATTGAATCGATGCAACATAGTTTGAGCATATAGGAGACCAGGAGAAAATGTATTACGCTACACCCACGGGGTACACGAGGCTAGATGGCATACCGTACAAGAACAATTATTCCAAAAGATTTTCAATCCTTATCGCAAGAATTTGGATTGGTATCAGTGTCTATATATGAAAGACAATATAACTTTCAGTCTCATAGCATTAAGTGGTCTCACTTCTCGTAGTGGTCTTATATTTAGACGATAATAATTATAATAGATATGTTCAAACGTATAAGTGATCCCGCATTCGATATGGACTCATCAGTTCTTAAAGATGAGTCAGTACTTGATTATCAGTATTATACTTATGATGCCAGAATTCCGGATCAGCGTGGCAGAATTGAACTTCAGGTTCATGATACAAGTATATATTTCTTACCCGCTGAAGCATTTATTGAAGTAGAGGGTGAAATATTAAAAACATAATACTGAATATAACGCCGATGTTGGTGCTGGGTTGGTTAATAATGGTAGTATGACGTTGTGTGAAAGCGCTAGCTGCATGATCGACGGAAAAAATATTGAATCAATTAAGAAAGTCGTTGACGTTGCTACAACAATACTTGGTCTAGCAAGATAGTGTTGATTATTCAAGATCAGCTGGTCCATCAATGATGTTTGTAAAAGATAATTCTAATTCTCCAGAAAATCAACAATATGAAATAGGACAACCAATAAATTTTGCCAGAAACACCAAAGTAGATGGACAAAGTATGATTGTTAATGTAGATCCAGATTTAAATTTAGAATTTAGATCACGTCGAGCGATGTTAAAAGGAAATAGAATATTGTTTTTATGTGCAATTCCACTGTCACATATCTTTTGGATTCTGTAGAAATATCAGAAAGGTTATTTTCGGAGCCAGACATACAGTTGTACTAGTACGAAAGGATACAGATGATAATGCAATATGGAGATCCGCCGGTGATGCTGGTATAGTAATTCCTACGAAGCTTTCACTGTGGATATAAATTTTAACTCCATCAATATCTGAAGAACAACAGTTACTATATTTTATGAATCAAGGCGGTATATCAATGCTATCATGGTTGAAAATGACTACAGATGCTCTCCAGAGTAATATTATCGGTTTATTTACATGGCAGATAGCCTCTCAGCAAGGTGTTTCTGCACTAAGACATATTTATTGCATTAGAAGATGCTGCACAAGTAAATGTTCAATCGCGTAGTAGTATGATATTTGATAATCTTGGTGTTTCTGAGGTTTCATTAGTGATAAATGGAGATCAAGAACCATCCGAAGATATATCACTTAATTTCGATCATATTCATGTAGCACGTGCATATCATCGTTTTATGACGTTATGGGTCGTGATCGAAATGTTGATACTGGTTTACAAATACCACAATTGGATTTTGCAACCTTATATTCGATTTATTTCTTTTCGCTCAAACATTTAGATTTGACCAGACAATCGGTAGTCGATAGACATTTTCGAGCTAGTATAACAATAGGAGTTATTGCTAATAACAGAGCAAACGATGTTATACTTAGCAACAAATCAATGCTCCTTGAAGGTGCCCAAGGACGAATGAGAGTCGTTGATGCCCCAGTAGAAAATATGTAACACGTAATTAGATCATTCATGAATATAATAATGTCATAATAATGTTACCCTGACTACTGCTGAGATCAAAAGACGGGTGGTATATTTCCCCATCTCGCAGCTATGCCAGCATTAATAGCCGCTGCATCCACAGCTGTTGCTAAAGCATCTGTATTAGGTGCTGTTGGAACTGCTTCTGGAATGGCATTAAAGAAAGCAACCGGACATAGAATAAAATGAACATATAAAAAAGTAAAGAAATCTCAGATTACCAGGGAACCCACATTCATGGTACGGAAAAGGTGTAAGACTTCCAGGGACAGTTCACTAATATCACTCGTGTCCAATTTTGATTTACTCTATGCTGCTAAAAAATTTAAAACTAAACTTTGGAGGTGTTTTTTTGTGCGATCAATTACCAAATCAAAACAACCGAACAATACTGAAACAGCTAGTGTTAATCTCGATAAGAATACTGGACCAGGTACCTATTGGGTAACGTATGCAATTGATCTACGTGGACCTATTTATTTTGATTCATATAGATTAGCTCCACCAAAGGAATTTTTAGACTATGCTAACAACATGCAAATATATGATCGTGAAGTACTTAATGTACTTTATGCTATATCAAAATCAACAAAACCACCTCATAAAGTCGTGCATGATTATACCATGCTATCACATTTAAACAGACATAAGTAAATATAATGGTACATATTTTCTGAAGATCTCGTGTTATAGCTCAGCATCAAGATGATTTATCTAAATATGCAACCCTTGACCAACTCAGAAATGAGATTTGATTTATTAAATATTACAAGTGTGGACCAAAATAAATTGGTTGTTTTGCAGGATAAACAAGACGTACTTATACAAAATCCGACTGCAGTTGCTGATATAATTGTTACTTTTACTGATCAGAGAAAAATACACGATTCCGGAAAGTCAGCGAGGAAATATGTCGACGATCAAGAATCTAAGTAATTATTAACCAACGGTTGTATAATACATGAATACTAATGGTATTAATAATCTCAGAACACCAGAATCTTAGTTTGATGCTGAAACGAAAAAATACGTCGATGATAAAAAAAAATTCCAATCAACAGTGAACTTGCCACACTCAAACCTGAGTTTACTAATCACATAGGTAAGTGTTTAAGTTTTCGCAGAAACATGAACAAAAGTAATAAAGAATTTTTTGGAACTCCACCAACTGTTGCCATAAAACTCGGTGATATTAACACAAAACGGACGATATTATCAGTGGAATCCCAGATTTGCTTCAAAAATCGAGCCTGATCAACATTTCTCACAATCAGATAAACAATATTATGCATACAATTCCATCTGGATCTGGGGTTTTGACACCAGAAAATAAAACCATCAATCACACCACGGACGTCGCTGGTGTATATAGGATGTCCGTACTTAGCAGTGTAGATTTTATAATATCCACTACAGCTTCATCAACGTGTAATTTTTCTAGATTTGTATCTTTGATGTTAGATAAAGCTTTTGAAGAAACGATTACGCCAGATTCATCGAATAGAAGTTTGTTTCAAGTTATTTACTGGTGATGTTTGGAATTTGTAACTCAATTAATTACTTAACGTCATAGTATAGTGGATCAGACGACTACGTCTTCTATCGACTTTCACAGTCACAGATATAATCAGACATGTGAATACCTGACAAATCTAAATCGAATATTATACAGTGAAAATAAATACTATCGTAGATGTATGGTTGTCATTGACATATTATTTACTCAGTTTCTGATATTGATGCTGGAGCTGGATTAATATTATCAACATTAACAATGACAGCTCCAGCAATTAAAACAATTATTAGTTTAACTTCAACAATTATAGCAGGTATCCTTATTGTTATTGCTAAAAAGATAGACACATATGCAAATGATAAATTGCTTGATTATTTGACACAATTACACACAGCATCGTCAACATACTCTATAATATCTGGGTATATTTCCACGTATCTCAGTCATGGCAAAAATATCTGACGAGGAGTTCGCAACGATAATGAAATCCTACGATGAAGCATTCAGAATCATTATTGATTCTGGTGACAATAACTAAAGTAAAAGAAATGAAGAATTAAACAATAATAATAACAATCGAGAGAATTATTACAGCAGATCGTCATTAATACAACACCATCAAAGACTACTATGACAACAATAAGTTCGACTTTAAGCGTTCAACTTTAAAACCGCAATTCCAGTAAAAAAGATAGCCTAAGCTCAGTTACGGGTTAATTATTGCTGGCCTAATATTAGATCAAAACCATTTGGTGGACTACATCCAAATAATTAATTATTATTTGCAAACAAGAATACATCTGACGGAACTCCCGATTAGCAAGTAGTTAGTATTCCAACTTGCATTTATCAAAAAGAGGAAATCAATGCGGAATTCCATCACAGAATTAAAAAGTAATAAAAGGAAAAAAATCGAAAATGGCAATTACTGTTTACGAACCAACATTATCGTCGGTGATTGAAATAAATTCTCCTGATTATACTGTAGATATTTATCAAGTTCGATTAGATCAGTGTTAGGATGGCCTGAAGTTGCACTAATTTATAAGGTTCTAAGAGAACCACAGAGATCAGGTTTCATCATGCATGTCAAGAAATTTATAAACCTTCCGAATATTGAACAGAAAAAAAATACTTTTCCATGGCGATATTTTGGTGATGGAGTTATACATCATATAGATAGAACAGAAGCCCATTTTACAAAAACAAAAATTGATGTTAATAAAGGTAAAATAATAGTACTTGATGTTGACGAAATTAATTCATGTGCTAGTACAATTAAGTCTGAACACGAGCTTGTCTTAAATAATCTAAAAAAAATATTTTCAAACATTAATAATTTTTACAACGATGATTTAAAAACTCAAATGATTGAAACAATACGACATTTGAATCAAGTTGTGTCAGACCTAGAGTTCATGTGTTATATAATTGTTGACAGATATAAAAGATTAGTAAACCCAGCAGATAGAATGAATAGAGCGTATATAATTAATAAAGAAGATCAAATTTTGCGAGTTAGAGCAAATAATCATTTCCCTATTGCAAATCTGAAACATTTTGGAATTAAAAGAGAACAACTATCAATATCTATAATTCCTGAATTTAACTCCGAGGAGCTGAAGAAGTCAGTTAGTGATCTTAGTGATGAACATTTTAAGAGAATATGTGATTTATGGAAAAATTAACCCCACAAGCAACAGTTCTCAGATATAATAATGACCCATATTTCACCTATTATTGTTAATATAACATGCACCATGGCAGTGAATCTAGTTTGCCATTTAATTGATAGTAGTCACCACGTTGACCTTTCAAAGTCTAATCAGGAGTTTTGTCGCTTTAGAATAAATATCTAATTGCTTCACAGTCAAGATAATTTTCAAAATTTATATATATATATATATATATATATATATATATATATATATATATATATATATATATATATATATATATATATATCTATTTAAATTCTTTAGATATATATATATATATATATATATATATATATATATAAATTAAATTCTTTAGATATATATATATATATATATATATATATATATATATATATATATATATATATATATATCTAAAGAATACAAATAATATGGTGAATAACAACCCTCTCAAGCGTACAAGATCCACCAAGGGATCACGTTTGTCAGGGATTAATTAAAATAGATGCAATAAACTGACGACGAACAGTACGAACCTAGTAACTAACTAGCCTAAGCGCTTTCGACTCTTAATGAGTCTTTTTCAAAGGCAAATACAAAACATAGTTACGACAAACAAATAAACACAAAAACGGTGCGTTTGTAAACCTCTACATTTCTATCTTCACATGTGCTAAAACTATAAATACAACCAGCTTGTATAGACTAGTTGCGGAAACTGAAAACGTTGTATAATTCCCTAAAAGTCTACAAGCCAAAGCGACATCTATTTATACATTGTGAATATATGTAACGCATATTATATCCCGGATATTTGATTATATACCGGTTATTCTTATAATAAAAATTGAAGGATAAGAAGATTTAGAAAATGTTAAATTCTACTAGTGCATAGTTTTCATTTTCTAGTCTTCTTGGTTTAGACCGCTTGGTTTCAATGTTCTAAGGCGGGGTATCCAGTATGATTCCTTTTCCTTCCTGGTTTCGGAATTCCAGCTGTGGTTGTTGGCAGTAGCGATAAGTATTATATCACTGAAAGTGTGGCCAGGGGAGGAGAAGTGTTCTGCGACCGGGCTTCTGTACAGCTTTTTTGTCATCCAATCAGATCTATGAAGGTTTTTCCTTATGTGTAGCTTTTCAGTTTCTCCCACGTACTGAAGGCCACAGATCTTACATGTGATGAGATAAATCACATTCTCTGTTTTGCACGTTTTGTTTGGACCATATATGTTTAGTTTTTCTTTAGTCACTGTGCTAGTGAATGTCTTGGTCTCTATCATATGTTGACAGGTTTTGCATCTTTTATCGCCACAGAGTCCAGATTGACTAGGTTGGTTTTGACTAGCGATTGTTGTTAGCTTGACCCTGACTAAGATGTCCTTTAGGTTTTTTAGTCTCCAGTAAGCTACTACAGGTTTGTTCGGAAGTATTACGTTTAGTATGTCTGACGACTGCACGGTTGGCCAGTGGTTTGCGATGATTTTACCTACTTTGGGATTGTCTGGGTGATAGGTCAGAATAAATGGTATCCTATCAACCTTTTCTTTCTGTCCATATATGAGTAGGTCATCACGGTTTGTTTGTTTGGCCCTTTGGATTGCCTCCGCAATCAGGTCTTTGTCGTAGCCTCGGTAAATTAAATGTTTAGCCAGCTCTTCAGACCTTTCTAGGAATCTTTCATCGTCGGAGCAAATTCTGCGTATCCTCAGTGCCTGGCTATATGGAATGTTCTTAATGCAGTGTTTTGGATGACAGCTGGTTGGGAGAAGATACTGGTGTTTGTCGGTTGGTTTCGAGTAGATGTCTTTGTGTAATTTGTTTTCCACCAGTCTGGTTGTTGTGTCCAGGAAAACATGGTTTGAGTTGGAAATTTCTGCCGTGAATTTTATTGAAGGATGGAAGTTGTTTGCCTTTGAATTGAAGTCATCCAAACTTTCTCTTCCATACTGCCACTTCATTTCTATATCATCGATAAAGCCTACCCATTGGTATGGTGTACGCTAAACCGATGCATCATTTCCTCGAAACAAATACAGTCACTAAAGGTCTTCAAATTCATGTGAAACCGCAAGTTATTGGCAAGAGTTCAAACAGATTCAACAAAAGATGGAATAAAATAACTCACGACGCTTCCACGAAACGCACAGCCCTACTTAGTAAAAACGTAAATCGTCAATATCTAGCCAAATCAGCAAACATTGAAGAACTAAAACATCAGCTCAATTCCGTCTCAACAGAAGAACAATTGAAAACGTTTTACTCCAAATTAAATAAAGATGAAAAAAGACTCTCTTCGAAACTATACAAAGTCAGAGATAGAAAATTTAGAAGTCATGATCTACAACCAAAGGACTGTTGTGAAGAAACTTCAATTGACAAAATTTCTTCCAAAAACAACCGTAAGAAGAAAAATCGCCGCAAAAGGAAGAATCCCAAGCACTCTGTACCAAACACTAATGCAACTGTTACTAACACAGTAGTCAACATCTCCAATTTAGAACTTACTGATGCAGAAATAAAACTTTTATCGAAAGGTTTGAGTTTCTGTCCCCGTCCTAAAAAATTCGACAGAGGGAAGCTTAAGAATGACATCGAAGAATTCATCCGCCGACTAAGACTCAAAGCCCATATTGCCTTGCAACCACCAAACAAATCAAAGGAAACTATAAGCTGCGACCAACCCACATTTAGAAAGGAAAGTAACTGGACCACACCAAAAAGTTCAATTCCGAATCTGGAAGCCTTTATCAACTCGGTTGAAAACGATAATTCCAGACATATCAACCATACTAACAAATATTCTAATTTGACAAAAGAAGAAACAGATGCCTTGCACTCACTGAAAAGCAGAACAGACATAATAATTAAGCCTGCAGATAAGGGTTCCGCTGTTGTCGTTACGAATAGGGAAGTCTACATTAGTGAAGCAAGTAGACAACTAAGTGACGCTAGGTTCTACCAAAAACTGGACCATGATCCAACGCTGGAATATGCAAAAATCATCAGTAATGTTATTGACGAGGCGTACCAAAGCGGACAGATAGACCAGCAAACCAAAAACTACTTAAGCCCAGAAAACCCAAGAGCAGGTAGATTTTATCTTCTACCCAAAATCCACAAACAAGGAAACCCTGGCAGACCTATAATCTCAGGTAACTGGCACCCCACAGAAAGGATATCAGAATATTTAGATCATTTTATGAGACCACATGTCCACAAATTACCATCATATCTTCAAGACACGACAGATTATCTCATAAAAAGCAAAGCTAGTGAACCATTACTGCCAGATATATTACTTGCTTCCTTATACGTCACATCTTTGTACACCAACATACCGCACAACGTAGGGATACAGGCATGTAGCGAAGCATGGGAAACAAGAACTGTAAACAATCCACCCACACACTTCTTAATCCAACTCCTGGAGCTTGTCCTAAAACTCAACAACTTTGAATTTAATGAAGAAAACTACCTACAAATCAATGGAACTGCAATGGGTACTAAAATGGCCCCTTCGTATGCTAACATTTTCATGGGAAAACTTGAGGGAAAGCTCTTAGCATCGGTTGAGCGTACACCATACCAGTGGGTACGCTTTATCGATGATATAGAAATGAAGTGGCAGTATGGAAGAGAAAGTCTGGATGACTTCATATCAAAGGCAAACAACTTCCATCCTTCAATAAAATTCACGGCAGAAATTTCCAACTCAAACCATGTTTTCCTGGACACAACAACCAGACTGGTGGAAAACAAATTACACACAGACATCTACTCGAAACCAACCGACAAACACCAGTATCTTCTCCCAACCAGCTGTCATCCAAAACACTGCATTAAGAACATTCCATATAGCCAGGCACTGAGGATACGCAGAATTTGCTCCGACGATGAAAGATTCCTAGAAAGGTCTGAAGAGCTGGCTAAACATTTAATTTACCGAGGCTACGACAAAGACCTGATTGCGGAGGCAATCCAAAGGGCCAAACAAACAAACCGTGATGACCTACTCAGATATGGACAGAAAGAAAAGGTTGATAGGATACCATTTATTCTGACCTATCACCCAGACAATCCCAAAGTAGGTAAAATCATCGCAAACCACTGGCCAACCGTGCAATCGTCAGACATACTAAACCTAATACTTCCGAACAAACCTGTAGTAGCTTACGGAGACCAAAAAACCTAAAGGACATCCTAGTTAGGGCCAAGCTAACAACAATCGCTAGTCAAAACCAACCTAGTCAATCTGGACCCTGTGGCGATAAAAGATGCAAAACCTGTCAACATATGATAGAGACCAAGACATTCACTAGCACAGTGACTAAAGAAAAACTAAACATACATGGTCCAAACAAAACGTGCAAAACAGAGAATGTGATTTATCTCATCACATGTAAGATCTGTGGCCTTCAGTACGTGGGAGAAACTGAAAAGCTACACATAAGGATAAACCTTCATAGATCTGATTGGATGACAAAAAAGCTGTACAGAAGCCCGGTCGCAGAACACTTCTCCTCCCCTGGCCACACTTTCAGTGATCTAATACTTATCGCTATTGCCAACAACCACAGCTAGAGTTCCGAAACCAGGAAGGAAAAGGAATCATACTGGATACGCCGCCTTAGAACATTGAAACCAAGCGGTCTAAACCAAGAAGACTAGAAAATGGAAACTCTGCACTAGTAGAATTTAACATTTTCTAAATCTTCTTATCCTTCAATTTTTACTCTAAGAATAACCGGTATAGAATCAAATATCCGGGATATAATCTGCGTTAGATATGTACACAATGTAAAAATAAATGTCGCTTTGGCTTGTAGACTTTTAGGGAATTATACAACGTTTTCAGTTTCCGCAACTAGTCTATACAAGCTGGTTGTATTTATAGTTTTAGCACATGTGAAGATAGAAATGTGGAGGTTTACAAACGCAACGTTTTTGTGTTTATTTGTTTGTCGTAACTATGTTTTGTATTTGCCTTTGAAAAAGACTCATTAAGAGTCGAAAGCGCTTAGGCTAGTTAGTTACTAGTTTCGTACTGTTCGTCGTCAGTTTATTGCATCTATCTATCTATTTATCTATCTATCTATATATATATATATATATATATATATATATATATATATATATATCTATATATATATATATATATATATAAATATATATATATATATATATATATATATATATATATATATATATATATATATATATATATATATATATATATATATATATATATAATGAACAGTGAAGATATTAATGATATTGTTTCTATTAAAAAATTAAAGCATGGCTTAATAAAGTTTTCTAATCATATTGACCATGAAAAGATTTTGGATGACTTTGAATCATTACAGCAAAGAAAACTTAAAAATGCACATTTCCTTCCAGTTAGCGATACATAAAATCTATTTATAATTATCTGTTAGAATCTTTAAAAATGGTAACGACACACAAGTAAAGATATTTGCACCTATTGCGCGTTCAATCAAAAAGATAAAAGTGCATTGTCGCACTAATACGAAAGAAAAAAGGACCGAAAATCGTGTAATGCAATTGATAAAGATTATATTATTTGATTCTGTGATAAATGACAGTGAGACTGGTGGGGCAGCGATCATAAAGGCGGACCACTGACATAGTCAGGAACTGTAGTTATATTTGAACAAAACCCTTGGCAAGATTGAGTCTAACTATATACAGTAAAATAATATGTATGTATTTGTCACGATCTACCTAGGTGATCTGATGTTTATTCAACTGACACTAATCAGGTGTTTGATCTGTGGATAAACGCCGCGAGCGGGAGGCCAGCGTAACGTAGTCGCCAAAAGTTCTTTGTGCAGAACAGGATATCCTAAATTACACCTGGGGTGCTAATCCTGTAGTAGGACATCAAAAGAGTTATTTGTAATAAAATGATAGGCCACTTATATTGACAGATCCTCTGATTTATAACTTGTGAATGGTTAGTCCATCGCATCCAATCAGAATTAAGATAGTGTGTGGGCATACCTCAAAGTTACGGGTATATTCAACTAACTCCGTCCTAAAATTATTTAGTTATTTTGTTAATTAAATTGTTTTATTTAATTCCACCCCTTTTATGTTTGTATTTAATTGTTTAATTTCACCATTTAGTACTTTTGGATTTAACTGTCGGCATTGATGACTGGGGGCTAGAGACCATATTCACCTACTTAACTTCTGAATCATAATCGAGCCTGGCTGCATGCCATACCTAAATTAATTTGGAAACACCCCAACCCATTTTCATATAACCATAACCCATTAGGGTATAAATAAAACCCTAAAAAAAAACAGTATTGTTCTGAGTTATGAGTACACAGATATTATACGTATTCAAATCTAATTCATTAGTCGTATTTTATTGAATATGCGGATTTGTATGTTTTAAATGCGTCAAATTGTACCGATCTTAAATGAATTCTAAAATATCTGGCTGCTACGTTTTTTAATGGAAAATTATTTGTTGGTCTCTTTCTGCATTTATGGATTTTATCGCTCTCTTCTAAAAAATTTGCACCTTCATGTATTTAATCGTCTGTAATTCTGACTCTGCATACTTTCTTCTAGGTTAGATAAATGATAATTTTGAAAATTGCCAGAAATATGGTCAACTACAAATCCGTTTTTAATCAATCCAAAATAACATTCAAAGATGAACCAATGGAAAAATATGTGTTACCTCTATAACCGTTGATTTTAAAATAACCAATTTTATCAGCATTACCGACTGGGTTTTTCAATCTGCAGTTCCTATTTTTGGACGCATTGTAATTCGTATATACTGGATGTTTCACAAATTCATATTTAATTTCATACACAATTCTCAATTGTATTATCAATTCTTTGTCAATCATTTCATCGTGATTTATCTCGTTTAGTGTCTGACTTGTTTGAATCATTGCATAATATATATATATATATATATATATATATATATATATATATATATATATATATATATATATATATATATATATATATATATATATATTATTTTCTAAATATTTATTTTGAAATCTGATCAGATAATTCTTTTCTGTCTTTATTGGGAATTTATATGCTTGATGCTGGAATTTTAGTATCCTTGAAGGTAAATTAAGCAGATATATCCTATAGTCCACAAAAACAATTTTGGTTACCAGAACCGGATAGATCTAATATCGATGATGCTAGGAAAGAATTTTCTGATTTTGCCGAAGATGACATTATTCGAATTACTAATAATGTACGTTTATGCAGGGATGAGCACAATGAAAAATGTGCAAAAGTTCTTGGTAGTTAGAAAATCGGTAAGATTACTCAAGGCGGTTGATACGGTTATAAACGACATGGTACAATATTGATTATGGATGATGCTGAATTAGATTTTATAATCGCTGATACAATGGAGAAAAACACATTATAAACCGATGTAATGCTTATTTATCGGATGGAACTAATCAAGGTACCATTGTGAACTATATTGACGGAGACTCACGGCACTTTACTCATGTAAGATCTTCGGTGCTAGCCTATGTTTCTAAAAATCTACTGCCGATGATAAATATATCTTCTAGTTATTCTGTTAGAGTCGCTACAGATTTATTTTATATAAACCAAAAATAAAAGGATTTATTAAAGACGCTACTCGGTAATGGTTAGTGGGGGAAATGGGGGATAAAGCAAGAAAATATACTCAGTTAGTCTCAATTTGCTGACTTTAAAATTAAGGAAATAAATTACAAAACTAATAGTCAAATATCAAAGACATTAGCTACATCTGTGTACAATCCTGTGGCTAGACATAAGACTGTTTATCTTAATGGGTGTGGAGAGTCAGGTAAAACAACTCGTGCGATTAAATTATTTATGAACAACCATTCGGATATGATTGTTTTAACACCAAAATATAAACTCACCAGAGAGATAGAAAAAACAAAATGTAAAATCATGCACATATGGTAATTTATTTAGATGGTGCGGAGATACATGGACTCCTAAGCGAATGGGTGAAAATATATACCTAAGTATATTTTATGGGACGAGATAGACACGGTTTCGTTAGAAACACTAAAACATTTCTTGAATGGTTATTGACAAAGAATAATGATGTGATTATGTGTAACGACCATGTGCAACCACGGACCTTTGTCGGACAGTCTCCACATGAATAGCTAAAAATAATGTAAATTATTACGAGGATATGAATGATGACCATACAGCTACTGAGTAGCTACTGAAAGTGTTTAAAATATTGATTAGACTACAACCAGATATAATACAATGTGGGATAATGCGTAAAGTAATTCACGAAACTACCATGAATAATTTTTGGATTTTATGGTGACCCACTGATTTGATTGTCGCAAGTAGAAAGATAGTTCGTGATGAAATGCAAAATAAATTATTTACGTTACATGAAGAAAAGTTTTCACATCTACCTGTACCATTATATTATCGCCCAGCAGATACTCGACGACAGAATATTGAAGTTGAAATTCCTGGTGGCGGAGTTCAAAATCTTGTATTGAATGATACTGTTTTGGACACTGATGAAATTGATGAGAATGCATTGAGCAGGGATAAGTCATCGTGGACGATTCATTCATCAGATGGATTGACTATCTCTGCTACAAATATCTGGATTGTAGATGATCGGATCGAGTGGTCAATCTTAGTCTATCTTGCAGTATCTCGCGTCAGACTACTAACTCAACTACATAGGGTTATTATAAATTACGTGATAACCGATGAGATTACTAATGACGCTGCTGTAATAAAGAAAATAAGTAGCATCGTATCAGCAATGAGACAAAAATAAATAAGCGTGACTTTGATATTGATACTGCATCTATTATGACACTAAACAAACTGCAGAATAATCACTGTGCAAGTTGTTAACAAAAAAAAAAAGTACGACAATATTTCAATAATAATCCAAGGCAATTTACCGTAGACAGAATTAATGGTGATCTTGGTCATACACATGCAAATGTAATGCTGACCTGTCTAGAATGTAATCTACGCCGGGGGCGTTGGACACCATGGTGATAATTTTCATAAGTGAACGCAGTGGTATTTTTGTGTCTGCAAGAATTACATGCAATTGTTCACGCACAAATCCACTTTGATGGGCAGTAGAATCTCGTCTGTATATGGCAGGCCTTCCAAAGGATCTAACCACGCTAGAAATTGTACGTTTGGTCACACTCCAAGTAGAGTCAGTAGCTCGTCTTTTGCCACTATCCAGCTCCCCTGGTTCGTATAAATATCTCACAATTACATTACCTAATACTGGTTGTTGTACTCGTTGTCCGTATTTATCGCTACGTGGTGTATATTTTTTGTTATTACGTTAGAAGGTCTCAGGAAAGTTGAATGGTAATTTCATTATTTAATGCAGTTATCACACTTGGTAACCTTGCAACCCATTCACGAGATCTCTCACCGGACGTAAAATTAGCGGATATTTCCTTGATGTATTGATATCCAAATAACCGCTCAGCAAATGTTCTATTAAATCGTTCAACGATTGCTTGATCACGATGAATTTCATTATGTTGTCGTCTGATTGTAACGTTATGTTGTTTTCATCAAAGATAATACTGCACCAAGAAAATCTTTGCCAGGGTCAATTTGTAATAGCAGTTGCCATCGTAGACCACGACGTTGATAAATTCGTTAAAACGCAGATGCAACTTCAGATGCTGTCTTTGTTGCTAATGATTCTGCTTCTTTATATCTACTTGCAACATCAACAATAGTCAATGCGTATTTGTACGTGCGTTACTTTCGTCCACGCGTTTTAATAGTATCGTGTGGTTAAAACAAAATATCTGCTTGATGAACGTCGCTAAGACCACTGACATCAAAATGTGAGTATTGATTTCTTTGGGTGGTGGTAGATAAATTTGCCATATTACCTGTCGTGCTAACCAATTTTCAGCAACATAACGTGAAACATTTGCTGCTTCAGCAAGATTAGTGTTTTGCTTCTCCAATACACTTTAGGGTTATAATAAATATATTTCATTATAATAATTGAATGATTAATTACCAGTAATTAGCATTATTTTACTTTTCATAGCGGATTTTATCTGGAAACAAGCGAGGTTTTCTCTGAGAGATATATTAGGCATAGAATTTAATACATGACTCAATTTTGCATCTGCATGACGCCGCTGCTCCAAATCTTTACTTTTATGATGAGCAACGTCGTGAACATGACAACCGTGATCAATCTTATTTACTGGATGCTCTTCTGGTCTTGTTTGGTTTTGATCATCAATCGCATATCAAGTCGAGTTCCGTATATCCAGCAAAGTGTTTCTCAACAATATACTTAACCCATGGTAATCCAGGTGATTTGCCAAAAAAAGCAGCAATATATCCACGTTTGTCCCTGAATCAGACATGGAGAAATCTTTATATTTTTGTGTACCACATTTCACGCATTTACCTATTAATGCACGTCGTTTATTTTTCGTTATTATTGTTGTCAATCCATTATGGATGTAGTTAAGCTACATCAAACAAAATTTAGACTCATATTATTAAAAATATGGATACAAAAATGGACTTTTCAGCGACACGGAAACAGGAACAAGTAAAATACCATTCATTACCAAAGTCGATAAGAATGATTATAATAGGTCCATATGGATCAGGTAAAACACAATTATTATTACATTTGGTAATGAGATGGTTGAGATGGAGCAAACTATATTTAATAGCACTGTCTGTAGATGATCAGCAGTGTTACGAAATACTATAGGATTTTAATGACAAAGCGAAATCAATTAATAAAGGCAGTGACGATATTATTGATTTTATCACAGATATAGATGATACCCCTTTCTGTAGATGACTTAGATGTATTCATTAATAATCTCGTAGTATATGATGATGTGATCTTAGACAAACAACCTAATCCAGCTAGAATATTTTCTCGAGGTAGACATAAAAACACAGACGTGATT
Organism: Potamilus streckersoni; assembly: GCA_016746295.1. Taxonomy (NCBI): domain Eukaryota; kingdom Metazoa; phylum Mollusca; class Bivalvia; order Unionida; family Unionidae; genus Potamilus; species Potamilus streckersoni. Next base: position 100,696 of record JAEAOA010000913.1, read on the forward strand.
TATGATGCACAACGATATCCAAAAATACCTAAGGTGATCAGAGATAACTTTAATATTCTAGTTGTGTTTAATGGAGTAGGTAATTATACCTTACAAAATATTTATTATACCTGGTGTTCAGGGGATATGGATATGATTAAATAAAAATAATTATTTTCAAAATAACAAGCTGTTCCGTTCGGATTTATAACAATGAGTCTACATGACCCAAGATCCAGATATCGTATAGGTCTGGATAAAATCTTTTGTTAATCCAGAGCAGCAGGGATGTTGAAAGGACAACAATTGAGTCGTTTTCCAAGTAAACGTAATCTTGACAAAATACGTCAAAAATAGGATAACAAAACTGGCTAACCTCATGACTGTATTATGCGGTTTATTACCGGTACCGGTGCTTAACCATATGGAAATATAATATTTAGCGACTTTGGTTTAGCATTATTGACCTATTTTTATCCTATCAGATGCTTTTCGTAGGTAAATGACTCGAGCAAAAAAGTTGTAGAGTTTACAGCATAGCCGTGCTCGTGTATGCAGGCAAGGCGATGAGTGCCATTTATCCGCGCATCTGGGTTAGAACTTCTGTCGAGAACGAATTAAAAATTCTGTAACTAGTAAGATAGTATAATTTGTATGAAATATTATTCCTGTTATTATTATTATTATTATTATTATTATTATTATTATTATTATTATTATTATTATTATTATTATTATTATTAGTATTATTATTATTATTACTATTATAATTGTAATTATTATTATTATTTTTATTATTATTATTATTATTATTATTATTATTATTATTATTATTATTATTATTATTATTATTATTATTGTAATTATTATTGTAATTATTATTATTATCAAGCATTCTTTTATAGAATCAAAGGGTAGCATTTTTCCTTCTATCTGGTGTATATTTATAATTCTCTCTCTGGATCAATGGATAAAAATAGATATTATTTATATTATTTTGTACAAACAGGTTCACTAAAATCATAAATATATTTCAAACAAAATAAAAATAAAAATATATATAAACTGTCTTTATACAAACACGACTAAGTGAACTGTGTTTTGTCTCATAACAGTTAATATGCGAAAACGGACAATAACATTATCCTCATAACAAACAAAATAGTTAATTTAAATATAATAGAGCTATTATGAAAAAGGTGATCCAAAACTTACCATGTTTTAATTTAAGTAGAATATATTGGAATGAATAAATGCCACCAGATTGTTATGGGAATTGAACATTAGGCAACTTTTGGTATGAGTTGTTATCATAACCACACAAGTAGAAAGAGTGTGGTATCACTAAATACATGTTCAATTTCCATTTGAGCTACATTTCGTTTCAAATATTACTAAACTAAATGTTTCTGAATGAAGTGGTGGCAATGGCAAACATGCTCTGAGATGCAAATGTTGATAGAGTAAATCCCTGTATCTTAAGAACATTTCAAGTCTAAATCGATAAAATAAAAACTATAGATTTATATTTCTATAATAAACCCTTCCAACTCTCCAATCGAATTTGGTGTATTGGCTATATATACAAGATCTTTTTTTTCCTGGACAAATTCATGACCTTTGTCGTTAGCATAAACAAGTCGTACCCTGGCTGAATATTCTGTTAGTAAAGTCCATCCACTAATCAAATGATGGAATTATTCATGTGATGCCGCTCATAGCACATTGACCACACGAGTGTTAGCTTCCGTGAGCAACATCGATCCTACATTTGTTTTCCAGGGACACAAGGTAACTGTATCATAAAAACACTAGTATCTAAATTTTTTTGGTGACGATGTTTGGACATGAATTTGTTATCCATCTGGAAAGGGAAAATCATTTCAGATTTGCGGTTTTTTCAAAAAAGGCGATTTACTATGACGGCTCAATTTCTTGTCAATGTCAACATGATTTCATGTATGGGGGGGATGGTTATTATTGAAGGTGATTTTCATTTGAGTTTAATTTGAAAGAAATTATTACCATTTCTTAGTAATGAGGTCGACTTCTAAAACATAGTTATAAACAATCGCTATCCTTCTCTTCAAAATATGGATTTACCAATTTTGACAATATTTACTGATTAAAACAGAATGTTAGATCATATTATCTCTACGGTTCTGCTTAACTAGTTATGTTACTTTTGTTGTTAATGACAATGCATTGTTTTTGTTATAATATCCTCAATTCTTTATCAAAAGACTTAACCGATATTTGTCTGATGTTTAGCTATTGACGTTTGTACTGCATCAATTCTATCTTGAGAGTGTTCTTACCCTTTTAATTTTTACAAACTAAAAATCGAATTGCAATAATGTTTTGAAGATTTTAATAGTGTATCTACTTTGCACATTGATACAACGATTATTGTTAAAGAGAAAAGAAAATATAAAGTTTTGTCGAATTCGTAACCTGCCAACGAAATCTTACGAAGCAAATGCTGCTATAATTTTCCCTCAGATGGGTCGCAATGATGTCAAACTAGCAAATAATGTGTTTGAGGTATAAAGGAGAAAACTATGAAAAAGTGAGAAAAAATCAGGCATATGTTTTAAGTTATCCCTTTATTTATAGCTATATTTGATATATCCACAGATAACTATTACCTTGTCCTGGTGGCATAATGGAAGTGTAACGGGAACCTTCAGCCATTTTGGTCAGGCATGCAGCAGTATATGCAAACCGATAAACTTTCAGTACCTGTAATTTCCTTTTGTTACCCATTCAAACGCAACCGTTTGTAAGGAATGATAAAGGTTTTGCGATTTGTGGGACAAAATGTTTCCTATACCAAAAATAATTTCTTCAGTTTGATCAAATTTGTGAGTAAAATTTGATGTTTCGGTCAAATATCTAATGAATATTAAATCAATGTGACGTCTTGTACTGAAATCTAACAGCATTTTATTCTTCTTTTTCTCACAAAACTTATAATTACAATTGCAATAATAATTAGTCATGAAAATTAATGTATACTAAATATAATTTCAAACAGCAGTTGTATCATATTGTAGTAAAACGTCAGCTTCTTCCTGCCCTGTGTGAACAGGATGAATATAATCATCATGCTCTACTGAAACTGAGTGACTCGAATCATGTACCATGACAACATCGACACATGTTGGAAACTCCGGGTTATCCTGCTGTAACACTTCATTTATACCACTTGGCTTTTGAATATAGTATTGTGCACTATCTGACTCAACGGCAGTCGTCAATTCTCCTCCTGTATTGCTTACAATGGTCCAGTACTTTTCGGTTTGGAGTTCCCCGTGTGAGCCTTCATTTGCACCATCGTTGTCAGACATTACAAATGCCCTGGTCTTGGATTCTCTGCCAACATGTGAGCTGTGTAGGAAATAAAGTGGATTAAGGTTACCAAACAAAACTAGAAAGAGTTAAAATTACATATATCCTCGCTCCTTATCTTGTCCCAAAATATATAAATATTCTGTACAACAATACTTTTGACAAATCTAGGACTTGGTAGATAAAACATAAAAACATGCATATATCGCGATGAATTATAGCAATTAAATTCATCGAAAGTTTAGTAACTGTAACAATAATGTTTTGATTGGTATATGCTAAATATTCTAGCATTTAAATTAAACGGATTGTATTTTATAATCACATCCAAACTTTGTTTCCACTTTCACAAAACACTGATATATTTATCTCCTTAAAAATTTCAAACTAATACTTACCAGGCTCCACATTTGTGCAGAAGACAGGACAATAAACCTACGGCTAAGATGATTCCCATTCCAAGAACAATATAGGTTAAGTGGTGTACGGAAGGGAAATCTGAAATATAGAATATTATTATTCAGGCAAATTATATAGTGTAAACGCTGAATTATAAGATGATACATTAAAAAGAAGGTATCCACAAAGAAAAAACATAAGGAAAATGGTGCACACTCCTCACTGGTCTATGATTATGTTGCAAACATGTTCGCATATTTGTGTGCTGTTATTTTTGTTTTGGGTTTAATGCCATTTTAAGCATCTGATAGGCTCTGCATGTCGGGCCAGTATAACCGAAAGAGGAAGATCCGGCGAAACATATCTGGCAAGATCTCTCAGAAACTCGCACCCACGCGGACCGAGCTGGGGCGGAAATGATTTATAAAGTCGAAAGGTTACGTCCACTCGACCAACCCGGGACCAGCATAATAACTTCATATGTATTTACCGTATCTATTAATTCAACTGCCGCGATGTTTACATGTATTATTGACTACCTTTTGTAATTCCGATCTTATAATCCAAATCAGCGCTAAGTCATGACCCATTTTATCAATTTTATACTGATACAAAATGAATATGCTAATTATGTTCCGTAGCTGGACACAAAATATATAATGTCTATAATATAAACCGGCAGTTAATGATTTTTTCATTATTGAAAGCTTATTGTATCCCCGGATCAAGGATTGTCTGAAGTTTTAAAGAAAATGAAATTTATAAAATGTATGAAGTTTATAATTTAAAAAAGATTGAATAGTCTAGATTATTGCTGTGTCAATTAAAGGTCGGGTGCATGATATATTGGACCGTAGACAGACCGTATGCCGATGCCCGAGGCCAAACACAGCTAACAAGTGTTATTTATTTTCCCGGACTCTTTATTCTCGCCATTTGAAACTTGTGTTAATAAGCATACACATATAAGTCTTATAGATATGTACAATACATCTACTAACTAATGTGATCGAGAAATCTCTCGTTTATACGTTCCTTCTTTTTATTGTTTCGGTCATTATATTGGTAATCTCAGGAAGTGACATGACGCTTTCACGAGCTTAATTATAATCAAACACACATTACTGACGTAATAATGTTTATCTAATCCTTGAAAATCATTGGGTGAGTAAAACAATTAATGCAGAATTTGGAATTGAAACAACGTAATCACCATATTGCTTTCCATACTTTTCTTTGTATTATTCAGTCTTGAAAAAACTACCAGGGTATCAGCCACATAGCAATATCCTTGTCAGCACACTAACGATGACATAGATTATATTATTTATGTTTACACGAAGTGATAGATGAATATTTTCGTAAAAAAATATACATATTACATTTGTGCTATAATTTATAATTCTATTTATCAGTAATAATATTTGCTTTCCACATAGAAAATATATTGTTCAGCAAATATATTCAAAGCAAACACAGAAAAACTGAAAACAAAAATAAAATTAAGAAAAATCTGGAAACAGATAACACATACCGTTAGTTTCTGTATATTTTCCTGCATTCGTTGTCGGTGTTGTGAAAAATCCTACTCCTTTAAAGAGGAAAATGAAGCAGGTGAAAAACTCTTTCATAGTGCATGTCAATGCATTGGATATTTACCTTTCACTCTTTCACGATATAAAGGCTTTGACGTGATTAAGTAATGTTACAGATATTAGATCCAGGAAAGCTCAGTTAATATATTTATATATAAAATATAAATTATATATCACTTAATATTAATAGATGCATCTTGTAAACTTTCCTAGTCTGCAAAATAATGCCTAGCAGGATTTTATCCTTCGTCGTCCGTGTTCGCCATAATGTACAATGAAAATCAACTCTTTCAGAAACAAATTACTAACACCAAAACTATCAAGTGAAATTTGAGGACATATGTCACAGTGTTTTAGTTGGGGTTACGTTTAAAACTTTCCTCCATTCCACTGAACATAGGTGGGGAACATTAAAGATGGCCCTCCATTGCCGCACATTTTCATAGAATTAAATTGTCTATGGTAATTACGTCTATATCTGAAGTTTGAAAATGCAGATACTTACATTACCATGCATATCACCCATGGGTTCTGGTTGAAGAATTATAACTTTGAATATATTCATATACCCATCTTATTAACACAACATTAACGCTATTCACATGGTATGGAGCAGTAGGGTATGCCACCAACCCTGGACAATGGATTCTATATCAATCCTTAATCATAACGGGACAAATATATGTGTGTGTACTGACATACTTGATATATTATTAATGTATTAATGTATATATATATATATATATATATATATATATATATATATATATATATATATATATATATATATATATATATATATATATATATATATATATATATATATTGCGTACGTTTCCTGCCTATTTAATCTAAATGCTTCTTCTTTGGAATCCTACCTGATATATACTTTATAAGTCGGTGGAATCCACGTCCCTTTGGGGTTGAGAGGTGTTGAGACGTGTTGCTTGTTTCATTCTGAACATCTGGTTGTCTTTTATATTAATACTTACTTTGACGTAATATTACTGTATTATTCTTCCTTTCGATAATGTCGATGTAGTAAATAGTATCTTGGAGTGCATACGGCAGCAGGGGGGGGGGGGGCGAACCCTACACATTTTTGCGACAAAATCGATTAAAGCCTCAGAATGCCAACTGGAGCCTTCCTACGAAATCTCATATTTTAACCAAAAAAAAAAAAATAAAGACCCCATTTGTAAAATGGAGCCTTAGCGATTTTGTCGTAAATACATTGTCATAACCACCCTCAAAATTGCTGCAATCTACGTCGCAAATATGTTGTCATCTCGCCCCTCCCCTGCTGCTGATTAATACAAATTATTTGTTAGATTTTCACAAACAGACTAATCGATAATACTTCACCACGTAAATCAATTAAATTATTTGACTGATCGGTGAGTGTAAAATTAATTCTAGTTAGCAAATCATTTTGACATTGCATATAGACTGGATTAGTCGGATTCTCAACAATTAAAAATCCTGGAGGAGCTGCTGGTGCAAATGAATAAAGAATGTAACCTTGTCGGGCTTGATTTGATTGTTCCATATTAATTTGATAACTTCCTTCGATTACATCACACGTTAAATTAAGTGCGATCACCGATGAAATATCCACATTGTTCGGTGCGATATGTCTACCGTCGCCGTCGGGAGAATTATTATGAGTGAGGATAATAGGATTTGGCTGGCTATCTTTCCATGATTGATAAATTTTATTAAATCCTTCGTCGATGGCAGTTCTGAGTTTTTTCTTTAACTCGGGATCGTTATATCCTGGAAGTTTATAATTTGGATTTTCATTTATATTTTGTTTATAATCTTGGGCTGAACTAGTTTTTGAAATCGGGCTTTTTTCATCAGTGAAGAGATTAGTAATCATCGAATTAAATATTTCCATATCATCGATGATTTTATTACCCGCAGCGACTACAATAGTAAACTCAGCTTGTGTAAGAAAGCCAGATCTTAACGAGGGTAATAACAACAAAAAATCATTATTCATTCTATAAAGGATGTGATTTTTAATATCTACAAATGTTGGACTTGTATCATGCATTTCCAAAATTTCGTCCTCTCGTATAATATAATCATTAAAAAGTGGAATTATCCATGCATCCTCACCATATTGATCCTTATATCGATATCTTTTTCTGAAGTTTATATCCTCGAATTTTTTATAAGTTTTTGATGGATTTTCTTGTCCAATTTCATCAGTGACGTAATCAGATTTTACAGGCTCGGGCGTGGAATTACTAGCATTTCTAGGTGGATCTTATGGCCATCCTAATACTGTTCTTATTGAACTGTTATAAATATCTACAACATACCCAGGAAAGCTTATTTCAATTGTAGATGATAATGTTGGTTCATGAACTGTTATCGCAATTTTTGATTCCCTTCTAGTAATGGATTTTATTCTACGTTGTAATTCATTATTAATTTGCTCAACTTGATAGGACCCAGTTGGTATTGAAACAACGTTCCAATCTGGAGTGTCATCTTTTTTATTTCTATATGCAAATACCAGGGAATTATTAGATCTCTGACCGCCAAATGGAACCGATCTAATATTAGGCCAACTATGATACACTCGTAATTTTGCCAACGCTATTTCCTTTACTGAAACAGGGGAAGGAAAATTCACACTGAATTTAGGGTTTGTTGACGATATTGATATCATTCTTGTTTTTCGCGGAGTGGTATTTTCTGCTATCCGCTGAAGTAGTTGAATCTCTTGCGACATTATTATTATTATTTACAATGTCTAATTTTACAATAGATGACAAAACGCTAGCGTTTTTAATCGTAGTATCATAAATACGTATCATCGTGGAGAATTCGTCTTCGGTAATTATCGTATCATCAATCGATGATGACATCAACAAGGATAATTGTGAGTAACCGTTAGATACTGCTTGGTGTTTTACTATATAGTCCTTAAGTTTTTCTTGAGAACACGATGATATTTTTTTTAGTAATAACATTTGCAATACCAGCAAATGTTGTCACCGCGGAAATAGCAATTGGGACAGCAATCGGAGCTACCATTGTTACTGAAGATAGTATAATACCAGCACCGGCCATTATACCAGATATCGAGTATACTGTAACATCAATCGCGGTAATTCTCCTGCGATACTTTTTAATTTTTATTTCATACTCATCAATGAGTGTTTTGAGTTTCGTTAAAAACTCTTTGACGGTATCATAGCGATATTGCGATGACGGAATCATATTATTTTAAAATCTCAAGTGGTTTCTAATTGATAAAAATTCTAATTTAGATCAGCTACAAACTCCATGTACCATACAAATGATGTCTTATTTAAATTAGGATCAGTGCTTGTTATTGTAAACCGTTTGTATTCACCCACGTCAATAGTCGTTGAAATCACGTTGTTGTATCCATATGAAGTCGATGATGGTATATTAAACTGGTTCAGTGACACTATTGTTAATCGATAAATACCCTTGTTTGACACAGTGAGGGTTATTGTATTCTTTTTAGGTTCCCAATCTAATGATCCAGAGAGAACTGTGTATACCATATTTATGATATTCCTCTCATGAGGAATCTTTATTTTTTCAAGTAGCGAAAGATTGTCTGTTTTAAACTTTGTAATATCCTCGATAGATTTTTTAATATTACTAATGTTATCTCTAATAATATTAAATCCAGCATCATTAATATTTTTAATATTGGATTTAATTTCATCAAAATTGGATTTAATTTCAGCGAGAGATGGAGAGGTTACCGCTGGTGTTCCAAAAAAATTATTGATAATATTTCTACAAAGGGAAGTATACGTTGTTATATGTTTTTCAAGTTCTTCATCTAAATTTTTTAATGCATCTGTGATTGTAGAAACAAGTACACCTGGTTTGAGTTTTCCATCATTTGAATATAACACTATTGTATCTTCAACGACGTCGCGTCTTCGTATTAAGACATCATCCAATGAAACATTACTAGATTTCAATTTGCCCTGTCGATCTTGAAATACAACTATTTCCCCAGGATCTACACTTGACAAATTTAATGTCTCGGCGATTTCATCTTCGATTATTTTTTTTACATTTTCGACAGCTAATTTACTATCGGTTTCTGTTTTTTTTTACTCTGATAAAGGTCGTCCCCAAAAATCAATCATTATACGAAAACGCTAACGTTTTTCTAAATCATAACGCTATCGTTTTTGCCATTGCCCACTAGTATATTCATTAACAACAATTTGTGGTGGTTTCCTTGGAAATCTAGATATCTATGCAAGGACGTTTAATACTTCACGACCGCATATCGGTGGATCATTTTACTGTTGTGTTGGTAGCGTGGAATAAAAAATTGGAGATGATTTTGTTAGTGTGGATACATATCGCATGAATTCTTTTGGTTGAGCTAAACCATATGAATCAAAATATACAATTCCACGTGGATCAATTGCATATGCGACCCATTGAGTTTCTTTTCCACTGCTGTTATCAAGATTGATAATACCCGTTTCATTTTTCATTGGTTTTGACGGTAATTGATCTCTCGTGAAAACTCCTCTAAAGTTTTTTTATTGATAACGATTTTACAGCATCAATTAAATCAAAATTGGACATTGGTTAAAATCCTAGGGATTTTTCCACTAATAAGCCGTTCCTGGTATTCTTAGGCCCGTGCCCTTGTACCAATTGTATGGGGTTCCTGGTAGTCTTAGACCCTTTCCTTTTTTATAGCCTTTCCCAGTAGCTTTTTTCAGGGCCATTCCTGCAGCAGTACCAACAGCTCCTAACGCTGCCGCCTTCGCAACCGCTGGGGCAGCCGCTGCAATCAATGCTGGAATAGCAGCTAACAGCGGAAATATACCACCTGATTTTATCATACTGGCGATTGCTGCTTTCGAAAAATCAATTTGAACTTCTCGTTTGTTCTTTAGCGCATCATTGAAATGTTTTATTTGACGATCTGTCAATGATAATTTATGTGCACCACCGGACATTTGAGTGGGTTTCAGCGTTATTGTGGTTCCACATTCTTTAGCCGACTTTGATTTCAATTTCTTGACCTGACCATCAGTCAACTGGACATTAACAATACTATATGTCATTCTATTCTAAAATGTAATTTACATTTTTAATTGATCTTATTGTGAAAATCCTAACTACATGTTTTCAACTGGTGCATCAATAAGTCTCATTCGTCCGCCAATTCCTTCTAACAACATTGATTTATCACTGAGAATGACAGCAACTGCTCTATAATCTGTTATACCAACAGGGCGTTGTACTCGAGCTTGGAAGTATATATCAACAACAGATTGTCTCATCATGTCAAGATGTTCCAATGAAAAGTAATAAATCGGATAGTGTTTTTCAAAACCAATTTGCGATATTTGCAAACCAGTATCAACATTTTGATCACCACCCATATACGACAATATTCTATGATATACACGTGCTATGTCGTTGTTTTCATAATTAAGCTGTACAATCTCTACTGGCTCTTGTTGTCCGTTTATTCTCAACGAAACTTCACTTACTCCTAATTTATCAAATATCATATGACTAGATAATTGACGACCCACTCGATTTGCATCCTGTAACGCTATAAAGATATGAGGTGGAGCTGAAACACCTTGTTTTGATGCTAAGTGCCATGTAAATGTGTTATCTACATTATCCTGCTTCGTATCAGTCGTTGTTGTTAGCCAACTTAGCAATGATTTTCCACCTGTGTCCATAAACGATAGTAATTGTTGCTCTATTGTAACTGCTGGTGTCAAGACGGCCATCCATAAAGTCAATTTATTTAAAATGACTTTACCATCATCAACACCATTAGCACGCCAGATTGCATCATTGTCATATTCTTTTCGCACTAACACGACTGTATGCTTTGCTCCATAGATGACTTTTCTGACATTTCTACAGAATCCCAATATATGATGTAACGGAATTGCACATGAAAACCGTCGATTCTGTCCTTTTAATGCTCCTTTTCGTGTTGCAAATCCTAGATTGAAATTATCATTGACTCTTTTTAAAATGTCGAATGGATTATCTGAATCTTCACGGTCTGGATTAGCATCGAGTTGTTGATCAGCTTCTGCAGTAGCTGCCGCAGTTACTACTTTAATAAATTGATAATGGTCAGCATGATCAGAAGTATCCTTAGCAAACATCATAGACGGACCAGCCGATCTTGTATAATCATCAGAATATCTCGCAAGTCCGATTATTGTTGTTGCAATATCAACATTTTGTGCTATTGATTCAATTTCTTTCCATCAATGATATATCTTGCACTGTTAAATAGCGCCATAATGCCATTATTTACGAAACCAACTCGGATATTTGGGTTATCCCCATATGGTGTATCAGCTGCAACATTTGTTACAAGCTGTCCTTCTACTTCAATAAACGCCTCACACGGCAAAAAGTATATACTTGTATCTTGAACTTAAAGTTCAACTCTCCCCCGTTGATTAGGCTCTCTTGCAGGATAGGCATAATACTGATAGTTAATTTTAGAATCATCTTTATTTACCGGTGCTGCCATATCAAACGCTGGATCAGCAATTTTTTAAATGCCATTTATACTAAAACGTTATCGTTTTTCTAAATGTAGTAATGCTATCATTTACTTTTTCGTCTGACATTTTTACGATTTCCTCCAAGACTACTTCCCGCTATCATACTTGCAATATTACTACTATCTGGTGAAGTCATTGCTAATGATTCTAGTTTTTGTTCCACTGCGTTATTTATCACTTTACTGACATTTGCAGGCATCATTGTTGTTGAAGGTAGCGGTGTTGAAACCATTTGTGGTGGTTTTCGTCCGAATCTAGATTTCACCAATGACGTTATTCTATTCTTGGCGGTAGAAAAGGCCGTTCCTGCAAGATCTCCAACAGCGTTAATTCCCTTATTACGAATAACATCAATGGCTTTCATAGCTAATTGTTTAGCAATTGGTGCTACTTTTGGGGCTATTCTTGTGAATAAAGCCGCTATGGTATTTCCAAGGCCGTCTCCATAGTATGCCTTATAAACGGGCAATCTTGAGTTTACCACATACACGTTTGTTGGTTTTTTGTGATTATAGTGTACTATCATCTTATTTGAAATGACTTTGTAATTTCTAAATGCAGGCATTTCAGAAATTTCAATCGCTATAATAAGCACTAAATTCCCCTGGAATTCCGTCCATTAACTCATCCAAGAGTTTTCGATACGTATGAATATCAATTATCCCACCTTGGAATAATCGTCTGCAAATATCAAATGCTTCATTAGTTATTTCGACTGAGTTATTCCCAGCTCGTTTATCTCCCATAAGAACCTCAAGTCGTGATATATCATTAATGATATTATTAGGACATATATGAGAATCATGATGAGAACTTCCATAACCCTCTCCTGAAGAACTTGCTAGCTCGGAAACGTTTTAAGTTTCTGGAGCTAGTTCGGAAACGTTTTGAATTTCTGGAGATTGTCGACCTCGACCTCGACCTCGACCTCGACCTTGTTGTTGTTCTTTTCGTTGTTCTTTTCCTTCTTGTTGTTGTTTACCATACATATCAACTCCTATTTTAAAAATTTTGTAATTCAATTCATCCTTATTTAAATTGCCGCGGATTTTTTTTATTAATTTTAAATAGCCAATCCACCCATTCATCTCGTTTTATTGTTTTTTTATACTCGTCTTTTTAAAATTCCCCCTTTGTATAATATCGTTTGACAGCGAAGTCACCAAATTTTATATAGTCTTCAGGTTTCAGCAATTGAAATTGTTTGATTTCTTCTATAGCTTCATCAGTGAGTTTCTCGTTAAGGGGAACAATTTTTTTAACGGGTTTAATATTAATATTACCCATTTGTTGTATTTCTCGCTGAGTTTGTAACTCACCTGAAAGCTGTTTTATTTCCTCCTGAGTTTTTTCAGTTTCTGTAGCAATCTTTCCCAGCACATCAATAATAGGTACTGCTCCCTCTTTAGGGATGTCGCCGTATATAGCACGTTCTGTTGCAAGTTTCATATCTTTAGTGGCTTTAGTTACAAAAGCAAAAAGCTGTTCACTACCAATAGGAAAGTCAGTCTGCGCTTGCTGTCTAAGTTGTAGTTTATCTCGCACGTTATCTCGAATTGGTATAAACTTTTTCAGTAATGCTAACCTCTCACGGGCTAGTCTGGTAGTTAATGCTTCTGATGTCATTATTGGAAATGCTAACGTTTTTTCAATTGTGGGTTTCAATGCTTGCATCGATCAAACGTCTTATAGATTTCACTTTCAAAGCAATCTCTGACCGAACTTGGTACTGTTCCCCGAGTTTCTTTCTAATTGCTTCAACTATACTAAATAGCCGAATGAATAAATTAATATAATTGTTATACAAAGAAACATTAACCGCTTTTTGGATTCTTTTTATCAGTGAATACATTTTAGGTAGGACATACCTTCCATGTTTCAATTGTATATTAATTTGTTCAAATTCATTCAAAATTCTGTCTTCATTTAAAAATTCAGAAAGTACGATTCCTTGATTTCTTAAATTTGATATTTATGTGATGCTAGATGTAATATCTTGAAATTCCATTTATTGAATATTATTAATAATGTATTTTCTTATCTTTAAAATATTTTTATCGATTCCTAATATAAAAAAAAATCAAAGGAAGGCATACATTAAAGGGAGGCATACATTAAAGACTTATACAATACCCTAACCCCCCAAACGAGTTCAAGGGCATTAGACGTGAAATCCAAGCGATTTCTTTACAAACATTGAACATATAACATGAAGCCTCATTTGGAAACCTCTTTCGCGCCAAACGACGTCAAAGAGGCCCAGAGGGGGGACATCACATTACATATAGGATGATTATATATACAATGCGATTATATAGGATGATATATATACAATGCGATTATATAGGATGATATATATACAATGCGATTATACAGGATGATATATAAACAATGCGATTATATAGGATGATTATATATACAATGAGATTTTATATACAATGAGATTATATACAGCACATTACATATAGGATGGTATATATACAATGAGATGATAGGGACAGTACAGGACGATACAAACATGAAACGACGGGGCGGACCTACACCCAATCTACCAATCCATAGCAACCCAAGAAATTAACCATGGTTGCAGTTGAAAAAATTCAACCACACCATGTCAATGGCGTGGGAGTTTTGATTGGCATATATTGGGCTTCGTTTAAAGCCCCAAACTTTTACGGCTCATATTATATATAAGGTGACTAATACTGCAGTGTCAATGTGTAGGTGTGTTATTTTTACCACTAAATACTTAATAAATAACATTTCATGGCGTTAAATGAAACTAAATACTTGAATAAAACATTTTTTAAAAGAATACAGCTGTTATATAATAAATACTTTTATGTTTTTTCATTAATTTTTATAATAACCGTAATAGTAATTTGGATTCACGGCCATACATAACTCTGTAAAATTGTCTACCCTATATAGGTTTTTCCAACAAAACCCTAACTGCTGTTCTCAATACAGTCTTTAGAAACAAGAAACAATAACACAAAATCAAAATCCGTACATACCTGATACGTATATATACCGAGTTAACCATTAAATATGTACATGAGATCACACACATCATTAATTCAATCTAATTTCACATGTGTTTTCTACATTTATCTAGCACGAATTACATATCTGGGAATCAATATCGAAAGTAGGATAGTCACGTATCGATCAGTAGTAATGAGGGGAAATACGGAAAAAAATAAAAAAATAAAAAATAAAAAAATATATTATATTAATAGTAATTATTGAGAGTCATTTCATGTGTATGAAAACTTTATTCTATGTCCATTTTTCTTTGAGATAGCTGTTTGATAAATCCCTTCAGCAACTTTTCGTACTGAAGGCATACATATTCCAAAATATTTTCCCGCAGCATTCATTGATAGAAAAACTCTTTCTTCATTCGTCGTTGTATCAAATGATTTAACTCCCTTGCGTCGTTTTGAGTATTTTCCTGTCTTTCCTCTTTTTGTATTCTCTCTTTGAGAAATCCATTGTAAATTGGAAATCGCGTTATTTAAATGATTAGTGTCGATATGATCAATAACATTACCATCTTTAATCAATCCATAAAATGCTTCATATACAATTATGTGAACGTAATAGTTCTTTCTTCCAGCAGTAAATTGCAAGTATCCATGATTATTAACAAAACCAATTGGCTTTTTGAGTCTACAGTGTCTAACATCACCATCATCAGATATTTCATAATTAACAAGTATTGGATGTGGTATGAATTCTTGCTCCATTTATATATAATAATACTATTTGTCTAATTCATTATTTGCTTTAATTATAATCTATTAATGTAGTCTTCAGGGGTTTTTATGATCTTGTCTTTGACAGAGTCATGGTTAGGGTTAATGATAGCGTTTTTTATTCGTTTATCAATAACGTTTTAATTCTCTAAACCGCTTACCCCCACAATTAATACATAATTGTGATTTTCCTCTCACACCCACTCACAATTTATGCATGGGGACGGGCCTGTCGAATTATTTCTGACACTCTGTAAGTGATATCCACAGAATTCACCTCTACACGATTTATTACATGGGGTTACTGATCCAATCATAAGCCATTTGCAAAGATTCATTATATATAAACAAAATTTTCTATTTAAATGTTTGCTTTATTTATATGAATGAAGAATTCAAGAGATTACCGGCAATCAAACCTTGGAAAAATATTAAATTCAATCTTGATAGAACCCTCGAAGACGTACCAAAAGAGAAAATAAATAATAGAAGTCTGATTAGAAAAATACGAGATTGTGTTCATGAGTTTAAACAGGACGGTGCATCACACACCTGGTCAACATCTAAAATTGATGGTGTTGTTGATGCTAGAATGAATGATGAAACAGCAGCTATGATACTATCACAACTTGGCAATAAAAGGTATTTTCTCAGAGTGAAATTCATTATCAATTTAGAATCGGGCGATTGGGTTAAAAGAGACAAGTTTGAGCCAATTCTCAAAGATAAGACAACAGTTATTGTTAGCCGTGATTCCAGACCAGGGCTGTTAACTGGAATTGATAAACCATACTATGAAAAAGCGTATCCAGAAACAACAATTGTTTATGGGATGTATCCGTTAAATAAGAAACCTGACATTGGAAAACTAGCACCAATGAAACAGTCAACGTCAGTGGAAAAACCACTCAATTGTGTGGCACAACGTGCCATAGACCACTTTACAAATGCACTCCGTGGGAATAAATTAACCGATCTAAGACGTAAAAAAATAAGTCAATGGGAGCTAACAGTGAAAGAGAACGGAGCAACTATTTCCGATATAGCTACATTGGAAAAGTCGTTGAGATTTCCGATAACCGTTTCAACGATAACTGGCGAAGTATTATACGAATCGAAATACAATAAAAACGGAGCTCCAATCAAAATTATTGATCATAACAAACACGCATGGACATCCGCGATTACAATATTCCCGCGAGACAGAACAGTGAAATATATCCCAGAAGAATTCACCAAGAATGGCATTCTCACTGAAGAAAGATTATTCGATGCTATTGCTAGTTTGTGTAAAAACGACCCTGTATCAGTATGGCTACTTCATAGTTTTGAAGATGAAGAATGTCAATTCAATAAATTTGTGAAACCTAACGGTGAATTATATCGTACTGAAAGTCTACATAATAGGATGAAAAATCTAGCAATAAGTCTCAGTGAAAACGCTAGCGTTTTTAATGAAAAATCAGACGATTACGAACAGTTACTTACAAATTGTTTTACAATTCCATCGGTTGCAGCTCATTTTGCAAGAAAGAAAAATAATTGGAAACCAACACGAAAAGAGTTTTTATAGGATGTTCAATCCAGCTGTCTGGAATATTATCATGGCGGTCTATGGAACATTTAGTACAATCGTGAAAGTATGATATCAGTTGATATCGTTGCCTGTTATCCAGGAAGTTTTCTAGAATATGGATTCGCTGGTGAGTATTTTAAACGGTTTGGACATCCCACACATGAAATGACTCGCGTTGCTATTAATGGACCACTGCCTGATTTTGATTTGACCGGTTTTGCTCGCGTAGTATCATTTGAATTCGCTGAAGGACTTAATCCGTGTTGTTATGTTTGGATTGGTAGACACATGGCTGAAAGGATGTGGTTACCAATAGTGTTATTGCGATATATGATTGATTGTAAAATGTTAGTTTCGTTGATTGTCAGCGAAGCGATTATCTCATATCAAAAACAAACCAATGTCTGGTTACCAGAACCAGAATGTCTTGATAGTATAATCGATAAGTCTAGAAAACATTGATGCTGACGAGAAGTACATCATTGAATGGTCAAAAAAGATATTTAATCAACGAAATAGTGAAGCAAAGGATCTCGGCCGAAGAATAATCGGTAAATTTACACAAGGTGGAAAAAAATTCAACTATAAAAGACAATCCTCACGATTGATTATAGATGATGCCGAATACGACTTCGTTATTAAAGATGCAGTAGAGAAAAATAGATACGCAAATTGTAAAACAGCTTTTTTGTCCAATAAAACAAAGTTAGGTAGAATTGTTACTTACAGTGATGGAGAAAGCTCTGCATATCTACATTTAAGGGCTTCTATGCTGGGTTATGCATCTATCAATTTATTTGCAATGATGAATAGATTTCCTAGTATAGCAGTTAGAGTTGCAATTGATTGAATGTATGTCGATAAAAAATATATCAAAGAGGTAACTAAATTTACTAATAGCGAAGAGACTTGGGGAACATGGCGAATTAAACGTGAAATACAATGCGATTATTCTGAATCAGCAGACCTTGAGATTAAAAGCAGTTACCTGAAAAACGATAATTCTATCAGTGAAAAATCCGAAGGATTTTCTATGTCTAAAGCACCAACGATATCAGATCCAATTTGTAGATATAAAACAGTTTATTTAAACGGTTGTGGTGGATCTGGAAAGACGACACGTGTGATAGAATTATATCGAGAGAGAACGTCCATGATTGTACTCACACCAACCCATAGACTAGCGAGAGAGATAAAAAAAACGCCAAAAATCCAAAGGACTTTCCGTTGAAGCTTGCACGTATCATAGTTTTTTTCGATACAAGGGCGATACTTGGACTCCTGAGCGAATGGGTGAGAAATTTATTCATGCGGTTATTATTTGGGATGAAGCATGTACTGTTTCAGAAGATGTATTAAAATGTTTCTTGATTGGTTATTACAAAATAATACAAAAGTTATATTGTGCGGCGATCATGGTCAACCACCATCATTTGTTGGTAGAAGTCCACATAATTGGTTTAAAGGATTTGTTGATTATTACGAAGAAATTGATACTGACTATAGGGCACGAAATGAGCAATTACGTGAGTTTAAAAAACTAATTAGATTACAACCCGATAGAATTCAATGTGAAGTAGCGCGCGAAATAATTTCTGAAACTCCTATGAATGATTTTTGGTAAACATGGAGACCAAATGATTTTGTAGTAGCAAGTAGAAAGATAGTCAGAGACGCACTTCAGAAAAAGTTGTTTGAGCTACACAAGAAAAAATTCCCAACGTTTCCAGTACCGATGTGTTATAGACCATTGGATACACGAAAGCAGAATATTGAAGTTGAAATTCCAGCCCAGACGGAGAAACAGATTCTAGTGTTAAATGATATTGTGCTAGTTGATATCAATGCTGTAGAAGATGCATTATGCGCTGATAAATCACCATGGACGCTAAGTTATGTAACAACAATACACTCGTCACAATTATTGACCATCACGGATACAATTGTTTGGATAGTTGAAAATCGCATTGAATTGTCAAATTTAGTCTATCTCGCAGTGTCCAGAGTACGACGAATAAATCAACTACGAAGGATTGTTTTCGATGATGATTTTAATGCAAACGATGATAGCACTGATATTAGCATCATTAATAAAAAAACTCTCTGGTTATAAACAACAGGACAAAAAAAAAACAAAGGAGAATTTGATGCTGAAGTAATAATCGCATTAAAAGGACAACAGAATAATCACTGCGCCAGTTGCAATTGTATAATGCACTGGCAGTATTCGGATAAAGACCCTCGACAATTCACCGTAGACAGAAAAAATAACAGTCTTGGTCATGTCAGAAACAATGTGATGTTGACCTGTCTTGAATGTAATAGACGTAACGGAGCTAGTTAAGACCATGTGGCGGTAATTGAGTATCGTCCGGAATGACTTGTAGTTGTTCGCGTGTAAAACCACGCTGAGGTGCAGTTGAATCCAATCTGTAGATTGGAGGTCTACCAGTTGATCGCGTTATGGTTGAAATTTTATGCGTAGTAACACTCCATATAGGATCAGTAGCTCTTCTTTTACCACCTTCAAGTTCTCCTGGTTCGTATAAATATCTCACAGTAACATCACTGAAAAGTGGCTGAGTGCTAACCCGCTGTGGTCTTCTGGTATATATTTTTTATTGCAATATTTGGTTTCATATTAATAGTTCGAGTAATCTCGTTATTTAACGCTGCAACTACACTCGGTAACCTTTGGACCCATTCACGAGATCGTTTTTCTTGGATGAATTCTTTTGCATATTGATATCCAAATAACCGTTCTGCAAGAGTTCGATTAAATCGTTCTACAATTGCCTGATCACGATGTAACGCAGTATGTCCCCGTCGTATTGTAACATTATGAGTTTTCATTGTTGATAGAACAGCACCTTGAAACTCTTTGCCAGGAGCAACTTGTAATAGATTTAGCCATCTTAGAGGACCTCGTCGATAAATCCTTTCAAATGCAGAAGCGACTTCAGAAGCTGACATTGTTTTCAATGGTTCTGCCTGTTTAAATCGACTCGCAATATCAACTACAATTAGCGCGTATTTGTAACCATGGTCACGTGGTAAAAACAATAAATCAGCCTGATGAACATCATTGGGTACGGTAACATCAAAATGAGTATAATTAATTTGTTTAGGCGGTGGTAGATAAATTTGCCATATAGCTTGTTTGGATAACCAATCTTTCGCAGTGGACTTTTTCACTTTTGCAACGTTAGCGAGTTTACTGATTGCTGCTTTACCCTTCCAGTATCCTTTCGGAGAATAATAAATAGATTCCATACTATAAAAACACTAGTGTTTTTAATTACCAGCACCTAATACCAATTTGCCTTTCATAGCTGATTTGACCAACCATGAAGCCAATTTTTCTTTGAAGGATTTATCGGGAATAGCATTTAACGCATGAATTAATTTTACATCCGCGAGATGTCTTTGTTGCAAATTATTACTTTTGTATGCAACATCATGAGCATGACATGCCTTATCAATAGCATTTATCGGATACTCACCAGGCCGGCGCTGATTTTGATCATCAAGTCTGATATCTAATCTCGTTCCGGGACCACAGTAACTATATCCTGGAAGGTGTTTTTCTCCGGGGTATTTTGCCCATGGGGTTCCGGGGAGTTTTCCAAGTTTTGCGGCAATATCACCTCCGAGTTGCTTTTTTTTAGAAATCTAAATTTTTTTGTACCACATGTTACACACTTACCAGTAAGCGCTAGTCTATTGTTTTTAGTTGTAATGGTTGTCTGATCGGTTGTATCAGTACGCTGTTTACATTTAACACAATATAAATCCATAATTTATATATAGAGTTATGAATATAATTGATTTTTCAGCGACTAAAAGAAGAGAACCGGTGAAACACCACGCAGCGCTTCCGAATTCTGTCCGTGCCATTATAATCGGACCATCTGGATCGGGTAAAACACAATTGCTGCTTAATTTGATAATGCGATTTATGAAGTGGGATAAATTATATTTAATTGCACAAACCGTAGATGATCAACGGTGCTATGAAGTGCTAAAAGATTATAATGAAAATGCATCAGAAATTAAAGGTGAAAGTGTAATTGACTTTATTACTGATATTAATGATGCAGCATCAGTAGAAGATCTCGATGGAGACATAAACAATCTTGTAGTGTACGATGATGTAATGTTAGATAATCAAAAGAACCCTGCTAGAACATTTTCACGAGGTAGGCATAAAAACACTGATGTGATATATGTCACTCAACGATACACTCAAATTGCAAAAGTGATTCGCGATAACTGCAATATTCTTGCTGTATTCAACGGCGTTGATACACATACGCTACGAAATATTTGGCAGACATGGTGTTCCGATATGGACTTCAATGGATTTAAAAATTACTTTAGTCATGCTCAGTCAGTCCCATATGGATTTATAACAATAAATCTACACGACCCTCGGTCACGATATCGTATTGGACTTGATCAAATATTTGGTTAAATAATTTGTATTAATCAGCAGCAGGGGGGGGCGAGATGACAACATATTTGCGATGTAGATGGCAGCAATTTTGAGGGTGGTTATGACAATGTATTTACGACAAAATCGCTAAGGCTCCATTTTACAAATGGGGTCTTTATTTTTTTTGGTTAAAATATGAGATTTCGTAGGAAGGCTCCATTTGGCATTCTGAGGCTTTAATCGATTTTTTCGCAAAAATTTGTAGGGTTCGCCCCCCCCCTGCTGCTCATACAGAACGCAGCTTTGCTTACACACAGTTTCATTCTCTCGGACAAAACTATTAATCATTTAGAGAAGTTATAAGAACATGTTACAGAGACACGAATGCACACATAATAACACAAACGTATATGTGTGTATGTGTTTGTGTATTTATAAACGGGGAAGAAATTTGTAATAAATAACATGAAGCCGTTTAATTGAAGCTGCAAATGCCAGACACCAACTATTATCAAGTCTTTTGCGCTTGTCATTGAAACGAGACACATTGAAGTGGTATTGTTTGAAATTCAAACTGATGTAAGGCTTTTTCATGCAACTTTTATATAACTTAATCTTTGAACTATTATTCTATAATACAGTGTTCATCCTTCTCGGGAAGGCAATTATCTATAAAAATTGATTGCAGGCAAGGAAGGAAGTTTTCATCAGTTTTGGTAATGCATGTAAACATAACGTATTTTGAATAGTGCTTTCCACAGAAAATCATTTCTAAGAGAAATTTCCCGACACCATACTGTAGTAATAATGCTGAACACGACTTAAAGTTTCGTCTAAAATGTGCACAGCACTGGACGAGAAAAAATACCCCACACATACAGTTAAGAAAAATGTTAGAAGCAAGACAATGTCATCACAATACTGAGTTTTACAATCTCATTTCAAGCTCATTTCAAGTCTGAGAGATTTTGAAAAATACTATGTACACAATCAGATTGTAATATTCTTGCCTGCGCGAAAAATCTTTCATATTGTATATTATTGAAGTAAGAAAGGTGAATGTTTGAAGGAGACGGTATGCAGATAGAAAAAATTATACCAAAATTGATACATTCATAGCCTTTATAAGAAATCTGATTTACTCAGTAGAGTTGCAATCTTACATTGTATCATATCAAAGCGGATTGATGAAGGCAGTTTCCAGTAGCCACATTAAAGTTGAACAATATAAATTAAGAAAACAAGGAAACAAAGTACATACCAGTGGTGCCTGTATATGTACCTACAGTGACTGACGTTGTTGTAGACGAACTTACTCCTGTAAAGTGGAAGATGAATCGCGTATATTGCCCTGCTTTATCAGATGCATTGTATTATATATCTATATTTTGACTGTACATGTGTGTTTCAGGATAGTATAGCAATTACGAGAAAAAGTAGTAAATATACATATGCGCGACATTGTATTTTAATTTATTTAAATATGTCGTTTAACCTGAATCATTGGAAGATATGTCAATACGAATATTCTGCATTAGATAATGGGACAAAAAAGAAAGAAGCGTTTGTGTACACATATTACATTACCTTCAATATGCTTCCCAGGAACCATCTGCATAGTCGTGTTGTAGCTGGTAGCTGAAAGAACAAAATGGGGACATTGTGGCCGTATTGGGCAGAATAATACAGGAATATTCCAGGACTAAATATAGCAATAAGAAATAATAAAAGTTCAAGACAAAAAGCCAAACAAATGATGAAAAATTAAAATAATGCAAGCTTGTCTTTAGCGAAAATGGCTAGATGCTTTGCCTATTTATCCGATTTATATAAACACATTCTCTCGTCTGTGATTTTATACTGAACATTTATCAAATGCTGTATCGTGAAATCACGAACCGCTCGTTATTTCAAATTCTCTAAACAATTCGAACTGTTGTAAAGAAACTTGTTCGTCTTTGTGCATGCCTTTGTAGGTTGTTTCTTCAAATATGTACTGTAGGATGTATTTATGACTAAATTACTCTACATCTTTCTCTGCAGAAACATAACAAACATGAAAAAGAATTTGACAGTGACAGTATATCTATAATATATCAAGTGTAAGATCTAACTGAAAAAGCAAACATTAATGTTTCCATAAAGCATGAGACAAACTAAATGTTGTGCGAATTTATTTTTGTTGCGTCTACCAAGCACACTTCTTTGCGAAAGCCACAGCGGCAAGCCATATCACCAACCTTTCTGTATTTTACAACTCCAAACGTTATTTCATATTTAAATCCGTTTTGCATATGTTAAAAATAATCATGTTCACATTAAATCATAATATTTATTGTTAGAATGAATCAAAGAAAGGTTATAAGTGTTATTGAAATGATCATCGCGTTCGCTAAACAGTTCAAAAAGCTTGCAATAGTAATGATAATTGACGCTTATTTATAAGAAACTGTTAATACCTGATCTCACTTTGATGTATATGGTACTGGAAATCGAAGTGTTCGCATTCATCGGATTTGTCGCATAACACGTGCTGTTGATATCACTGTACACGCCGTCAAGCTTTAATGCTGAACTACTGGTCTGTGTGTTCGCATGTGTCTCAGTCCAACCAATCAAGCATGGCGGAAAGCAGTCAGCATAACAAATTAAATGTATAATTTCAAATTTATTCACCTGAATAATATTGTCCAATATATTGAAGTTAATTTCATCTGGGCCATCTAAAACGAAGTTGAAAAGAATATTGCTGTATTATCAGTGATGGTGGACATAGCCACAGGTAAAATGTTGTAATTCTTTATCGGGAGATTATTTACTTTATAATGTCATTTTGAAGACAATGAAATCAGACAGAAGTTTTCTGGAAGAAAATGTTCATCAGTGAATGGTCACCAAAATATGTTTTATTTACCACGTGCAACTTATAAATGTTCACAAATTCATTCAGAACACAATATATAAATTATATAAAAAAAGAGTTTTTAGTTATACTCATATAGTTTTATTATTATATTAAGGTTTATAAGAATCATACTTAATACATTATACAATTGTCTGTTTTCATGATCTCACCCCAAATAAATTTGGTAAAGATGCTCCTCATGCATATTCATTTGAATGTTAAAAGCTATTTGAGTTTGTACGTCATCATTTTGGGAACAGTAGGAAAGATTGTTATTGTCATTATTAATATTATTATTATTATTATTATTATTATTATTATTATTATTATTATTATTATTATTATTATTACTATTATTGTTATTGGTAGCAGTAGCAGTATTATACTTACAAACAACGTCCACGTGTGTAAAGCCTTCAAAGGATTTACCGGTGATGATGTTGTGTATTGTGCACGAGTATTTCCCGGCATCAATTCTTGTTATATTCCTTATTTGTAATATACTGTCTGCTGAGATACGTTTTTCATCAACCGAAGATAGGTCCACTTTTGTCCACTTCCACTCACAAATCGGCTTACAATCTGCATGGCAGGGTAAATTTAAATCTTCGTGTTCCTTCGCCATTGTGACATTTGACTCAAACGTGACGCCATCAGGTCCAGCTGCAAACAATAAATAATTTTGTTTCCAATAGTTTTACATCAAATGCCAATCTACTAAACATTTCGTTACATCATCTTATCCACTTTCTATGATATATGTGATATAGTATTGACTATAAAATTAAATGGAATTCTTGAGTTATTTCCTATTGTGTCCCTTTTTATCGGATATCAGCAACAACTTCACAAGAGTTAAAACGTCCCTTGCATTTTACAGTCAGGAAAAGAAACACGTCAAACCATGAACCCATTTTCAGCTAAATTCATTCAAATAAAATAAAATAGAGAAATAAATTGATACACCAATACCACATCATTCTTATATAAGGTCACATAATTTATAAGCGGCAACTGCATATGAATTTTCTGAGGACGTATTATAAAAGCAGTTGGCATCTATTAGCTATGCGATATATCAACTATATAAAATCACACATGCCTATTAATAAGAGCAATCAACTTACAAATATTGAGTCTGTACGGATCACTTTCAAATTCACTTCCAAATTCCTTACATGTATATGAATTGTACCTGTCGTTGGCTGTTAAATTCCTTATGGAAAGGAGAGTCTTGTCTTGAGAATATCTACCACGACTTTCTATCATAGACTCATTAACCTGCCAGATAACCCTTCCTGTGAATCTAATGGAGGAGTTACACTGTAACTCTATGTATGAATCGAATATGACTTGTTGAACCATTATTATCCATGGTAGATTTGCTTCGTCTGTGAAAAAAAGAGACATGAACAAAATGACGTTCCCATTGCAAAAAACAACAAAGGTGACTATTTTATACAAACAATTACCGACAGTTTCCATACTTTTGTATTCTGAGTATACATTTGTTATGTAGCAATTTTTGGGTGGGGTATTATATTAGCTTGTCATAAAACATTCGCTAAATATTAAAAAATATCTTTAGAAGAACTAGGACTAATGTATGGAGAACTTAGATTGTGAACCTATTAAGACAAGGGTATATGACTGTTAATGCAATTAACTTAAATATTTGGAAATTGATTTCTTTAAATAATGAATTACTTCATCATCAGGTGATATACAAGTTTTTGGATTGAATGCGTAATTAATCATTATTCAGCTCATACTCCTTTATATATTGTCGTGATTTACTTGATTTACAGCGAGTGATTTAAAAGTGTAAAGATGTTGCTACATCCATAAGAAACTAGTCAAAATAAGAGTCTGTGTATCATTCTCATAAAATAGCAATATGAAGTTGACGCAACACACCAAATATTTGGAGAATGATATTGTCGTTCACATCCTCTGAATCAAATTGTCGTTCCGCCTTATATATTCCTGCATCACTTTCTCTGATGTTTAAAATCTTAACAGTAATCGTTACCGTTTCAGATGTAGAGCTGTTTACGTAAGCTTGCAATCGTTCTTTTCTTTGATATGGCGAAACGAGATTTTTGTATGGCCATACCAACAGCAGATGAGACGAGTCATGGCTAATAATGATAGCATCTTTACTTGTGTTATTGAATGTCCATGAAAAAGACACATTTCTTCCATTTATGGCTTGCACAGTCCTTCCTTCCAAGACAAAAGCGAATGATTCGCATAAAACTAATATGTACAAGCTGAACATATTCCTATTCATAGGTTTTGTTTTGTCTACAGCTAATTTTGTACGATCTTGTACCAATTATCACATTTTGAACGCATGTGTACTTCCAAAATGGCTGTTAATAATACCATGTTTACAAATCAGCACGATCTTCATTTTATAAATGATCCATTAAACAGATTATTAATGACACATGTATCAGAATGAATTTCAGTGTCAAACTGAATTAATTCTTAACTTAAGGTATATTTGGAAACGCCTTCATACAGTACGCATTCTCGAATTTCCATTCCTTAGCACGTTGCCCAAAGTCTGATGAAGAATATCCACTATTATTCAGAACTTGTCAATATTTACAAAATGCAATCCATTGTATATTAGTATGTCTGCATAAATTATGTTCCATATACAATTATTTGTTTTAACTTGTAATATGGTATAGGGTCAGAAGTATTTGCTTCATTGTTTCTTTATCAATGGCCCATACTGAAACAAACTCAGAAACCTCTGCTGTTTCATGTAGTATAGATGACATCAGTAAGGCGGTAACTGTAAAAAATGTAATATATGTATACACATATACAACAATTGTTTGTTTAAAGGAAGAGACATCTAAGCGTAATATGTTTAGCTGCTCGAATTGCTGTCACTCATGAATACAACTGCTACTAGACGAAATAACAATACTTATGTTGTATTTGCTGTTGTGCTACTACAATTGATATCACTAGTAGTAGTAGTAGTAGTAGTAGTAGTAGTAGTAGTTTTAATGCAAAGTTATATTTTAAGAATAGAAAAGTAATAGGCTCAAAAACTAAAAACGTAACAAAATCCAGTGATCAACACTTGGATATTCTCAGTTACGATGTATGCCTCTAGCAGTATAAGCTAGAACGCATATGCAATACAGACTATTGACCGACTCTTTAGAAAACGAATGCCAATGTATACGGAGCATTGCACCCATAGCCAACACCAAATATATTGTGCCTTGGCGGAAATAATGGAGTAAGATGCTGGATAAGTGATAGAGTCTGCATTAAAGCAGTAAGGAGTAAAGGAATTAAGGTAAATATCTCAAGTGGAGAAGAGTGGAGAAAAACCTAATCATTTTGAGCTGGCTTTAAGATTTCTTACAAACAAGGAAACAAGGAAAATAGTGATTACCAAACAAACGCTCTTAAAGATAAAATATCCAAACTGAAGGTAACTATTAAAAAAAATAAAACCGGGTTTTTGATGTTTTTTGTGGATGTCAGCGTTCCCTGAAATGAAGTAGCCATATATTGAAGAATCTTTTATAACGTCAGTGCACAAATGTAACATACAAAAAATCAAAGACAATTTGGGTTGCATACAAGACATTTTCCAATGAAACATCATGAATAAAAAACAGTTGAAGTGGTCTTGGGGCTCTTGCACCCCGTGTATTGTGTAACCCTAAAAAACTTGTGGATAGGTTTGAAATATTCGCGAGATCAGTTTGTGCGGGCAACAAATCCCCTCTAGGTATGCAAATATATACATCAATGTTTAAGAGGCTGCTCACCAACGATCTTATAGACATAGTCATAAATTGAGCGCTGATGTATGAACTTTCTTTAAATATCCATGACATAAACGATACAGATGATGATTTATGGCATCGTGCCTGTGGAGACGTTACTCGTCTTACGCAAACTCCATGCATAAATGATACAGGTAGTTAAATATATAGCCCAGAGTATGACCTCTATGATCACCATTTCATCCACCAAACTAGAATTCAGAGTGAATTTGTATGTTCATGTGACCGTTGAGGACTCATGCACTAAGACTGAAGCACGCATTGGGTCGCGTATTTGGTAACACCTCAGCAATTTTGTATTTGCCTTGTATAAACTGGCAGCGCTTGTCCAAGTTATAAGCTATACATTATTTATCCAAGCGTAAACAATAACCATTGTTTCATTCTACTAGGTCAGCACAATAAAGGATGAATGATCCCATATACGGGCATCTCGTCGTTGAATCGTTGCGCGCATTTGAACGTGTATCGCATATGTGTGTAATAGTACTATACAACCATGTCTGTCAATGTTTATGGTCGTGAGTCTGCTGGACGACACCATGTTATTGTGGATCTGAGCTGATTTGCCACTAAAGTTGTTAGTCTGATTTTAACAGTAGCGGTGTTGCTAGTGTCGAATTAGGTGTTCTTATGATAAACCTAAAAAGGCATACCTTAATGTTGTGCGAGTCTGAATCATATTTTTATCATAAGTGGATCTAATTTTACGTTGGTCGAAAGTTAAAGTGGATGAATATTAACCGTGATAATGTACCAATAACACCACGAGTTAACAGGCTGGTCAATCAATGCTATAGAATATTTTACCCTGTTCCACTGTCAACATAGTTGGCTACAGAAATGAAATTAACTTTGAAGCAATATACATTTATTCAGAGGGGCACGTAATTTACTTAGATGTTTGCGTTTACTATTAAGTTGTATCAATATTACATTTGTACTGGAATCGGACCGCGGTGATGTGATTACAAAATTTTTTGACGGCGTATTTTACCAAACGTCATTAGATGTTAACATCAATAACAATTTTGTTCCACTTCTCGAGGAATATCTGCGTCAGAGTGGTGTTACCAAGCACTCGTATGAACAGTCTGAAAATTTTCTTTATGGTCAAGTAGAAATTGCCATTTGGAATCAATATGATGTACAAAAACAAACTCTGGGCCAGCTTCGACTCATCGCACGTGCTTGTCAAAATGCCGAAGAGTTATCTGCAGCAACAGATACAAAACGTTCCCTGGATTGATTCCACAATGATAAAGTAGCGTTAACCGAAGACTGCCAGTACTAGTAAATATCTCCTACAGAAAAGTATAACTTGGAACCAGCTAGAGCGTCTGGGATTATATTCTCCATTAATGACACATTATTTTGTTTCACAAATGGTGTTAGAAATAGGTGCGAAAACTAATTTGTATGCTTCGGGTAAGAAAATACAACAAGCTTAACAAAATCAAATTACAAATGAGATCACTTTTGTGCAAAAGGAAACCAATATAAATAATCTGCATATATTAGACAAGACTGGTGCCAGTTAGTAGAAATTCGTGACAACAAATGGAAGGGGTTGCATTTAGTGCTAAGGCAAAATTGAATGAAAATGAGGTTCCTTTTTACCGAAATTAATCCATATCACCAAAATTTATATTCATAGCACAATGTAGCTTTAATTATTCTTGAATCATCACTGGATTATATAGATATCCCTAAATTGTAAAGAATATAAGTAAGTCAGTCACTGACCCAACTACACTAACAGAAGCAGGACAAACTCTTTAAATCATACCTAAAACTAAAAGTCCAGGATGTGATGGATATACAGTCGAGTTGAACATATTTTGAAGATATATTAGTCTTATTTGGTAAGAGCAATCAGGATGACTATAATTTAAAGGTTATATATCATCAACGTAGTAAGAATGTGTTACAATATGTACCCTAAAAGTTATGAGCATAAACACATTTTAAGAATCTATAAAGCTAATATGACATATGAACGCTCACCAACATGCATTGTAAGTAGACTTAAACCTTCAATCATAATAATTTTAAGTAGTGTTTATATTAAAGGCAGAAACATAAGAGAAAATATATGTACTATCAATGGCCTTATGTTGCAAGCTGCCTGGACTCTTCTTATAGCTGAATTTAAGAATGCATTTGATTGCATTTGGAGTCGTTTTAAAGTTCTAACCATTCTAAATTTTAGGAAGATTGTTCAAGGCTGGATCAATCACTTTCTACAAAATTATCAAATATTGTGTTATTGTAAAAGGATAATATTCAACATGGATCGAAGTCCAACGAGGATGTGTAAAGTGACCACTTATCCCTATGTAAGTTTCTATAATGTGTAGATATACTAGCCCAATTGATTCCGAAAAATCAAGATATCAAAAGAACTAAAACAAAAGACACATAATATTTAGCTTCACAGTGTATAGATAGCACTGCTCTCACCCTCGATGACCCAAAGGAGTCTTTTAAGTTAGGTGTAGAACTTAGTTACTAGTATTACACATTTTCAGGGCCGAGAATAAATATCAAAAATAAAACTAAACTTCTTTTGACAGAATATACAAATGGCGGTGCTTAAAGATACCGCCAAGAATATATAGAGTGGAATACATCTTATTACATAGTCAATAGAGCTATATTATGTTGCCAAGCTCAGTTATTAAAGCAAACTTAAATTAGTTAAGTTTTCACTTCGTTACTTGTGAAACAAGTTCTCTTACCCAATTGGAAAAAGAGTAGTTGTGAAAAGCTTGGCCCTATCTAAGATTACTCACTTATTTTTAAATTTACCAAACCCTTCTGATGTCAAATTTCAAGAGTCAGATATAATATTTGATACATTTGCATAAAGCGGCGGAAAAGATGAGTTCAAAATGAAAGTCCTAATTAAGATTCGTCTGAAGAAGGTTTGAAAATGATTGATATACAAATGCTTGTGCGTTTATAGGAACTAACGTAGGTGCAAACAGCTGTCATTTCTGATCTAACTCGAATGAGCTTTAAACAGCTACCATGTCAAATATAGACAATTTTTAATTTGATATATCATTATTGACTAAGGTAATAAATACTTTGAGTGTATTCTGGACTTGAGCATTTGCATCATGTATTTTATTACATAATACATTTACTGTAGACAACTCAGAAGACTTTCTTCAAACTGAAAATGATAACAGAATGCAAAAATATTGCCGAAGAGGTAAAGCAAGCAGATATATGTATATATATATATATATATATATATATATATATATATATATATATATATATATATATATATATATATATATATATATATATATATATATATATATATATATATATATATGCAAAGCACTAGTAGATGTGAAGACTAGTAAGACCATATAGATAGATAGATAGAGATAAATAGATATATAGATAGATAGATAGATAGATAGATAGATAGATAGATAGATAGATAGATAGATAGATAGATAGATAGATAGATAGATAGATAGATAGATAGATAGATAGATAGATAGATAGATAGATAGATAGATAGATAGATAGATAGATAGATAGATAGATAGATAGATAGATAGATAGATAGATAGATAGATAGATAGATAGATAGATAGATAGATAGATAGATAGATAGATAGATAGATAGATAGATAGATAGATAGATAGATAGATAGATAGACAGATAGATAGATAAATAGATGGATAGATAGATAAATAGATGGATAGATAGATAGATAGATAGATAGATATATAGATAGATAGATAGATAGATAGACAAATAGATAGATAGATAGATAGATAGATAGATAGATAGATAGATAGATAGATAGATAGATAGATAGATAGATAGATAGATAGATAGATAGATAGATAGATAGATAGATAGATAGATAGACAAAGATATAGATAGATAGATAGATAGACAAAGAGATAGATAGATAGATAGATAGATAGATAGACAAAGAGATAGATAGATAGATAGATAGATAGATAGATAGATAGATAGATAGATAGATAGATAGATAGATAGATAGATAGATAGATAGATAGATAGATAGATAGATAGATATTCAAGGCAGTGGTGGATCTGAAGACTGACATACCTTCAAACGGCAGAAATACATAAAAATATGTTATATGTTACATGATATGTCATATTTCTTCCTTCTATGTATATGTCATTTGTCCGGGATGGTAGGCGCAATGTGGAAGAGGTTTTCATCGACTGAAAGTGACCGTAATCACATGTTTTCTCTGCGATTTATATATTTATTTTCCCCTTCTATTTTCGTCATTTGAGACAAACAGGGCCTATCCTATCCTTTTAATGTTTAAAACTTTTTGTCCACACTTACAGTCGATCTTAGTCATCCACTGAAAAAAACAAACGCACACTTAGCTTTATGGAATAGGACATTTTTTCGGGCTACGCTCATTCTAGAAACAATGTAAAGTCTTGCAAGTTTCCTCGCCAAACTCATATTGAAGTAAAGTAATCCAAAATAATGCCACTTCAGATCATTTTTATGCGCATGCGTTCTAAAAGTCATAACTTTACAATGTGTTACATTGGTTGAAGAGAATTCATGATATATACTGCTCCATATGTAAATATTTAAGGTAAGAATTGTTAATTAGGTCTTTAAGTTCGTTCTTGCAGTTGAAATAGAAAAGTACAATGACTATGTTTATATTGACTTTGCTGAATGAATTATATGACATATTTCTATGCAGGTTCATTGATCTACTTATAACCTTTGAGGGTGTTTAAATGGCATATTCTATGAGCCTTACGAATTCTTTTATAGCAGTTCGTTGTTAATCCATATCACTACGACACCACGGAGAAAAGGATTGAATTAAAATTCTACTCTCCGTGGCTCGTCGATACTTGCCAAGCAAGAAACGCAAACACCTGTCTAGTTTTCTAGTGTACTGCTGTAGGATTTAACGATGTTTAATGTTTCCTAGGATGCATGTGATTTGATTTATTTATCTGACAGAGGTTTCACCATTTTCAGAGATTAATGGCTAGAAACTAATACGTTAACGTGATATATGAAGCAGAGGTGATCGGATGCAGGTTCACTGGACACTAATGAAGACTGTTTACCATTATTATCAGGTCTATAAAGAATCCAGTCTGCAATATAAATATATGTATTTTTGGTGCGTTTCGCTTAATGTTCGTTTAATGTTGTAGATGTAATTAAAATGCAGGAGTTTTATGTGAGGAATTTTCCAGGTTAGTCAAAACGAAAGGAATTTTCCAGGTTAGTCAAAATGAAAGAAATTTTCCAGGTTAGTCAAAATGAAAGTTGAAACCTGTAAGAATAATTTTAATATAACCTATCAAATTTCCGTACTGAAACTGTTTCAGAAAGTGACATCCACTTATCTTGTTGTTTCGACTAAAATGAAGGTTGTTGAGGCAAAACAACATGTACTGAACATCCTTCCATTGTGTGTGAGGTTTCGAGCAGTTCGAATGATATTAAGTTCGAGAACGGAAGTTGTGATATAGTTAAGATGGTGAAGTATGAAGTTCTATGCAATGGTAGTGATTTCAACTACGCGAGAGTGGCACAGGAAAAATTCTTAGAGGAACCGTAGTATGTTAGATTCACACAATACCCATCATCGCCTGACCTTTTGTTTGGCATATTTCTGCTAGACAAAGTCTTCAATATTCTTTCCGTTGACAATAGTAACTATTTATATTCGCCTTTGCGGTGGTCTTACTTATTGAGTGTTGACTAATGCAATGAGCTGATGGTGAAAGATATTCATTGATTATGATTTAAGAAGAAATTGAATTACGTTTTCAAAATTAACGGTCAGGGTTTTCAAATTCATATGAACGAAAGGACGAAAAGAAGATAACAGGTATGTTCTTCCTGACCAAATTCGACCGTTTTGAGAAAAAAGTAAAGGTTCCATTGTTCGTCGCCTTTTATATATCAGGCAGGATGAATACATTTCCTACTCGTCAACTTTATTAAAGGATGTATTATGGTTTAGTAATTAGTTGTTTTAATGGAATTGATGATGATTCATTATAGTCGAAAAGGATCGATGGCTTGATGATCGTAGTAGTGAGACAATGGGACTTCAAATGTAAGATAAAGTGATGCTGTTTATTGACATCATCCATACCTTTTCACTTGCGGAATAAATACAACACGTCAATTCTGTTAAGTGGACAAAGTGATGCTTTACATGTACCACCACACGGATCACGTCTTTGTAAATTAATTGACATACCCTCGCTACTTCAACGACATTTAACTGTCCAATAATAATAACACATGCTGATTGTGACTTACCGGGTACTGCATCTTTGAATGGGTATTTCAGACGTTCAATGGGAAATAGCCTTAATATAATATTATGTAGCTGAACCAAATCAGTTAGATGTTTAATTTGCTTGGAAGAATGAGATAATGTTTAGTTTTTTCAGTTGTGGAGTGTCACTTCACATTCAAAGTAAAAAGATTCGACTTATCTGGAACATGTCAGATAGTCCCAGCATTGTTAGTATCTGCCTTTAGTTGGACCCAACTACTCTCATCTTCATGGGCCCTCTTAAAGAAAACATTATGTGTTTGCCTTTGGAGATCACATAACGCATCAAAGGGAGTTTGCCAAGATCTAAATGAATCGTAAAGAACAATTACACCCATTGCAATATCAACTATGAGTTTACCCATGGCATATAAATGCTAAAAGATGGTTTATCTCTGTTAATTTGTATAAATTGTCAGATATTGCTCAACTACCCATATCGCAGAGATGCTTTGATCATATTGTTCCTGTCTACAATGTTCAAAGTTTTTGTGAAGACACAGACGGCAAAGGCCATGAGGCAGCCACAAGATCTAGACATGACTTTACAACATGTGGCATGAGATCGTCAGTGATTCAAACACATTTGGTCTTTTTAGATGATACACAAGTAGAAGACAAAGAAAAAATTAAGTTTTGGTTGACACTATAAGGATATCATCCTGGTGCTAGTAACTTTAATATTACACTACACTTGTTTCATTAAAGGAAGCACGTCTTACTATCATTCTCAATGCCCATTATATGATCTTGTTTAGAAGTTCAAGAGACACGTATTAAGTGCAAGTGTTAAGCAAACATTTAGGACACACTTGGTTGAATGATGTAATCGAAGATGACACCCGAACACCACGTGACTATTACTCTATAATTTAAACCCAATCACCCTCGATGATTTGACGTTTAGTACTTATCTGTATCACCATTGATGCTAACATGGCAGGCTTTCATTTAAACGTCCCCAAAAAAAGAAATAAAAACATCATACACTTCGTTGCTATTCTTCGTAGTCAAAATGACTTAATTTCAATCTCCAACCAAACTCATTCATGCACTGTATGGCATCAGTAGCAAAAATGCACAAATCCGTATACATTTGTTAGAAGCCTTCTTGAAAAAGTCGTACGATGCGTTGTTTTGACAGCATATCAGTTACGTTAAGGAATGATACACATCTCTCAAAAATGCATACTCTTTAGACAAACATGAAGTAACTTTGTCAAAACTGATAGATCCGAGAATCAGTACTCAAACTACTAATGAAAACATTTTGAAACTTTTGGATAGTTGTTTCGTCTTTTGTTACATTTGTTTTGCTACATTTTAAAATGGAACCATTATACCCATGCTAGCACACATAAATATATAGTAGCCTACACAAACGTCTAATGAGGAAGAGGAACACATTAATCAGTGCATAACCGAAGAAAATTAAATCACCAAGTAAATAATATATGAGAATTATTTACTAGGTCGTCATGCGAGTGTGTCTGCTACTCACGAGCTCATATAACACAGATTGAGTCCAAACTTTGTTTGGTGATGTGTGCTTAGTCGTGCCGGTATATGGGCTGGTGTGTGCAGGCAAGGCGATGGGTGCCATTTACTCTCGTACATGGGTTCGAATCTCGGTAGAGTACGAATTTAATTTATCTAACCTGTATGATAGTAGTGTTTGTATTAAACTATACATTCTGCCCACTATTATCAAGATTCTAGTACATAATCCAGGGATAGCACAGTCTGTTCGTTCTGGTATATATTTATAATTTTTTGTATTACAAAAATTATATATACTTTGATTTCTTTTATAGGAATCTGGAGCGACTGTATATATATATATATATATATATATATATATATATATATATATATATATATATATATATATATATATATATGAGAATTATTTACTAGGTCGTTTTGCGAGTGTGTCTGCTACGAACAAACTCATATAACACCGATTTAGTGATGCGTGCTTAGTCGTGACGGTAAATGGGCTGGTCTGGTGCGTGCAGGGAATGCGACGAGTGACATTTACTCGCAGACCTGCGTTCGAATCTCGGTAGAGTACGAATTTAATTCCTCTATCCTGTATGATAGTTTTGTTTGTATTAAACTATAAATTCTGCCCAGTATTATCAAGATTCTAGTAAAGAATCCAGGGAGAGCACAGACTGTTATGTCTGTTAAATATTTATAATTCATTATATATATGTATATATATATATATATATATATATATATATATATATATATATATATATATATATATATATATATATATGTATATATATATATATATATATATATATATATATATATATATATATATATATATATATATATATATATATATACTACAAATCGTATGACGAATAACAACCTCTCCAGTGCACTGGATCCAGCAAGGGATCTGGTCTGTCAAAGATTGATTGAAATAGATGCAATTAACTGACGACGAACAGTGCAAAACTAGTAATTAACTAGCCTAAGCATTTTCTACTCTTGACGAGTCTTTTTTAAAGGCATATACAACACATAAAAAAACAAACAACGTTGTGATTGTAAAACTCAACATGGCTGTCCCTACAGGAATTAAACGTATAGATACATTTTGTCTCAACCAGCCTGTTATATCCAGCTTGAAGGATGATCTCACTTTCAGAATGAGAACAGGAGG
This sequence comes from Potamilus streckersoni, assembly GCA_016746295.1. NCBI lineage: Eukaryota > Metazoa > Mollusca > Bivalvia > Unionida > Unionidae > Potamilus > Potamilus streckersoni. The sequence continues at coordinate 138,139 of JAEAOA010000913.1, forward strand.
TGTTACCATATGAAAGTTTGTTAAAATAACACAACGTTATAGATCTAAACAAAACAATAACATATCTAATACCCGCCCGCAGCAAATCGTATTGTATCAGATAATTTCGAGCTCTTTCCAAACATTGACACATTATATATATATATATATATATATATATATATATATATATATATATATATAACTATATATATATAGATGCAATAAACTGACGACGAACAGTACGAAACTAGCAACTAACTAGCCTAAGCGCTTTCGACTCTTAATGAGTCTTTTTTAAAGGCAAATACAAAACATAGTTACGACAAACAAATAAACACAAAAACGTTGCGTTTGTAAACCTCTACATTTCTATCTTCACATGTGCTAAAACTATAAATACAACCAGCTTGTATAGACTAGTTGCGGAAACTGAAAACGTTGTATAATTCCCTAAAAGTCTACAAGCCAAAGCGACATCTATTTTTACTTTGTGTACATATGTAACGCAGATTATATCCCGGATATTTGGTTCTATACCGGTTATTCTTATAGTAAAAATTGAAGGATAAGAAGATTTAGAAAATGTTAAATTCTACTAGTGCATAGTTTTCATTTTCTAGTCTTCTTGGTTTAGACCGCTTGGTTTCAATGTTCTAAGGCGGCGTATCCAGTATGATTCCTTTTCCTTCCTGGTTTCGGAACTCCAGCTGTGGTTGTTGGCAATAGCGATAAGTATTATATCACTGAAAGTGTGGCCAGGGGAGGAGAAGTGTTCTGCGACCGGGCTTCTGTACAGCTTTTTTGTCATCCAATCAGATCTATGAAGGTTTATCCTTATGTGTAGCTTTTCAGTTTCTCCCACGTACTGAAGGCCACAGATCTTACATGTGATGAGATAAATCACATTCTCTGTTTTGCACGTGGGAAACAAGAACTGTAAACAATCCACCCACACACTCCTTAATCCAACTCCTGGAGCTTGTCCTAAAACTCAACAACTTTGAATTTAATGAAGAAAACTACCTACAAATCAATGGAACTGCAATGGGTACTAAAATGGCCCCTTCGTATGCTAACATTTTCATGGGAAAACTTGAGGGAAAGCTCTTTGCATCGGTTGAGCGTACACCATACCAGTGGGTACGCTTTATCGATGATATAGAAATGAAGTGGCAGTATGGAAGAGAAAGTCTGGATGACTTCATTTCAAAGGCAAACAACTTCCATCCTTCAATAAAATTCACGGCAGAAATTTCCAACTCAAACCATGTTTTCCTGGACACAACAACCAGACTGGTGGAAAACAAATTACACACAGACATCTACTCGAAACCAACCGACAAACACCAGTATCTTCTCCCAACCAGCTTTCATCCAAAACACTGCATTAAGAACATTCAATATAGCCAGGCACTGAGGATACGCAGACGTTGCTCCGACGATGAAAGATTCCTAGAAAGGTCTGAAGAGCTGGCTAAACATTTAATTTACCGAGGCTACGACAAAGACCTGATTGCGGAGGCAATCCAAAGGGCCAAACAAACAAACCGTGATGACCTACTCAGATATGGACAGAAAGAAAAGGTTGATAGGATACCATTTATTCTGACCTATCACCCAGACAATCCCAAAGTAGGTAAAATCATCGCAAACCACTGGCCAACCGTGCAATCGTCAGACATACTAAACCTAATACTTCCGAACAAACCTGTAGTAGCTTACCGGAGACCAAAAAACCTAAAGGACATCCTAGTCAGGGCCAAGCTAACAACAATCGCTAGTCAAAACCATCCTAGTCAATCTGGACCCTGTGGCGATGAAAGATGCAAAACCTGTCAACATATGATAGAGACCAAGACAATCACTAGCACAGTGACTAAAGAAAAACTAAACATACATGGTCCAAACAAAACGTGCAAAACAGAGAATGTGATTTATCTCATCACATGTAAGATCTGTGGCCTTCAGTACGTGGGAGAAACTGAAAAGCTACACATAAGGATAAACCTTCATAGATCTGATTGGATGACAAAAAAGCTGTACAGAAGCCCGGTCGCAGAACACTTCTCCTCCCCTGGCCACACTTTCAGTGATATAATACTTATCGCTATTGCCAACAACCACAGCTGGAGTTCCGAAACCAGGAAGGAAAAGGAATCATACTGGATACGCCGCCTTAGAACATTGAAACCAAGCGGTCTAAACCAAGAAGACTAGAAAATGAAAACTATGCACTAGTAGAATTTAACATTTTCTAAATCTTCTTATCCTTCAATTTTTACTATAAGAATAACCGGTATAGAACCAAATATCCGGGATATAATCTGCGTTACATATGTACACAAAGTAAAAATAGATGTCGCTTTGGCTTGTAGACTTTTAGGGAATTATACGTTTTCAGTTTCCGCAACTAGTCTATACAAGCTGGTTGTATTTATAGTTTTAGCACATGTGAAGATAGAAATGTAGAGGTTTACAAACGCAACGTTTTTGTGTTTATTTGTTTGTCGCAACTATGTTTTGTATTTGCCTTTGAAAAAGACTCATTAAGAGTCGAAAGCGCTTAGGCTAGTTAGTTGCTAGTTTCGTACTGTTCGTCGTCAGTTTATTGCATCTATTTTAATTAATACCTGACAAACGTGATCCCTTGGTGGATCCAGTACGCTTGAGAGGGTTGTTATTCGCCATATGATTTGTATTCTTTATAACTATATATATATATATATATATATATATATATATATATATATATATATATATATATATATAGATATAGATATATATATATATATATATATATATATATATATATATATATATATATAACTATATATATGTATATAACTATATAACTATATATATAACTATATATATAACTATATATATAACTATATATATAACTATATATATATATATATATATATATATATATATATATATATATATATATGTATATATATATATAAAGAATACAATTCATATGGCAAATAACAACCCTTTCAAGCGTACTGGATTCACCAAGGGATCACGTGTGTCAGGGATTAATTAAAATAGATGCAAAAAAAACTGACGACGAACAATACGAAACTAGTAACTAACTAATGTAGAAAACTAGCTACAAATCAATGGAACTGCAATGGGTACTAAAATGGCCCCTTCGTATGCTAAGATTTTCATGGGAAAACTTGAGGGTCAGCTCTTAGCATCGGTTGAACGTACACCATACCAGAGGGTACGCTTTATTGATGATATAGAAATGAAGTGGCAGTATGGAAGAGAAAGTCTGGATGACTTCATATCAAAGGCAAAAAACTTCCATTCTTCAATAAAATTCACGGCAAAAATTTCCAACTCAAACCATGTTTTCCTGGACACAACAACCAGAATGGTGGAAAACAAATTACACAGACATCTACTCGAACCCAACCGACAAACACCAGTATCTCCTCCCAACCAGCTGTCATCCAAAACACTGCATTAAGAACATTCCATATAGTCAGGCACTGAGGATAAAGACGTTGCTCCGACGATGAAAGATTCCTAGAAAGGTCTCAATAGCTGGCTAAACATTTAATTTACCGAGGCTACGACAAAGACCTGATTGCGGAGGCAATCCAAAGGGCCAAGCAAACAAACCGTGATGACCTACTCAGATATGGACAGAAAGAAAAGGTTGATAGGATACCATTTATTCTGACCTATCACCCAGACAATCCCAAAGTAGGTAAAATCATAGCAAGCCACTGGCCAACCGTGCAATCGTCAGACATACTAAACGTAATACTTCCGAACAAACCTGTAGTAGCTTACCGGAGACCAAAAAACCTAAAGGACATCCTAGTCAGGGCAAAGCTAACGCCAATCGCTTGTCAAAACCATCCTAGTCAATCTGGACCCTGTGGCAATAAAAGATGCAAAACTTGTCAACATATGATAGAGACCACGACATTCACTAGCACAGTGACTAAAGAAAAACTAAACATACATGGTCCACACAAAATGTACAAATCAGAAAATGTGATTTATCTCATCACATGTAAGATCTGTGGCCTTCAGTACGTCGGAGACACTGAAAAGCTACACAAAAGGATAAACCTTCATAGATCGGATTGGATGACAAAAAAGCTGTACAGAAGCCCGGTCGCAGAACACTTCTCCTTCCCTGGCCACACTTTCAGTGATATAATACTTATCGCTATTGCCAACAACCACAGCTGGAGTTCCGAAACCAGGAAGGAAAAGGAATCATACTGGATACGCCGCTTTAGATCATTGAAACCAAGCGGTCTAAACCAAGAAGACTAGAAAATGAAAACTATGCACTAGTAAAACTTAACATTTTCTAAATCTTATTATACTTCAATTTTTACTATAAAACTAACCGGTATAGAATCAAATATCCGGGATATAATCTGCGTTACATATGTACAAAAAGTAAAACTAGATGTCGCTTTGGCTTGTAGACTTTTAGGGAATTATACAACGTTTTCAGTTCCTGCATCTAGTCTATACAAGCTGGTTGTATTTATAGTTTAGCACATGTGAAGACAGCCATGTAAAGGTTTACAAACACAACGTTTTTGTGTTTATTTGTTTATCGTATATATGTTTTGTAATTGCCTTTGAAAACGACTCATTAAGAGTTGATAGCGCTTAGGCCAGTTAGTTACTAGTTTCGTACTGTTCGTCGTCAGTTTATTGCATCTCTCTCTCTCTCTCTCTCTCTCTCTCTCTCTCTCTCTCTCTCTCTCTCTCTCTATATATATATATATATATATATATATATATATATATATATATATATATATATACTTCTATCAAGTTTTCATATGTATTATCACCTAACATGTGGACAAATACTTTGTTCAAATTAATAAACACCTACAATGATTTTCCTGTAGATTATGAGCTAATACGAAAATAAATCTTTTGTAAAATGTACATATATATTTTGAAGTGTGCTTGTGCATCATATTATGGCATGCTATGTTTCTACCCAGTTGTTACCGTAAGTACAAATATAATTATCAACCGATGCATCTCAGAAGTTTTACACCTCTATCAAAGTGGCAGTAGCTAAGTTAAGCACTTTAGTCAATGGATCTTTACACTATTTTTCCACAATGTAAATAGTTGCAACATTGCATTAATGACGGAGTATTACATTTCTTTATAAAAAAAAAAAACAATAAAAATTTCTCTGGGCAGCTCAGAAGGCTATGTTAATTTCACGAAAATTCTATTATAAATATTGAAAGGATATATTTGTAATTGCATAGAGCAAAGACACAGCAGATCGATCATAAATACGGTATCTATATTTAAATATTTTCAATTTGTTACTCAAAAGGTGAATATTTTGAAGTCCTTTACATTTGTTTTGGTATTGTTCCTAATTTTGCACATTTCATATTCATTTCTCCGTTTAGAAAAGAAGAATATATCACTGAAATTTACCTGTTCTGTAGTGCAAATATACGATTTGTATCAATGTGAACATTATCTGGATCTTTGATTTCTTTCTTTGTTCCACCTGAATAAACAAAGCATTATGAATATATAGTGCATTTTCTTACTATCCTGATGTCTCTCTCTCTCTCTCTCTTTATATATATATATATATATATATATATATATATATATATATATATATATATATATATAAAGAGAGATAATGAACAGATAGGTGGATAGATGGACGGACGGACGGACGGGCAGACAGACAGACAGACAGAGAGACAGAGACACAGACATACAGACAGACAGATAGATAGATAGATAGATAGATAGATAGATAGATAGATAGATAGATAGATAGATAGATAGATAGATAGATTGATTGATTGATTGATTGATTGATATAAATATTGATATTCATATTAAGCTTTATGGTGGATTTTAATATTCTAACAACCTTGACATACGGTCACACATAGCTGATATACTTTGGATACAGCAAACCAAAAGCCTCAGAATGGAAAATGCTTATAATCTTAATATATTAGCGCTGGATTATATGTGCAACAACGGACAAACAACTTACATTGTAGTCTTGCTAATGGAGAATCTCATGCATCTTAAACCTCTTGTTAGTATCAACGTACGATGTTAAAGACTTAGGAGGAATATAATATCACTGGTTCTTTAATTATTACAGTTATTGGTCTTCGTAGCCAAGGTATGCGACAAATGTGAGAATGATTTTCGTTGAATTTCAAGGTTATCAAACTGTGACTAATAATAATAATCAATACTGGAGAATGAAGGACAGCGATGATTGGAAAAAATGAATTGATATTAGTTTAGATGATATATGGTAGAATATCGATTATACTCATAAGGTAACATATTAATGGCACTTTAAAAGTCAATGTAACTTCTTTTAGTCGCCTCACAAAATATTTTGAATAAAGGTGCATATTTCAACAATTCTCTAATATTTTCATCAATTATTTCCGACTGTTGTAGATCTCTGTGTCTCCACGCCAGTATCGTCAAATGCAGTTTCATTTTCTAAAATAAATAAATACATTGTGATAAAATGGTCATTATTATAAGCAGAGCAGACATGTATAAAGACTTCGAATATTCCTTTGTATTAATACAAATAGTTTTGAAGAGAATCTAACACAAATATATATATATATATATATATATATATATATATATATATATATATATATATATATATATATATATATAGATATAGATATAGATATATATATATAGCGCTAATGTAAAGTTTCCGTCGCTTTCCATTCTCTCTATTCGTCAATTTTCTGTACATGTTCTACATGATCAAATATGAACGTGTGTCATTCTTGCAGTGAATTTGAAGTATCTTAAAAAATAAATACAACTCTGAAAATATAATATATCTCAAAACTCACTGTACTGATGTAAATTATAATATCTGGTTTGTTGCCAAGATTATATATACCATCGGCATAAGCAGATGCTCACTCAAAGGACACAATTACAATGATCCGTACAGTTATTTTCCAAAACGTGCCAAATAAAATAAATAAAGGTCTTTTGGTTTGAATAAATTGCGTGATGATATTCGACACTCCATGTCTTATATTAATGTTTTTGATTACTTTTTATTCACATTTATCTTCGTTGTATATGTTGTTTTATCGATGTTGTGTTTTTATCATTACACAATATCCTGTGCCTAATATAAGCGTCAGTTTTGTCACTATGCTTTAGATTTTATGATAATCTGATGCTTGTTGGCTTCCGAGTTCAGTTCATGCATAAAGTATAGGTGTTCGAAATTTATTTAACGTCTACTTCCTTAACTGAATCGACGAACGCTCTATTGCTATTGCTAACGAAATTTAAAATAGAAAACTGACCTATAAATGGTATTTGTCATATTTTAGATCTTTCTATATGGGTACAACATGTCAATAAGGAATTTGTCTAGGTGGGTTATTGAGAAGTGAATTCCTACATTCTTTTAATAGATACATTGCTTTGTCTAGATGCCAATATGCTGTGTTTGTATTTACATACTTGTTCGAAATATATGTCCAAGTACCGATAAAATGAAGATAACATTTACTTCACCGTTAAGATGCTCTGTACATAATATGTGTCATGTCTTGTCTGTCAATTTCCATTCTCATTATGCTTTAGATTTTAAGATATATCAAATGTTTGTTGGCGTCCGATTTCAGTTGATTCATAAGGTGTAGTTGTTAGAAATTTTTTAAAAGTCTATTTCCTCAACTGAAAAGTCGAACGTCCGATTGCTATTGCCAACGAAATATAAAACTTACCCATAAATGGTATTTTTCATAATTTAATTCAGAAGTTTTTGTATATGGGTAAAATATGAAAACTAGGAATTTGTCTGGGTTAATGTATTTCTTTGAAAAATGAATTCCGACATTCTTTTAATTGATACGTTGCTTTTTGCTAGATTCAAATATGCTGTGCTTGTATTTATATAATTGTACTCAATATATGTCCAAGTACCGATAAAATGAAAAGATTTGCTTCACAGTTAAGATACTCTGTACATGATATGTGTCATGTTATGTCTGTCAATTTTGTACATGATGTGCGTCATGTTATGTCTGTCAATTCTGTACATGATATTTGTCATGCTATGTCTGTCAATTCTGTACATGATATGTGTCATGTTATGTCTGTCAATTCTGTACATGATATGTGTCATATTATGTCTGTCAATTCTGCACATGATATGTGTCATGTTATGTCTGTCAATTCTGTACATGATATGTGTCATGTTATGTCTGTCAATTCTGTACATATGTGTCATGTTATGTCTGTCAATTCTGTACATGATATATGGCATGTTATGTCTGTCAATTTCCATTCAGTCAATTACACCTTTGTCCTCGCTCTATATGATAAACCTTTAGAGATTGAAGGAAAGAGCAAGGTGTACATAATTAACACAATTAAAAAATGTACCTAGTATTATACAATGTATCCTGTCTTAAAGAAAAAGTGCGTCAAAATCTCACTTTCCTATCCGCTCAGTAACTGATGAGCCATTGAAGATGAAGGGTTGGTACTTCATATGCCCATATAAGATTCTTTATTGTGTTAAATTTCAAACCAAGATAAGGCACCACTTTCAAAAGCATGTTCAGCACAGCAATTTCCCACTGTAGATTAATTCTTCTCCATAACTCACTTGCCGTCTGTGCGTAAGCGATTGATACACATACATACATCGCTTTATAGAGAGATTTTCATACAAAATATTGAGGCTTAAGGGACAATACTAATAATAGGTTTCACTCACACTTTAATATCAATGCTTGTAATTTATATGCAACATAAATAAAATGAATCCACGTTGGTATGTTTATATAGTTTCACTAGAAGTCACTATATTCTGCGTATGAGATCTTACTCATACATATACCACCATATATATTGACATAAGTGTTTGTCTATTTAGGAGTAAACTTTACTTTGAATACATATTTTGTAGTGGATGCGATAAATGTAGATTTTAGCAATGGCCAACCACTTCCTATATAGTTGAAGCATATCTAATGTTATTTCTGGCATTAAAGAAACTCATAAGGAATTTCTTTGGCAGCAAAGCATTGATCAGTCCTGTTACCGATATGAAAGACTTAAATTATATATGTTTTATAAATGTGTTTATTTTGGTATGATGTCATTTACCCCAATATTTGGAACTAAAACGGTAATAATAATGTGTAGATAAATTGAATCAAACCAAATCAATATACAAAACAAGATACCTTGCGAACGGGTTTCCTCCTTTGCTAATAAAGGCTGTATTTCTGAAGCACAGAAAGAACAAATAAACAATTATTTCATACTAAATATCATGTACTTGAGAATATTTAGAAACAATGCCTCATATCACGTCAGAACAATAGTTTTTACGCAATACAAAATAAAGGCAAAATTCGAAGTTCAAAGGTTGCATAATTAAAATGAAAGTTCAAAACCTCTATATAAATCTATGCATACAAAATAACAAATTATAAAGCGTAAAGGAGACAATCTTAATGCATGGAATGTTCTTAAACCATACTGTTAAATATTCCGCAGTCCCTAAGACATTTAAACGAGTTTCTCGAATAGTATATATTCAAATATTAACTTTAATGAGATAACATACAAATAAATATATCTGGCAGGTTAGCAGTATATAAATTCGACAGCTTCGAATGTTAGTACACAAAGTGAGATGAGCACACTGATCAAGGTTCACCATAAAGTAGGTATGAATGAGACGGATAATTATTATCTGATGTAGGATCAGCGTTACATCATTTCATCTATATGCTGTCGAGAATTTAGAAACAAGTTTTCAGTGCAATTTCTTTAAACTTTACAGCTAGAATGCTGATTAAAAACAATGAAATCAGCATATGAACTTTTTCTTGCCAAGCCCCTGAGCGCATATCAGCTTCACGTACATAATCCTCACATTAAGTACAATTTCTTTATGTCTTTTTATTTATTAGCGCCGAAAAAGTAAACTTTAGCTACGAATTCTCCAATCCAATTGTAGGACTTAGATAACGAAGAGTTAACAGTTTGGGCTCTGCTCTAGAAAGATATTTCGCGTCCAGCTGGATGTGGATATAGATGTTGTCGACGAAATATGGCTGAACAACCAGGTGTCAGATCTCAATGTTTACGTTTACTGTTTATTATATTTTTCAGATATTGATTTAAAAAATGTAAAAGAAGTATAATGAACCACGAGTCTACTGAAAATTACTACCATTTACGTAGAAGTGTTTACTCACACAATATATAAATTCTATAAAATGTGCATCTAGATGAAAAAATACACAGCCGGATATGTAAAAATTTAGCAATGTTATATATATATATATATATATATATATATATATATATATATATATATATATATATATATATATATATATATATATATATATATATATATATATATATATATATATATATATATATGTATATGGGTGGTTGGGTATGAACAAAATAATTCACGTTATTTAACATAGATTGATGTACCACGTTGAGGAAGTAAGAAAGAAACCAGACAAATCGATTTTTTATGATCATTTTCATTCCAATTTGATATCAGACTTAACAACAATACTAAAACATATGCGATGTACTTGTATCTGTCTAAAACACACCATACATTCATTAATCGAAATATAAACGTCTAATTTGTCAATTGTAACCGAACAGACTCCGTTCTTAAATTGATACAGACTCTACGATAATAAAATTATTGCATATATATCGATGATGTTCAAGAAATTACATGTTTTATGACAATATAAACTAATCATATTTGATTCATATCTGACATGCAATTAGATCTACAGAATATTTGACACGAATAGCTATATAATGAAGAATAAATTTTAGATGGATGTCAGAACACTACATTTGTTTCATTTGACCATCGAAGAGCGGAGATAAATAATATAGCAGAAAAGACATGTATCTTAACAACAACAAAAAGTATAGGTTGCAAATATTACCTGAAATTATCGATTTTATGTTCTTCTTCTGCACACCTGTTTTTAGAAAAAGAGACGATTTTTCATGTTGAAAATGTCTTATACATAATTTTCGTTGCTTATTATCTAACTAACTGGGCAGGGAACTGTCTTTTATGTGGTACATGCAATTATAGAAGAACATCTCAAGATTTTGAATGCTTTCGATGTTTATATAATATCAAAATCCCCAATTTCTCACCTATCTACCAGGCAACACTCCTCTTATTCAACCAAGGAATTGGTTAGGCCAAACACACAACGAGTGAATAATGTAGATGGGCAGCATGGCAGTGGATGAAAAGCAAAACACCAGACAACTGTATTAAAAGCCGAATATGTTTTTCCCCTGTACGTGATATCACCGATATACCGTGATATTTACATCATACGCATGACCTACTCTCTAGGCGTCATGCGCACGTGAAGTTGGGATAGTGTGAGTGACAGCGAGGAGAGAGTAGAAGTAATGACGTCAGCCGAGAGCATAGCAAATAGACAAAGTGTACAAATAAGCCTTCTTATAATACCGTATGGAACATAAGTATAACCTAGTCGTTAGCCAATTAAATGAAAGTATGTACTAATCGTGCAACATGTAGTAAAAGGCTAACTATTTTGTTCTCCTTATACCATTACAACTGTTTCCTTGATACTATTACAACTCTTTCCTTTAGAGCTTTACAACTGTTTCCTTTATACCATTACAACTGTTTCTTTTATACCTTTACAATTGTTTCCTTAATACCATTACAACTGTTTCCTTTATACCATTACAACTGTTACCTTTATACCATTACAACTGTTTCTTTTATACCATTACAACTGTTTTCTTTATACCATTACAACTGTTTCCTTTATACCATTACAACTGTTTCCTTTATACCATTACAACTGTTTCCTTTACACCTTTACCATTACAACTGTTTCCTTTACACCTTTACAACTGTTTCCTTTATACCATTATAATTGTTTCCTTTATACCTTTACATCTATTCAAAATAATGCATATTCATAATGTAGCGTTAAAATGATATAATAAAATATTTAGGTAAAACTCAACGTAATATGTACATACGATTACAATACTATAATAACTCGCAAGTACGTGTTTACAATTTGCATATTTAAATTTGTCAGCCAAAAAATAATTTAATAGCCAATTTTTCCTACGTTGCCTTATTTGCGTTAGGTAATGTATATGCAGGAATGAAAAAAATGTTAATATAATTGTTTCCCTGGCGAAGTGTGTATGAACCTATGCTTTTTCTCAACTGAAAACTTCAGAATAGTGAACATAATCTGGTGTCAAATAAGATTGATCTTAATATTACAACATAACGCTTTATATAAACACGTGCACAGAATGCGAAGCATACAAAATATATAAAATAATTAAAATAATGCAATTAAATCAATTACAATTTCGCTCATGAATAGTTCATGTAGAAGCACGTAAACATTTTAAAAAAATACTAGTTTTTGTTGTCAGTATTTGTAATCTTCGTGCATGTTCTTGGACCAACATTCTATTCCAAATTGTTACAATTGCAAACATATGACTATTAAAACTCTCTACATACAGATATAGAAAAGAACTATTTAAATCTAACCATGGTGCAAAGAAAAAGTCTACATGTACTTTTAGTCTAAATTATTTTCCAGGCAATATATGCACACAACCAAACATGCAAGAAAACCATATGTTCATTGGATTAATTCACAAAAGATATATATTTCGAGTAGGTGGACGAATTTGTACTATATAACACTGGAGTAATTTACAAATACATGGAAAAAAAAACAACTACGTAAACTCCTGCTTATATGTCTAAATACATACATACATACATACATACATACATACATACATACATACATACATACATACATACATACATACATACATACATACATACATACATACATACATACATACATACATACATACATACATACATACATACATACATATAAATGCAATAATGCATTCTTTATCCCATAACTAATCGCTCCGGTACCTGTTGGTTAGAGCGTCCGCCTCGGACGTGGGAGGTCGCGGGTTGAATCGCGGGTTGAAACACAGGCCGAGTCATACTAAAGACTTACACAAATGGAACTAACATCTTCCCTCCTTGGAGCTCAGCATTAAGACGTTTATGTTAGGACTTGTCGGCCTGGTGTCAGGATAATGTGGCTGGGTGGGACATCATACCACCTGTATGCAGCATGCTGTCCCAGTACTATACATCACTATAAACTGTCACACTGCAGATATCGCAGCGATGTGACTGAACAATTTTTAAGGCTACGTTGAAAATATAAATCACACGCACAAGCACAAACATACACATACAAACACATCCCCTAACTTAATACAATAATATTTTTAAATATGTGTTTAATTGCCATGAACAGCCATTGCATCTTCTACAAAAAAAAAACTTACGTTTTAGGCACGTGAAATGGATAATACTTATTACTATAATCACGACAAGTACGGCTATAATTGTCGCTAGGACAGCAATCGCTACTTTTGATAAGCCTGATAGTTCTGAATGAATCCAACCTGTAATAGAATTTGAAAAAAAATAAATATATATATATATATATATATATATATATATATATATATATATATATATATATATATATATATATATATATATATGTATATATATATATATATATGTATATATATATATATATATATATATATATATATATATATATATATATATATATATATATATATATATATATATATATATATATATATATATATATGATGCTGAAGATGAATACTGAATAGTACAAATTGGTTATATTATATAAGACAATATCATTTTTTTTTCCTTTGCAGTTTAACTATATATTTAGCTTATGCTTGTGTTTAATTTGAGGTACTACGATAATTATAACTTTATTAAATGAGGTAGTTTAATCTTAGATTATAAAAAAATATATTAACCAAGGATGGAATTCATTACAATTATCTGCGCCGTTTCTTTCTTGACATTAACTTTCTCTACCTTTTGTTGGCATCGCCATCACCGTCATGAACATGTTTTAGATTTTAAGTTTGTGTTGTTGACTACAACCAAACATCTGGAATATTATATCAAATATTTTCACCTTACTTTCGATTGTTGCAGATGGAATTAGATATTAAAATTTAGTGTGGTAATTCTTACGACAAAGAGATTTGAAACATTCCCGAAAACCACCACCGTTCACTCACAACATTGGACAATATTAGAAAAGTTCGATATCATCTACTCTTCCTCCCGACATATCATGCCAGTTATACTTTCACTGCCCCATATCGCTGAACGAGGACTCAATTTTATATAGCAAAATAATATCAACTATGCAAATGTTACGATTCTAGTCACACCACACTCAACATGACAAGGCTTGCAATCCAGAATCATAACATATTTTTACCAAATATTTATACACATGTAAAATCATCGATGTTGGATGATCTTAAGTTAAACGTATAATATTGCGACTTGTAAGCTCAAACGCACACTGACGTATTAACTAAAAGACGGACAAGATAACGTATTCACAATTCTATTCAATTATACGTGGATATATCTGAAGAAGCATACAATAACCTAATTGAGTAAGTATCTGTATACTAAGCGCCCATATTTCTAACCAAAATATACCTAATTATTTATGTAACAATATAACATTTGTAGATGTATTGTAGATGTACATTTTACATATTTACCGTGATGCATAACCAGTTAAATAGAATTTGTGTAAAGGTTAATTATACATGCAGGAGCTAGAGTATTTATTTTAATAGCTTAATTGATCTTCACTCATCATTAATGTGGGTCCATTTGATGACGTTCATTCACATAGGATGGGGGAGGTGAAGTCAGGTTATTAATATCGGAAAATGAGAAGAGTTGAAATGACACAGAAGCAACTTTATCGTTGGTGCAATAAGGGTAATAAAATGAGAATGTCCAGAAATCGTTTGTTACGAAAGCTCTGAATAAGATAATTAGTCTGACCTCTATGGATGTGTATTGATAAGGGCGGTTAGATATATTTAGTCCGGATTGATTAATCTAAGTAAAGGGTGTGTGCTTCACAGAGGATTTGACCCATGAAGTATTCCACATCGCAAAGTATATTTGCTTGTATGCCTGCAGTAACGATAATTATTGTGATAACGGATTGACAAAATTAGTACAGTTTGAAATATCAGAATTCTAGTTGTTATATGTCAGTGTTTGTTGATGTCATTCATGCAGTGTTTTATGATAGGGTATTACAATTGTTAATTATTACATCGGGTGCATATGTAATTATGCATAACAAGGGTAGTATTTGAATCGATCTGATGAAGGAAATAGTATGAAGACGGGAGTTATCATAAGAAATCAATTTAGAATGTGACAGAAGCCGCCAATTTTATATTGTATAGAAGAACAGGAGACTCAGGTGAAGAGATTAGAAAAGGTAATGAAGCAAAACTTTGTCAAACAGGCTAAACGTGTTGTTTTACGGAAATGCTCTGCTAAATTGTTGCAACTAGTGTGACACATCTTGCTTCAAGTCTTTTTTATACACGGTAATAAATTTGTCCAAGTTATAAAAATATTTTGTGTACAAGCAATAGTTGACTAAACCAAGAATGAAAGTATCATGCTTAACTCAAAACTAAGTGCTGAATGAGGTATGAATATGAATGTCATTAGAAACGATCGAGACAGAATGACCTGTACTTTCATCCTGGAAAGCTGAACAGTAGTCATATAACTTTGAGCTCCTCACACATCTCAATGCAGGACCATCAATACAGGCATATACTGTACCCACATCTTGCCCCGGTGGTAACTTGATCTCATTGCGCTGCAAAAGAATATACTCTGTCTAATTTTCTTTCTCCATCACATGCGTTATCGTTTGGAAAATATTATCTTCAAAAACATTAATAATTATCACTAATCGTTCTACAATCTCTGTTCAATTGTGTACTTTATACTTTTCAAAATCTTTACATTTATGGACATAGTAGGAGAATATTGCTCAGTATACAGTATGCTCAGATCTTATGAGACGTTATATTTACATGACTATTTATATATACATACAGTTTTTATATCCTATCATATAGAATTTATTAGAGCACATGTCTTTCCAAGCAAAGTTGAACGATTATTGTTTTCCTCAAATTTTGCAGCTATTGATTGGATAGACACTTAATTTAAATTTAGAAAAGTATTTATGTGTCTCTGCTTTCAAGAACACCTGCACAAATAAATTAATATATTTTTAATCGCTAAATTACACAACCAGATCTATGCAGATTGACAAATTGACATATATATTTCATTTGCTGTTTTAGTTAATGAAACTATTTTTCAGGATCAAATTTCTTGCGACTGATATAAATAGCAAGATGGTGGATCAACAGATATGTTCAAAATCTCCCTTTACAATAGTTCATTAAACAATCTAATTAATACTTTTATAAACTATGATATACATAAAGGTTGAGATATAGATGAAAATCATCTTTCTTTGGTTCCGTCTTTTCATGCAATGATATAAATGCTTATAATCGAGTTGCGTAAAGCATACAAATTAGTGTGAGCGTTGTTAAAATTGGTTCCAAGGACGGTTTTCCCAGTCTTATTTGATATTATATTAACCGCAGTGTTGGCGGATATATCTCAAGAAGGAAGTCAGTATCTCGGTATAATTGTCAATTATTAATTATTATATCATTTAAAGATTCTCCGATTTGTTTCTATATTATGATTTCATTCATTAATATTTCATTAGATTCATCTAACTTTCTGATCAGAGACACGTACACGA